>OY987246.1:2217640-2597485 GCA_963920765.1 Ulota crispa
AAGGGGCTCATTTGCTTCGAGTATGGCTGGATGGCAACAAGAAGGTGGTATCAGCGCCTCATGAAAAAGTGAAGTTGATTACGCATGCTCATGAGGACTTAGAGCACTGTAGAGTGCGGAGGACTCACAGCTTGCTACAAATTCACTCTTGGTGGCGAGGCATGCAAATTCAAGTCCAACAGTTGGTAGCTAGATGCATGGTATGTGATAGAGTGCGGGCGTTATTTAATGCTCCAATGCCTTAGTTACAGTCATTACCAATCATGGGATTGAGCTACAGATGGAATTTGGACTTTGCAAGACCATTGCCAGTGACCTCATGACACAACAAGTAAGTGTTGGTGATGATTGAGCACTTTTCCAAGTGGATTGAGTTGATGGCCCTACCTGACAAGTTTAGTGAGCATGCAGCGTATTCATTCTTTGATCGTGTATTGAGTCGCTTTAGAGTTCCAGTAGAGATGTTGACTGATCAAGGGCAAGAATTCTTTGGCAAGTTCCAAGTCTTATATGAGCAAGCAATGATTGATCACTGCACTACTTCAAGAGATCATCCTGAAGCAGATGGTTTGGCGGAACGCATGGTACAAACCGTCAAGAGGGGACTTCGGAAGTACAGCTTGAAGAAAGGGCATCATGGAGATTGGGACTTGCAATTACTGTGGATTGCTATGAGCTACCAGTTCAATAAGCAAGCCTCTCTCGCTTCTTTTTCACCCTATTATTTATTATTTGGACATCATCCAATTTTACAAATGGCAATCAAGTAAGATGCAAATAAGGTGCTAGATCACATGGATGATCCAGACACTTGGATTCGCTCATGCAAACAACGAACGGAATTGTACAAGAGAGTGATGCCGATGGCTTTGGAGAACCTCTCTATTGCGCAACATAGAGACACCCTGCAATATGCTACAATTTAATGAGGAGGCTACAGGCCTCAGGTGCGATGGTTTTTGCCTAGTGACTACGTCTATTTACAGCAGATAGTGCCCACCACCCTTGATGTCACAACATGGCGTATTATTCTACGAGTTCGCGAGGTGCTCAAGTCAGGAGTTTTTCTCTTAGAGGGTTGTGATGGCAAGATCTGGAAGGATCACACGTGCAATTGTGCACCATGTCATTTGCCGTATATCAACAGCAGTATTGATTTCAACGGATCACGCATCTCAGCAAGGCTAAAGTGCGTGTTATGTGGGAGCGCCAAGGATGCTGCCACCATGATGTTGTGCGATGTTTGTTTGATTGGGTGGCACATGGATTACTTGACTCCGCCGTTACAAGAAATTCTGGCAGGTCGGTAGGTTTGTCCCAAGTGTGTGTCGGACTACAGACAAGCAGCTTCACCTTTGTAGGATTTTCTATTGGGTTTTCATGGGTTCTTCAGAGAAGACCACTGAGTTTGCCAGTGTGAAAGGGGCTTCGACACTGGCAAAGGAGGCGAGTAAAAGGGTGGTTATCAACCACTTCCTACACCTGGCTATGGTTGTGGGGTAATTATTTCTTTTTTCTTGCTTAGAGATGTCGCAGATGTTTATTGCTTGAGATGGTAGGATGTTTTTGCATTTTGCTCATCGCTTGCAGGATTTGCCGTGACTGCGATAACATCGCAGCCATGTGGCGTTTTCCCTATGATCATGGTACCTACCGTCGGTCAAGAGCTATAGAGTCCTAGCGTAGTTAGAATTCTAGCTATTTTAGGGCTCGCGGTTACATGGTACATTCACTCGCGTGGTTAGCACAATAGTATTTAGGCACAATATGTTTGTGCACGACACTCATTTGTGACAAATTCAAGAGGTAAACATATAAAATAATGAAGGAAGTGATTGGTTTAACTCTTGAACTTGTCACAAATGAGACATATTTTTAGTATGTTTGCAACGCTTGTAGACAAAAATGAGTGCTAAAATATTATCTTGATTTTATTTCATATTTCAACATAATAATAATCTCAAGTTTAATAGGTTGGGCTATAGGGGTGTCCACGTAGTAACTGGGGGTGTCCCCCTAGTCATTCCCTTTATTTTTTATGTAATACATTGTATGGAATTAAAAAAACAACTGATATGAACTGAGTTTAACTTAACCTGTAAATGCCCAAAGCACTTTTTGAGCTTCTAGGAATTTGTTCTAAGTTGAACAAAAAGCCAAATTTGGTTAAATTTAATAATATTTTAAAGCTATAACCGTACAAAATCAAACAACATTTGTTAGAGATCACATAGGAAAAGAAAACACAACGATATCATTTATGGATTGAAAGATTATAATGTTTGATCAAGAGGGTGTTAAAACTATGAAAATGTCTTCAAGTCTTTCAATCCTCTTTTCACATGTCAAATCTAAAATCTTGGTCACATGAAAAATATAGGGTTTAAAGACATAACATACATAACTCCCAATCAATTTATGGCTTTTCAAAATCTCCTCTACATTTTTTTAAGATAGAGTTCTAATGTAAATTTTTCTCTAAGATCTAGTGTATTTGAGGCTCATTTCCAAGAGCTCTCAACACTAAAAAAGTCAAGATTGCAATGGACACCCTTGCACAAAATCTTGAATAGAAAAATCAAAACCAATCATATACCAAATCAATTTTTTGATGCTAAAACTAGACTTCAAAAAGAGTAGTTAAAATTTAAAATCTACTAAAAATAGCAACTTAGTTAGGTTTTATAGAAGTTCAAAGTATTGTCACCACCGTAATTTGGTGCCTAGGGCATTTAGGAGCTAATGATGGAGGTATACTAGTATACCATTGATAAATCTGTACACAAAATATTAGATGCTGAGTTACAATTTATCATTCTTTTAGTCGTAATCATGTATAAATTACTTTATTTTGGATTTGGTGTTCTTCAAAGGTTCAAGCATGAATGCTTCAATTCCATACAACAGTGACAACAGTAAGGTAGACATACCCATTCCCTAGCGTTTAAGGGTTTAGGGTATCACAAGGTCTCCAAAAATTGAGGAATTTTTTTGTAGGGTTATTCTTTCAATAAGCTATCACAGAACGTCATTTTTGTGGAAAAAGTATTATAGAATGTTTTATATTAAAGGGCAAGGTACAATTCATAGGGTCCTTGGAAGTAACTCTAGACTAACCCTGAAATTGCTTGGATGTGTTCTTACATGTAATGATACTTGACAATCCCAACCCCAACCCTCCCAAACCTCATAAACTAGCTCAGCAATTGACATGTGGCAGGATGTGCTTGTGCAAGTAGTGTTCAATGTCCCACTTTGGGATCAATAATATATGGTAAAACCCTCAAATCTAGGGTGTGGAAGTGGAAGCCACTTGGGAATGGGCGTATCTACTTTATACATGTTATAGTGCAACTTCTGTGATTCTAGTTTTGAACCACTATAAGTGATGGATGTCAAGGGAATTTAAGGGTTGTTTCATACAATGGTCAAACATCAAGAGGTAGTTGATTCCCACCAATAAAATTTCAAGAAACCAAGACTTTGGGTCTTTTGCCTCTCAATCCTTTACACTTGAGGTCAAAATCCAAAGCATCTCATCCTCCAAAGTCCAAACTACCTTTGTGACATCATCTTTCATTCAAAACAATGGCTTCTTGAAAGAAGTTTGGGTCAAGCAAAAATAGAGACCCAAACTATGATTGAGAGGCCGTCAATTTTTTTCATTTGACAAGATCTAGAACAATTAGATTTGGAAGGTTTAATAAATGTTATGAATTTGAAATTTGAACTTGACCTTTGGAGGTTTCACTCCATGACCATTCAAGTTAAGACACCATGGAAGTTTATTACCAAAAGTTTGGACTTTGAACTTGACCTTTGGAGACTTCACATTGAGGACAGCTAAAGGTTTCAAAAACAAATACTTTATTACTTGTTTGCAACTCATTTCTTTGGCCTCTAAACAAAGTTTGGCCACTCCATTATTCAATAGTCTCTTGACTTAGTCGACTATAGTGTGAAGCAACCCTAAGTTATAGAAGAAATGAACTAAGGTAGGATGCTCATAGATCGACCATCTAAGGGCTGAAAGCCTAAAACCAAATTTTGGGGAGGTGGAACTTCTTGAACTATTTTTTAGCAAATTTTCATTGAAAGACAAGAAGAACGTGCATCTAACTCAAGTTGTTTCATATTTTTTGGAACTTTGTAGAATTAGTTGTGAAATTTTGAAATTGAAATGGCATAGGGCTCTAAAACCGTTTACCTCCTCAAATGTACACTTCTTGTACATGGTTGAAGATTATGAAAAACAGCATGTACAAACGGAATACATTTGAGAAGGTGGACAGTTTTTAGAACCTGAGCGGAATATGAGCCTCTTACTGTAGAACAAAATCTAAGTTCCTAGAGAGCTCATACATGTTTGTACGTCAATCACGAAGGATCACTGGAAAACAACTTGTATGTCAGAAAATCCAAAGAGGAGGTAGAAAAGAAGCAACAAAGATATTTACTGACAAAGAATCCGCGGAAGCCATGAGCAAAATAATATCCTTGCAGAGACATCCCAAGATTGAATATCAATCATGTCAGATGGTTGAGATCCTATAAAACAAAAACATGACCTTATGTGTGTAATGAATCTCTACCACACCACCTACACGCCACCTACCAGTCTGGTAGACCCTGCGGTAACAAACACCGGTACAGGAACTCCAAGGTCAATCAATTCTAAGTCCTTATGCACTCCTTCAGATTGAACTACTCAAGTATGTTACATAAGACAACCAGATAACTGAATCTGCAACACTATTGTCTCCTCAAATGCTAGGTTTACAGAGAATCCAGCTGAATGAGAAAGTCTACTCAATACTCACCACTTGCGATTCCAAAGAAATTCACAATATTGTTCATTTCTAGGCTACATTTGGGATCAATCTAGACTCAGGTCAATCAACAATTCCACTGCACCTCTGTTTTCTGTTCTACTCAGTGGCACTGCAAAAAACTTGAGATACACAAACTGTTTGTAAGCAATCACAGCAAACTTTTGTGAATATTTCCCTCTGTCAGTTTCAAGACTTCTTCACATTTTCTATGTGAGCATTCACAAATTTGTGGTTTTTCCTGTGTGCTACTGTTCACTTCAAAGGATTTCTTAAATATTTATGTATGTCTCTTCTCTGATTTTTCCCTTTCACATTCCGCTATTGCAACATATTTCCCTACATTTTGTATAACACACAGAGAATTCATATGCAAAATCCCTACAAAAAAATCAAAAAGAGTTTGTAAGCAATCACAACAAACATTTGCGAGTATTTCCCTTTGCCAGTTTCAGGACTTCTTCACATTTTCCCTATGAGCATTCACAAATTTGTGGTTTTCCCTGTGTACTACTGTTCACTTCAAAGGATTTCTTAAACATTTCTTGTGTAGTTGTTTCTTCTTTGATTTTCCCTCTGTCACATTTCCATGTTACAACATATTTTCCGTACGTTTTTGTACAATACACAGGGAGTTCATATGCAAATCCCTATAGGGAAATCGAAAAGAGTTTGTAAGCAAATTCAAGAGACTTTGTAAGCAATTTAGAAGAGTTTGTAAGCAATTCAATACTGCAAAGTGTTGTGTTATAGCAAATTCATGAAAAACAAGGTGGGGGTGTTGGTGGAGATCTATACTGTACAAGCAAGCTAGCTAGGAGGCCAGCATGGTTGTTGTGAAATCATCGAGGCTGTGGTGCATCTTGTGGGCGGTTGTGCTGCTGGTGGGGCAAGGGAGGAGGTGCAAGGCGTCGGAGGGGAGCGTGGACATCATGAACGAGACGTCGGCGCAGCTGCTGGTGCACTGCAAATCCGGGGATAATGATCTGGGGAACGTGTACTTATAGCAGCATGGCGACTTCTACTTCCACTTCGGCCAGAACATCTTCAGCACCACCTTCTTCTACTGCTCCTCCTGGGGTGGCTTCTCCAAACTCATTGTTGTCTGGAGGGGCAAGTCCTACGTGGACCGCCTTGACTGCGAGGTGGCCGAGCAGTGCGTCTGGAAGGTGACCAAGCGGGGCTTCTCCTGGGCTGTCAAAGGTCCCTTGCAGCCTTTCTACTACTACGCCGACTGGGTGCGCTCTCCACCCAGCTCTTGATCAATAGGGGTAGTTACAACTTCCTAGAGAATGAAAAGAGAATGGAGATTGAGAAGTTGTGGAGAGAAAAAAGAGGAATCAATATAAGCACATTCTTCATGAAGATGGTGTGACACCTTGTTTATTTGTTTTGGAGAATGAGAATGGGGAATGATTACTTGCTTTCCAAAAGATGTAGTAATTTTGAACAAATTACACAATCGACAATAAAAGCAAACACGACAAGGTGAAATATGGGTTGAGGGAGGTGAAACTTCTCCTACAAAACTCCCATTCTTCATCTCTAGAGGAGAAGAATAGGGTGGTGAGAGATTTTGCATGCTAACCAAAACAAAAACTCTAACAGCCAATAACAAAGCAACACGTTTGCGTTCTCATTCACCACAGGCAACCAAGAAAGTAATGTGACTTCCCCTAGTATTTAATCCTTCACTTGTTGATGTAAAAGTACACTCACAACTTGATCTCTTCGTGTAATTCCATTGCAGCAAGGAAGTCTCTTCTTCTTTGATGTACCTTTGGTAGAAATGGATTCGACGCCTACCAGAGTTGCAGTTCCAAGAGCACAAACTCTCAAGGTAGCAAAGGCTGGAAACAATTGATAGATACTCCACGCATGGTTTCATGTTATGCAAATTGAGTACAAAGAGAAATGCTTGGAGAGAATGCGCTGAGTGCCTCTCGTATACAGTCCCTTGTATGCACCCATTAAACAAGCAACTGTTCATCAAACTAGGAGGTAACAATCTTGCTCTCGCTTATGGAACTCCTAAGTGGTCCTTGCTAAAACTTGAAATAAAAGGGTTTGCAACATTTTCCTACAATGGTATTACTACTCTTGAGGAAAAGAAAAGAAAAAGGTTTTTGAGCAACTTTTGTACTTGAAAAAAGTAATGTAATTATTCAATATTAACTCAGTGTGTTTCTCACTTATGTTCCCTCATGAAGGTACTGTCCCATGATCTATCCAGGCCTAGGAGTAGAAGATATATCACGTTTACTTGAAGTTTAAAGTACAAGCTTTCTTGTGCAAATTGAGTACTGACCAAGGTAAACTTAATAGGTCACCTATTTCAAGTTGTACCATGTGCTCTAAGTCATTGGTCCTATTCAATTCAATCATACTTTACCCATATAACCAAGGTGAATAATACTTGAAATGTTTAGTCCTCAACAGCACATGGAGCACCTAGAATACCATAGATGTTTCATAAGCAACATACTTCCCCTTCTTGAAGTACACAAAGGATTGCAGGAAATAATTGTTCACTTTGTAAGGAAGTTAGTTCCTTGTTATGCACTATATCCAAATTTACCATCAATTATTAAAGTCCAAATATTATTTTATTTTATAACTGAATTTTCATGTCAAGACAAGTGAGAATAATTATCTATGGTGCAAATATTGTGGACATGCAATGAAAGGGAAACACTCACCTTTATTGAGAATCTTGATTGCAATCGTAAGGCACAAGATACACATGATGATTCTTAAACCATTTTCCTTGTGGAAGTTTAAGAATCAATCATCAACAGCTACAGAGTCTCAAATCATTGATCACAAGCTTGGATTCGCTTAACACATTTGACACTTGCCTGGGCAAACTCATGTGTGGCTGAGTCTGCTGATCCAAGAGTCACACCTAAAATAGCAATCTGAAGAAGACTAGAGAGATGAGCGGAAGATTGCTTGGGTTCACGACTGTAAGATCTACTTCAACAAAGAATATATCAGAGCCTTACCTTACACTAGAGGTTTGAACAAGCCTTACACAGGGGTCTCATATTCTATCAAATTCCCTGTGTCTCAGTTTTCCCCCAGATCTTCAAAATAAGACATCTGTCCATATCACCTGCATTAAAATGGAAAGTTCAACAGGTGACAAACGGGGAGATTAGTAGGGAATGTAAGACTGGCAGTGAAATGCATTCAAATTCCCCACAGGGAATCCACTCAATGACCCTGCTCATGGGACGAATAGTCACCTTGAAGAATGTCAAACTCCTACTAAATGGAGAAGATTGGAAACCAATGGATAAAAATAAAAAACTGAATGTTGATCTCTCTTCCAAAAGACTGAAGTTCCAAATCGACTGTCTGGCACTTTTAAGGAATTCTAAGGTCAGATTTCAATCCTAAGGCAACGGATATGTTGAGCTCAGGCAAACCCTCGTAATCACAACTTCACAAACAGATAATCATCTGCAACAGCTGATCATTTCAAACCTCTCTTTCATTGCAATTTTTACTTCACGTTTCTATTGGGAACTGAGCCTTTAGGCCTCACTTGACAAAATCCATCATGTGCAACCGGAGGCAGGAACACTCAAAATAGCCATCTATTAAAAAGCGCCACTTGATACGATACTTAGCTAAGGCACTTCCCGTTGATCACCATGTTTTCGTTATCTTATTGGAACATTAATTTGTAAAAACTTCAACACTTCATAGGTTTTTTAAACGATGTTCAAATTAAGTTGTAATTTTTGATGCATAGCTATCCTCTTTCGTGCGGAACATAAAAACTTAAACAGTAAGAAAGATAGGTGTACATATTTAAATCAATGTACAACTATTTCCTACCTCAGCTATCTCAAGGGTCCGTCTCATATGCAATTTCCTGTACAAATCTCAATCTTCTTACCAATTTTCCAAATAAGACATCTTGTCTAGCTCACGGGTATGCCAAGAAGAAACGTTTAACAAGTGACAAGTGTCAAGATTTGTAGGGAAATTTGAGATTAGCAGGGAAAACGTGTACTAATACCCCATAACGGATGGGATTCTAGTGTTAAAAACATCTACCATCGAAACGTTTACACTTCATAACTTTTGCAACTGGGATCCAATTATCACATTTTTTCGTGCGTTAATATTTCTAACAGGAACATATGAATATTTTAAAAGGCTAGTAGGAGAAAGAGAATAAGGTTCAAAATCAAAAGTGGCGATCAATTTAGGAAATCCCTACCTTGAGGTTAACATAGAGGAACTTCACAATTGCCAATAGTGCCGCAATTGACGTAGAAATCAGCGACCCATCCAGTGAAGGTAGCGGTGTCCCAGCCATCCGGGGAGGCAGACACGTATGTCACTTGCAGCCACCATGGGTCGTCATAAACTAAGGTATAATTTGTCCTGCACAGAACTGTCACAACGCTTGATGGGTCCAAGGTCGTGTATATGTCGGATCCATCTGTAAGGCTTTCCTGCAGGAGAATCTGACTGAGAATTGTGCCTGTGGTTTGGGAGTAAGCACAGACGCTGCAGCAGCTCACCACCAGCACCACCAAAAGCACTGCAGTTGCGACATGATGCCTGCGACAAATCAATCCAGTTGGCTATTTCAGAGCCCTCCACAACAACACTAACGACAGGTTGGTAAAAAAGTAACACACTTATCCCTATTACATTGCATAGAACCCAATTTTACCCTGTTAGCGGGGCTGAAGAGCAAATCCTGCAATGACATAGCAGGCTATGAAAAAACCGTGCCCTAAGCATAGAAACAGGCCGACAATGGAACGACACCGTGATCACTAGCACTAGAACAACACGAGAGGTGTTGTGAAAATCCCCAAGGCCCTATCTAGTCCTTTGCAAAGCGCACTGCAAATGACTATCTAGAGCAGGGAGTTCAATTACTACAGGATTTGCTCATATAGTCTGACAACTGATTCATACCTCCCTCGATTTACCTTTTCAATTAAGCTTAAAAATTGATGCCCTGCAGAAAAAAAAACTAAAATTGGAAGATTCATGTAATTCTGGACAATAACTGCAAAACATCAAGAGATCTCCCGATATTTTAAAAACATATAACTCTCGACATTTTGCATATATTTTCAAACTTTCTTGTATTGATTCCCTAAACTTTGGATAATGCAGAATTAGGCCACTACGACAATTAATACATCCTTTTCATTAACTTCATGAGCTGCATAGTTGGTGCATCTCTCCCAATCCACACAATTTTATTAGCATAAAAGTCAAACAACAAGCTGAATGCATTAGGGCTTTTACTACTAATGCAAACCTTCTGCAATGCTTAATAATGTCATGTACACTAAACAGTGCATTTAGGTTGCCCTACACTAATTTCTTGACATTTTGCACCATATAAATACTTACTCATACTACAATAGTTTTCATCAATAAATACTGCAATAAATAGGTTTTTAACAACAATAAGGATTTGGCAACAACAACAACATTGCAGAAAAACAAACTAACAACATCCAGGTTGTAAACCATAGGAAAATCTTAGTATTTAGAGAGCCGTCTCCAAGTGGCCAAGCATGAGGTAACTTTCCAAAATAAGGCAACCTAATTGTTAAGGCAACCTAAACAAATTGTTAAGGCAACCTAAATGCACTATTTAGTGTAGCTAACAAAAGGATGCTTTCAAGAAGAAAAAAAGGAGGAATAATATCAAATTCAAAAGAGAGGAAAAGAAAAAAGAGAAGAGAGCAAGAACCTTGATTTCGCCATGGTTCCGAAATCCCCTGTCGGTTCAATCGCGATCGTCAATCGCCAAACCTTCAAGAAATCGACACAGTCGTAAGTTTTGAACCGCAAAAAGAAAAGATTTACTTCCCCTGTCGAGGAAATCACTGGAGACGTGGAGCTATTTGCCCGTTCCTATCTCCCAGTTGTGCGTACGCAAATGAGATTGAGTATTCGATTATCGAGCTACCGATTTTCACTAACAAAACGAACGAACGAACGAACGAACGAACGATAAGCCGAGAAAGCTGAAAAAAATGCAACATCAGTACCTCGAAAAAACTGTAGATAAGTTAATCCTAGTCTGTAACTCACAGAAGTTTGGTTTAGTGAGCAACGTACCGGCAAAGAGAGAGATTATGGAGCCGCGCGCATGAGGCGTAGGAGGCGCCGTGCGACGTCGTGTGTGAGCGAGCTATGGGAGGCGCAGCTTGTTGCGGGGTTTGCTTGCTCCGTGGCGCCCCTCCCCTCACGGCGGAGGGGCTTCCGGAACATGAGCTTGGCGCGTCTCGCTTGGTTTGTTTACTGCCATCTTTCACCTACGAGATAAAATTCCCGCCTATACCAAACTTAGCAAGTAGTTCTTTTCGAAAGCACTCTTCTAACAACTTCACACATGCTCAACTCTTGTGCAATAATTTAGAGGGCCTTCTTCTCTCTTGCAACAGAAAGCCTCTTTCGACAGAGACAGGGAGAGAGTGAGGGAGTTAGGGTTATAACTTTAGGTGATGTTCGCATTAATGTTTGATGATGAAGAAGTTGGTAGATTGGGGTCATGGCTTTAGGTAATATTGGTACTGATGTTTGATGATGAAGAATTTGATGGGTCAGGGTTATAATTTTAGGTGATATTGGCATTAATGTTTGATGATGAAGAAGGTGATGTTTCTTAAGTGATTCAAGAGAGAGGTAAGGTAGCCGCACCCATTAGTGTGACCGTCCCCATGGGCGTCATTGATCATAATTAAAAAAGTAAATGCTTATGAGTAAACTAAGTGATGGTTATGAGTGACAAAGTGATGGTTGCAAGTGATTAGTATGGCTGTTTTGAGTACCCATCTCACTATTTAAGAACCAACAAGCCTTGTTTTTAGCATCTATTACAATGGTTCTTACAATTTCAATGATTTAGCATTTTGGAAAATACCCATGCACACATGACTATGTGGATAACTTCCCAAACTCAATTAATATTTTTGTTCTTTGTTTCCAATCTAATCTAATGATATAATTTTTGTCCTTGTCCAACTACCCTAACCATGCTAAAGTGCTTAAACTCACGCTTATGGAGGCAGCTACCTTAAGGGTGGTTCTTGAAGTTTAAACCAGGAGTGGAGAAAGGGAACTTTGAAGTTTATTGTAGATATGTGCGAAGAGAAATATTGGGAGTCTAATAGCAAGTTCTTCAAGCAATCAAATTTGGGAGTTTTTTGCAAGGCAGCTCAACAAGCAATTCTCAAACAATGAATACTCAGAGGATTTGGGAGCAGGCACGTGACAAATGGGAAAAAATCAAGTTCATATATCGAGAGAAAAAGACCAAACAAGGAAAAATTGGAGCATTACTTTTTGCTTAAACACCATGGTATGACGTCTTTGATAATAATATTTTTGGAGATATTGTTAAAATTCATGATATGCCTCATGGTGTTGATCACAAGATTTGATTAGAACATTATGATGTTCACTTTGTTAGTCATGATAATGAAGGCACTTTGTCTAGCATTATGTTTCTTCTCCAAACTTCAAATTTCATTTAATTCTTTTCACATTTACCACGCACGCATGCCATTAATCAACTTGGATGTGATGAACAAGTATATAGAACTAGAAAAAGAAATTGCTTACCAAAGATGAACCTAATGCCTTAGTCATCATTATATTTTTTTATGAAATTTTAAAGGTAAAGAAGAGGAAATTGCAAATTATAGAAAAGTTGATGGAAAGTGAAAAAAAAAAAAAAAAAAAAAAAAAAAAAAAAGCTGATTTTAAAATGCCAACTTCAAATGACAACTTTGTTTCTTGAAGTTTTATAGATCAAGGACTTTTCAAGACATTCTGAACAAATGTTATTAGTTGTGTGTTGTTTGTATTTAGGACTTTTATTTTTTCAGGAAGATTTTTTCAATCTTGTAAAAAAATACTTTGGTTTATCTGAATTTTCCTTGATTTATACAAAATTCTCTTGCAAGGAATAAAAGATTCAAAAAATTTTGAAGTTCATTTATAGTTGTGTTGACATTTGAAATGTTAATACAATGAATTCAAAATTACCAAATTTTATCTCCTAATGGTAAATAGGGAAACATTTAACCCCTCACTGCCCATGGTATTTTTGAGTATCTCAGAATTTGCTTGAAAGTGAACAAAATGTAGGTATTTTGATCAATCTTATCAATTTTCTTAGAAGTGCAACCATACAAATCCAAAGTAGACATGTTATAGATCACATAGGAAAAGAAATCACAACAGTATCACTTATGGATTGAAAGATTATAATGTTTGATAATGAGGGTGTTAAAACTGCAAAAGTGATTTGAAGTCTTTCAATCCTCTTTTTGCATCTCAAACCTAAAACTGAGGGTACCAAAAATATATAATTATGTTGTATAACATGCATAACCCTAATCAATTTATATTATGGCTTCTCAAAATCTATTCTACAATTTTTTTAATTGAAATTTTAATGTGATTTTTTCTCCAAGTTCTAGTGTACTTGAGGCTCATTTCCAAGAGCCTTCATTCCTTCAACACTAGAAAGTGAAGATTTACAATGGACACCCTTGCACAAAATCTTGAATAGACAAACCATTTTGATTCATTTTCAAAATCAGACTCCTAATGCTGAAACCAGACTTCATTAAGAATTTAAAAATAATAATAATCACTAAAAAAAATCTTGAAAAAAGGTTGAACATCTTTGAATAAAATTCAGAGGGGCCCAATTTGGGCGTTTTAGGAGGTGAGGGGTTAAATTTATGGATTATGAAATAAGGTAACCTTCCCCATACCTAAGCGGTCCCTAGAGCTGAGCTCTACTTTTGAGGTGTTCACCACCCATTGTGAACCCAAAGTGGAGCAGTGAACATCACTTGCACAAGCAAAACTTGTCACATGTTAAGGTAGGAGCACCCATCCTTGTGAGGGTCTCCATAAGCGTGACCTTTGAAATTTTGGAAAATCTTTAGAAGTAGGTAGATGTAATGACAAGGATGTACAACATGTGAATATGAAATCTTAATAGTGGTTATGGGTACAAGGGCAGTTTGCTCTTTAAAAATTCACAACTTACTCTCACAATATCCAAATAATAAATTCAAAAGTGCAAACTCATTATTTTTCTGTTGCTAATAGGATCTTATAATTTGCTAGAGGTTTACTAATAGTCATCATGTTCAAAACCCTTAAACTCTCGCTTATGGGTGCTCCTACCTTAACTTAGGAGTTGATTTTGGGAAGGTTGGGATTTGGACTGTCAAGTACACATATAGGAACACATCCAAGTAGTTTTAAGGGTAATCTAGAGTTGCTAATAGGAACCCTATGAGCTGCAACTTTACCCTTTAATATAAAATTATCTACAATACATTTTTCCACAAAAATAACCTTCCATGATAGCTTATTGAAAGGTTAACCATACCCAAAAAATCCTGAATTTTCCAAGACCATGAAATACCCTAAACGCGCTATGGTATGGGAAGGTTACCTTAGCTGAAATATTCTACCCTAGCCCTAAAAATCGGCGTGTCATCTGACCTTAGCAGTCCACCACCGTCCGCTTGAGAAGACAAATGTGACGCTGGAATGCATCTGGCTAGCACGCTTGCTATGTGGCACAGCTTTTGGGATCTCCATTGATTTCACTTGCCATTCTGCTTTGCTCTTGCTCTGCTCTTGCTTTGCGGTTTGTAGGGGCGATCCAAGGAGGCAGGGAGTCCAGGCTAGGGTTCGGGGAGACCCGGCGGCTAGTGTATTGTCAACTGGTTGATATTGCAAAAAAAATGGTTGGAATTTAAAGTTATTAGAAAAAAATCAGGCATTCTTCTTCAAAAAAAAATTATAGTATGTTATAGTAGAAACATAGAAGTTTTATGAGAAATAATGGTGCATGGTAGTGAAATTTCAATTGAAATTGGGAAATGCTGGATTTCAACCCGTGAAGCTAAAAAAAATCTTTGAAAATTGTGCTCGGCTTGTCACCAAGAGCACCCCTCTATAGTAGCTATGCAGTGGTGTGGCAAACACTCACCTATTATGATAGTATATCTAAAAGTTGCAAAAGTCAATAGTGCATATTGACCTCATGAAAATTGCAAGAAGAGCAGCATGGGACTTAACATTGTGTTTTTAAATCTTCTCACAATTTGGGTTACCTAAAAATATGAGTGTGTTTTGTGAGATTGATTTTTGCGTTTTGTGATGAACCATATCTATGATCACCTCTATAAAATAAAGCTGGATGAACAAATGCTTTTTTTGTCCTATAGAGTTTTTTAAATTTTGGAATCAAGGGACAAAAAATGTTTGCCTTTTCTTCTAGAGACTAAAGATTTCTACTATAGAGGGATGGTTGTTTGTAGGGAAATTATCAAAATTACGCTCAATTATTTCAAAGTATCAAATAAATCCCTCAATAATTTGAAATATCAAAAATACCCCTAACTTTATGTAGAAATACCAATTATGCCCCTGATTATCTTTGAGAATACCATTATTGCCCCTAGTTTTTTGGGATACGTTGGAACAATTTTTAGATTGAGACATTTTAGAACTTTTAGTAGAACGTTAGCAAAATGAATAATTAATTTTATGTTTTTCTAATATTCTTTTACAACTCATTAAATAAAACGCACTTTCAAAACTTCCAAATTTAACCCTTAAACTACCAAGGCCATTTTTTGCCAAAAATTACTCAAAACTGCCCCTATTGCTGCATTCATCAAAAATTTCAACAAAATATTGTTCTTGAAAATCTAACCATAGGATCTTATAATGCACTTGTAGAAGAAGAAGTGGTAAAAATTCCGTGACATTTGACCTTACAAATTGAAAGTTATGACCATTTGAAGGGAAATGTTTTTTTTTTTTTCCATTGAGCCCAAAAATTTCAAATGGCTTTAACCACCATTTGCTGATTTTATTTTTGCACTACGGACCTTGAAGTTGTAATTTTGTCTTATAGGTAATCAAGTTAGACCTTTGTACACCAATTTTCAAGGCAATCAAAGACATAGAACACATCCTAAAAAATATTGCAATGCCACTATATGACAAGCATTGCAAATATAATATGACATTTTTGAGTGAAGTTTCCCACCACATGTTTTTAGATATGGAAAATCCAAATGGTGTGTTTGAAGATTAACATGTACTTCAAATGTTTAAATTTTTTTTAAAAAAACTCTAAAACTCTAAAATTTAGAAGCTCCCAAAGCCCAATCTAACCTCCTAATTAAAAATGAAAGGGGAAATAATGGGAACCACCAGAGCAACATGTGGCAACTCCTCCTTACTTCCTCCCCTTCAAAGTCAATATTTTCTTCCTTGCCCAAGCTGCCCCTTGAACTACTTTTGGCCAAAAAAAACCCATAACTTGTGAACCCTGTGACATAATCACATTATTTTTTGCATCCCACAAACCTTATACATTCCTACACACTCGTAAAAAGTTTCAAAAAATAATGTAAAATATTGAGGTCATAGGAGCCTACCCAAAATCCCGAAAGTCCCCTGAGGGGACTTTGGGGCTTTAGGGGTTAATAAAGGCCTGAACCGAGCTTATCACATACATACAACATGCTTGCCTTAGTATTCCTAATTTTTGCTTGTGTTGTCTTATTAGCTAGATTTTCCTTATTTAGGCTTGATTTGAAGAGGCCTCCAAGTATTTTAGAAGTTAGCTAACACTTGAGGTGGCATATCTTAATCAACCAATGTCTAAATTATATTTTCATTCTATATTCACATTAAAAAATCACACTTTTCAAATCACAATAATTTTATGACGCAATCTACTCTCTATTAAAAAAATTGACTTAATATATTGAGTATAAATATTAGGTTCATAACAAATGCTTTAAGAGCACCTCCACCGGATCTCTAGGTTTTTGTCCTAGGGAAACGATGTGTTTCTTATTTCTCGTGTTGCATTGTGATTTCTCCCACCCATTCAACTAGATGGAATAGTATGCAACCAATAAGCGTCCTTGTTTGAAAAAGTAAATAAATTCTCCATCATTGTTTACTCAACCTATTAATTAATAAAAAAAAAATAGTACTTGAAGGAGTTGCCCTCCACTTGAAAAATACAAATTTTACAATACAAGGGGTAATATCTTGACCGATCTGAGCATTAATTGTGCCTTTTTCATCCAAGGGTCTCCCTAACAAGGTGTTTTGCCAATACGGGTGGAGATGCTCTAAGGTGCCTTGTACTTTGAGCTCCGACGGCATGGCACACCTTATTTTGGGGAAGGCACTTAGCCTTGTCGTCTACAACTGTGCTCCCCTTTTCACTTCCTCACTTTTGGATTTGCTTTGTCCCATCGATTCTCACATCTATTTCGCACAAACTTTAGTTTGTTCTTTTCCAGTTTTTTTCCCGGTTTCTGTAACATCCCCGTAAGACGTCGCATATGCAATTCTTCGTCGTGCTCTCGCATTGTTTCGTTTATTTAAGGCTTCATTTGTGCCCTAGAATCTGATCTTAGTCTCAAGTTTTGAGCAGTTCTAGTGCCCTTCATTCGTGGCGGTCATGGTAATCTAAGCGACCCTCAACGTGACTTCTAAGTTGATCGCTGTGTTGCTTGAAGAGGAGTTTTATTGCCCATCCTGAACCCTAAAATTGCGTTAGCTGCAGTTGAGTAACGGTCTTCACAGCAACGTCAAGTACAGGTATCTTCTCTCACCGGAGTTTTCCGTGGCTTGTTCTCCAGTGGCTGCCTCCATGTATGCTTTGATTTCTTTCCTGCGTTGATACTAGAAATAAAGGAAGATAATAATGTCGTATCCTAGCTCTTGCTTCAAATGTGCACCAATACTTATGAACTACTCCCCTGTCTCTCTGAAAACGTCCAAAAAGCTTCCTTGCAAAGGATTAACTTTGTTTTTAGTCTTTGTGCTAGTGGCACATGCATTTTAGAATCAATATATCATCTACCAAATGTATGCAAAATCTCTAGTTTTGATGTTGTTGTTTAGGCACCCAAATTCCATGCAAAAAGCACCATATTTGTACATGCGGTAGCTCCTCATTATTGATGATTATTGATGATTTGAAGATTAGTAGCAACAATGGTACCTCATATGGACAAGGCCAAGCTTGCTAGGAGAGGAATGCTCTCTAATCACTTAACTTGCCCCCAAGAGATCATTGAGCATGACAAACGCTTTCTCAGCATTTGAAATCAGCAAAAAGTAGCTTTTTAGTGGTACAAGAAATGTGTCTGATTTGGACGATTTTAGAGGAACAGAGGGAGTATGTTTCCTTGTTGATTCTGCAAAGAATATCGTGCTCTCAAAAAGTCCGACATCCAATCATGTTGGCTAATTGTGCAACAATGTATCACGGCGTTAATACCGAATTTCCTTTTCCCTTGTTAACACGAAATCAGGATGAGTTACGTTGATTGTAGTTTTTGATCGAAACCCTAATACTGGTTGAATCCCAATAATTGTGTGAAGTTTGTTTTTCTAGCACATACCTCTTGCTTCAAATGTGCATCAGTATTGATCACTCTGTTTCTTTGTGTCAGAATTGTTGATACAGCACACGATCAAGAAATCCGACAGCGATTTAGCATGGTATTAACCCTACATTTTTTTTATCCTCACCTCAAACATGAAATTAGAAGGGTAGCAATGTGATTTGAAAGTCCAACTGAAACCCTAGTGTCACTTGAACCACAGTATAAATTGTTTCCTTAGCATCAGTTGGAGGTTGACGTAGAGGATACTCTTTCTGTCGTTTTAAGCATTTTAACCAATGTGTAGGAATGTGTTTCATGGGGAGATTATTGTAGAGTTCTGGAAAAATCACTCTAGGTACTATATCCAGTTTGTTGTGAGGAATTTTTTAGCACCACGGATTAATTCCTTTCTGCAATCTCTTACAGTGCAAAGTTGTAAACTACTATTGAAGGGACAGTAGCTAATCCCAGTATTGTTCAGAGGTGAATGGCAATAGACATTTAGTCAGTTATAGTTACACCAGTTACTGATAAGTGTAATATCACTATAGATGAACTGATGATGGTAGCAGTGGCTAGTGTAGGGAGTTATAGGATTCTCTACCTCGATGGATATGGATTCAGATTGTTATTGGAAGGAGCTTTGGAGTCTGGAGTCAGAGGACTTATTTGTTATTCGATTGTTGGCTGGATGAATACAGGAGTACCTAGCCACAAAGGACGTGGTGGAAATGGCTGGGAGTTTGTACTCGGCTGTGAAGAGCATTTTCATTCTCAATCTTCAGCTCATTCAGGCCATGCTGCCCTCATCACCCAAAGCTTTAGTCAAGTTTCATGCTTAGTCTTTTCGTCTTACACATGACCTAAGCGTGACTCGTCATTTGAACGGATTCTTTTAGCCTAAGGCTGTATGCTATTTAGGAAGAAGCTGTAGCACAGTTTGTTCCTAAACTTGTTTAGTTGATGCAAAGTGATTGATGTGTTGTACTGCCGACATATCATGAGAGAGAATTGCCACAAGTTCATGTGAGTAGTGGTGCCGAGTAGTATGTAAGACATACTTTTTAACGATTTCCTTGTGTAGACTTGTAGCATTTTAAAAGCGAGGTCTCATTATTGAGAACAACAGTGACATTGTGGAGTGGAAAATGCCGCTGAAATTTAAAGCGGTTGAGAAAAATGCATAGATTCGAGCATTTTCTTTAATTTTTGGAAGTCACGATCTTCCAGTTTGTCAAAATGCTGGTCTGTATTTGGGTCTCAAAATGTCGCCTACCACAAATTTTGGGTTTTGTAATTTTTTGACTTTCAAAAATCTGTTCTTATTCCTTCACTTGGATTTCGAACACCTGTGGTTACTAGGTCCCTTCAGCTGATATACTTTTAGTCTTTAGTGCAAAACCTCCCAAATTCAAAAGTTTGATAATTTTGAAAAGAATATGACACTTGTGCCTACAAAACAATCACACATGAAGGGATACAAAACAATCACACATGAAGGGATACAAAACAATCACACATGAAGGGATACAAAACAATCACACATGAAGGGATACAAAACAATCACACTTGAAGGGATAAGGTTGAGAGTCCACAAATTAATTACAGATGAAGGAATGGTCTTATTTTTTACAAGCATTTGAGTTTATATGTAAACGAACTAATCTTACTATACATTATTTTTTGCAAATAAAGCATTGATGTGGGCATGTCAAGTTTGCTCTCAACACGCGACTAGTAGAATCATTAAACATGGAAGCTATTCTATAAATGACAGTCTTTTACAACACACAGTACAATCATTATTCTTTAGATTCAAAGAAATTTATTAAAACTCTAGTAGTACTACGGTGCATGACACTTATAACCAACAACTCCCATTTCAAGTGGTTAGCTTAAGGCTTTGTCAAAAAAAAAGTTTTCAAAAAATCAAGTCCACCAAGATGAAGCTTAAGGTTTGTCGCGCTTGGTGGTGGAATTACTTTTGAACTAATGGGTATATGTGTTTTGCTTTGGTTGGACCAATAGTTGTTGATTATAAGTGTCATGCACTATAGCAGCAATTTTAAGCATACCTTGTTACAATTTGATAGTGGAAAGACGTTTTCCAGAATAGTCTAAATTGAAAAAGTAAATTATCCAAGTGGATACAAACATTGCAAAACGTGGAAAATGCTGTAAAATGCTGCAAAATGTGCAAAATGTGCTCAATTTCAAATTAAATACTGAGGTGTTCACATGACTTGTAGCTGTAAATAAAAAAGTTGGTTGTAGTTTTGCTAAGTTATGTGAACGCTGATGCCGGCACAACACGTGTCGTAAACGCTGAGCAATACACGAACGGATGAATTTCATCTAAAAGCATTCGTTTGCAGCAGCTCCCGCGCATTGAGTGAGCAGTCTCTCCGCCGAGAGCTCCCGATTGCCACCGCTAGTGCCGCCAAGGACTTCGATCGACATGGCTGCATCTGCTGCATTGCGCAGGATGATGGCGCAGGACCCCGTCCTCACCGCCTGCGCTGTGCTTTCCGCCATTGGTAACCTCAAATTCGCCTTCTCTCATTCTGAATCTCGAACATTTCGCATGGATTCGATTTCTAGTTCAATTGCACATCTCTGTTGGGAAAGGATTGACTCGCAAGGATGTCCACAAGTTTCCACATAGAGGATTTTGAATTCAGGATGTATATTGTAGCGATTACCGGGTGAATGTGCGGATGGCGCTTTGCAGAATTAGGGTTTCCATTTTGGGAGTGAGCTTGTTTTTCAACGGAAATGTGCATTCGGCTGCAATACAATTACTCAGAGCGTCAGCTGTGCAGTGAAAGACTTATGCCTAGAACTGAATGTGGGAGATTTAGGTTCAGTGTTTGGTTCCTACGCAGAATGTGGCAATCTGGATGAGTTTTTCTTAATTCGAAAACCTTGAATGGTCAGGGTTGATTTGGTGATTTAGTCCAATTACGCGTTTTCCTTGTGAGAGATCGAATCACGACGATAGCTAGGGTTTCTCGGGAGCTGAAACAAGGATCTAAATTGTGGCGATGGCGGGAGAGTCGAGTATCAAGGGTGCTTTGCATAGTTCGAGTGTCCGTGGTAGTAGTGAGCTTATTTCTGAGCCAAGTCGTTTTTTCGTTTAAGTTGAATTCCGCAGTGAAATTTCACGTGCTAATTTTGAAAGCGTTGGAACACATTAGTGATTAGTTATGAATTGGAATATTTATGCGTACAGTTGAAACCCGAGATGAGTTTCGTTTCGAATGTGATATATTGGACTGTTTTTCTTATGCAAGAACTTTGTTTATTTTTGGAGATTAAGAAGGAACGATGTTCGAGATGATATGCAGCAGCTTGCCGAACTAGGTTATGAAGCATTACAATGGGGAGAGCGAAAGGACAGAGAAGCGGACTGTGTATAGGAATTAAGTTGGCAGTGGACTTGCTCACTAAGGATGTTGTTAGTTGTTGCAATTTATATTTCGACAGATGTATCACTCAAGGGTCAACTCAAGGGCTGTGAAAATTCGGTTGTTTTGTACAGGGCTTGGTGCACCATTGATTGTTCCTCCTATTAGAAATGCTATGAACCGTCCGGAACCGGTTTCGCCTCCCAAGCTAGCAAATGTACGTTGCTCTTTACAGTTGAAGTTTTCTACTGAATTACATTCCCGCTGTGCTTAAACTTAATTTCAACGGTTGTTGAATCAAAGGTACACATGCGTAGAATGGATATATTTCGTGATGAATTTGGTTGTTTTCTGGCTGAGAAGTGAAAATGAGTTGTACTCCAACATCATGAGCTTGTGTACAGTACAACGTTGTTTACTTGTATATCCTGCTGTCTGTAGAATGGTTATTCGCTGAGTTTCTGATATTCTTCCTTGGCTGTTCTGTGTCCTACATATCAGGTTGTTGAAGGCATAACCGGTAAGGCGAGGATTTGAGGTTCACCCTTTGATGTGACCATATTGATGCCAACCCTTTTGCTCCTGACGAGGTACTAGTCTCACAGTGCGCTGAATGAAGTTTGAAGTGAAGGTTTCGGATTCTCAGTTATTATTAGACATTCGCTCAACACTCTACGTCTGCCACTCCTCCCATAGCTCTTGGGCTTGCGATTGGATGTGATTTAGTTGAGTGAATTGTTCGACATAGTGGTACTTACAGTTCTATTTACAGATACTCCATTATGGAAAATGTCCTTACTTTGTCATCCAAGTCTTCTTTTGTGAGTGCTCTGGTTGGTATCATATTAGTTATTGAAGCAGGAATAAATTGGCAAATCGCCTAATGATCAGAATGTCTTTTGCGCATTCCCGTGTGTGGGTGGACTATTAGTATTCTTGTGTCACAGCGGAATGGATTCTTGTTTGCCAATACCTCACATCATGATTCGGACTGTAATCCTCTGTTTTCACATAATTCTTTTCAGGTGAAGGCTAGCGTCAAGTAATCTATTGTTAGTCCACTCTCTGTATGTCTCAAAGATTGGTGCATTAGCTGAGGCTGTTGATTGGGCTAACGTCTTCGTTGTTGAATTAGTACAGCGAGACTGCACATATCAAAACCATGAGATTCCTAACCATTAAGCTGTGGCTTGTTTAAAAAAGATGTTAGAGCAACTCGGAGAAGAGTATAACAGATGACAAGATTACTTGTGTGCCTGTGTTTGCGGATAGCCTTTACTCCCTCAGTGGGCTCATTCCGTGGCGGACTTCTTCGTCATCTGCTGGAAGCGTCTGTAAAATTTTGTGCATGAAGTTAGCTTAATACCACAAAGCATCAGCAGACCATTGTTACAAACTTTGTTTGAGCTGCAATAAGGTAACTACATCTAATCATAACCTTCAAAATACAAATGCCATCCTTACAGATTCTTACTAGAAGGTATGAATGAGAGGGCCTCCGATCCATTTTGTGTAACCATCCATAATCAGCAGTTTTAGCTTAAAACTTGTTCCTACGTAGGGACATGTTCAAATGCTTACCTGCACTATTTTAGTTTTAAATACCTCAATTATGTCACTTTACATAGAGAACTAACCTTGATGTGGTGGGGCAGAATCTTCACATCAAATGGGGTGTAGAGCCATGCATCGGTTGAGATGAAAAGGAAGTTTTCTAGCCGGCTTGTGTACACATCTGCGTACCGTTGTACATTGTATGCAAATGCGGACTCCTTGGCAGTGTCGGTCAAGAATGTGGATCCAAAGTTGGCATTGAACATGGCTTTCATAGCAAGTCTAGATTTGCTTCGCATATCTCTCAACTCGGCCAAGATGTTGCTCTCTTCTCTTGTTATGGCAGCAGATCGTCCATGGAACTTTCCTAGCACATCCTTCAACATGTTGTACCTTGCCTGCAATTTTGCTACACAATCAACATATCATAATGCCAATACAAGATTTTGAAGTAGACAGGAAAGTAGATGTAACTTTCAATGCTAGCGTACTTAACTTACAACCCAATAAAGAATTTGATTGTACTTACAAGCCACAAATGTTAGCATGTTACATTGTCAATACAAGACTTTGAAGCCATGAGAAAAATTAGAGTTCGACTTTGAAATACAACCGTTCTTGTACTTACAACCCATTAAAGAATCTACTTCAGAATTTATGCTACCAATGCTACCAATGCTACCAATGAAGTCTAAAATGTACAAACTTGATCTGAATATCAAATTGCAATAGAGACATTTTTCAAGTCTAAAACTTTGATTCCTGTAATCTTTGAACATACTTGGAATGTCCAATTGAGGATTCGAGGAATAGAACAAACACAACATGGTCGTCAAAATCTTAAAATTAGAATTCCCAAAGTAGGTACTCAAAGTGGAGATTGTAGATTGCGTACCAAAAGAAACTTTTAGAAGGTTTAAATTCCTGTTGTAGGCCAACATATCATATGCATTCATATTTATGTCTAGTAGTGGCAAATCACTGCTGCAACTATTAATAATTAGCTTGCAATCTAGCACCTTCTCTTTACTTACTAGTTGTTGCTATCAACTATTTTGTCCTGAATCGATGAAAACTTACACAATTACAACAATAGTGAATGACATAGCAGGTGTTGATGCCTATTAGACAGTACGACCCAGACAAAAAGGGAGCTTACTTGCTGGAACCGGTACTCAATCTCATTTTGCGTAGAGATCTCCCTCTGTTGCAAACGTGTCATCAAGCTCCAACTCTGTAAAGCTTTTTAGGTGCTTGAAAGCAAGCCACGTGTCGCACCCAAAGCCCTAAAGTAACCCTAAATCTGAATGCAGAGAGAACTAAAGCCTGCTGACTTGACTAAAAGCCTACGATCACTGAACTTTGAATGGAAATGGAATGTCAACAACCTCCCACCTTGGTGATAAAAATTGGGTCTCAGCAAACTGGGCTTGGTATCTTAAGAGCTCTCGAGGGATTTGCACACCTCCCATAAATCACTAAAACACTCAAGTATGCCATATCGTAAGTTCAGTTACCATTGGTTACCGTCCGGCTGTCTGCTCTCTGCTGTAAGTCTAGCTTGTAATCTACGTCCACTCACAGGATTCTCTGAAGGGGCTGATTGGGTAGCAGAAGTCAAGTGGTGAGCACCTCAAGCTCCCGTATGACAGCTGCAGTCCGCCACCCAGCTTTTGCAGGTCCTTTAAGGTCACTGAACAAATGATCTCCGAAGTAGATCACCTGCGCAGACAAAGATACCCTCCAAGCTTGGTGAGATTATTGTTTTCCATACAAACCAGTGAAGGAGCGGTACATCAATTGCTGTTCCACCAATTTTCGATAACAAATGTCACGTGTTTAAGGACTGTATTTGAACCCAAGGGCAAGCTTGGAAAGACAGGGTATGTACCTCAGACCCCTTCCATTTAGTGATCTCGGCGAAGTCGTTGAGGCAGCCGTGATAGTACACACCGTGTGGCTCGAAGGTTTCCACTTTTGTGAACCTCAGAACATCCTTCTTGTGGTGGTATGCTCTGAATCAATCAGAAAACATAGGTCATTGAACACGCGGGCTGAGCACAAGTGTCACTATATGACTTATCTTATTCCATACAATCCTTAGCATATTTCTCACTATAATCCTCACTTACAGAGAAATTCAAAAAATCCTATTTAACAAGCTTATCAAGCCATCACATGTCACAAACAATTCTTTCTTTGTAATGATGGACACCAACATGCTACTATTGCTCTAACTCAAGTCTTGGTTTCGTGGGATTCTAAAACTTTCTACATTTTTGAATCATTACTGCATCTCTCTGCATGATTTAGAGACAGTTAACAGAAACAGAAACCCTGTTGTAATAATGCCAAAGCCTAGTAAGAAATACTCCAATTCGTTAGCATGGCCCCTAAGGTGACAACGAAAGAAAAGGATACTGCGAGTGAAGGCAAAACCTGAAAGGTCTTTGAGAACTGTAAAAGTTCGGTTTGTCAGAAAGTGCAATCACCACATCAAACAGATCCCTCCAATTTCCGGGCTTACCTGTTTCCTGTTCCAGACATAGAAAAAGTAGATGCTGTAGCACGTTAGTTAAGTCCAGAAATCATCTGTGGCTTTTTACCGCAATCAATGGCATGATCCAGAGTTGCAGGTAAGGCGTTCACAGCAGAAAAACTCACAAAGCAATGGAAAATACCTGAAAAAGGAAGCGCATACCACCATCAACGAACGGGAAAGGTGAGTTGGTCAGGATGAACATTTTCTTTCCTCTTTCTTTCAGGGCATGTAGAAACTCCACAACTTTCGGCTGCATCCCGAGGAGTATAACATTGATTGACGAGTTTGAAAATTGTTTAATTCTACGTTCTGTGGGGACAGGATTTTTTGCTCATAACTTACAGCGGCTGTCAATGGCAAGGTTGAGAATAGAAGCACCATTAAGGACCTAATTCCGTCTCCACTACTGACCACAACTGGCTCTAGTGATGAAAATTTGGCCTCAGCTCTCGTATTCAAAGATGTCTCCACAGGTTTATGTATCTATCTAAATCAAAGACCTACCAAAAATCACCCTTCTACGTATGTTAAAATGCTCAAAGTGACGCATGTAGTATCCTCTACCTAATGACTACCACGATGCATGCAGAGGCTACAACAATGACAGATGGTAGAGCTGTCGAGCACGATACATTCTTTTGCAGGTACTTGGCCGGATCGCTCAGGATTTCACGGTGCAAGTTCCCACTCCTGTGGATGAACTCAATGCTTTTTTGGACATCTTCGTAGACATAGGTGCAATCGAAATCCAACTTCTCATCCACAAAGTGTTGAATCACATCCGCCAACAGACATACCTGCACCCAGCTCCGCACCCCGGCTTCATATCTCGCCCTTGTGCCAATTAACCCTCCTCAGAACCATTAGTGACCTGTAACTCTTTCCACATTACCTCCATTACCGACAGCAACTCATGTTTGCAATTCGTAGGACTTCTTAGCAAGTGGCCTACAACACTAGCAGTTTGAAAAGGCATAAAACTCATATGTAGTGAAGAAGATTCGATGGTTATAAATTCGGCTTTTCCTACCCAAAGTGGTCTTGCCACCAGTGATATTACAAGAAACCCATTTTTGCATGTTGGTGAACATGCTCCGCCTTACCTCACTGAGGCAGAAGAGGTCCATCAAAGGAACAAGAAAACGCATGTGCTCCGAGCTCACATGCTTCCCAGGGTAAGTGGCCTCTAGGTCCTCCTCATCCAACTGCAAACAAAGTGAACTCTTAGCTATTTCAAAATCGTGTAACATGGAGTAACAAAAACCAAAGTAAACACCCTTGCAAAAGAAGTTTACATATAATACTACGGTTAGACGTTTACCCTGCGCCGGCCAAAAAAGCAGCCTCCAGGCTGAACCGAATGGAAGAAGTCCAGTTTCAGAAGGTACCCCATTTTCTTGTCGTAATACAAACCTCTTATGGGAAAGTTTGCATCGTACTGAAAATTCAAGCAGGAATCCGGGTACCTGTGCTGTTTGATATACATCCAGAAACTCTCCCTCTAAAAGCTTGAGCACCGGCACACTTTCAAAATCACTGAAAGCCAACCAAGGATTTAATTGTTTTATAAAGGCCGGTGCATCTAGTCCCGTGGCAAAACATGATATTCAAAACTCAACGAGACGAGATCTACTCACCTCTTGCACGAGATGGTTCCTGGCGAGCTCGTAAATGATGTGTTGCAATGCAGGAGTGTAATGTGCCAAGGTGTAATCGTAGTCAAATCCATACACGTTGATCTTAGCAAGACGCACGTTATGATTTGCATAAACACCTGCTTTTATTAAGAAGAAGAGTTCAGAAGCTGTCATTTGATACTGAAATTGAGAAATGGGGTATGGGAAGAGGGGTCAGTTGGTTACGTACCGCAGGGGTTCATCTTGGGCAGATCGGCAAGCTGGTCGGGGAGGTGGATGAAGAGTTTCTTGACACGGTCGAACTCGGTCTTGAGCTCCACCGTGTTCCCCACGGACAGCTCTCCAGGGTTGCGTTGGTAGTGGCCCTCTCTCTCCGCAGGGGAGAGACTGATCGACTTGTCTTGTGTTCTCCGCACACGACTGAAGGGCTCCCCCAACTTCACCCCACTCCCACTCCCAAACAACTGCCCGAACATCGCTACCCTATGTCAGAGATTCCTGTTTCAACAATGCTGTGCACTTGGAAGCTTAACCCTCCGGTGTCTGTCAGCGCTTTGGGACAAATATCGGTTCATCCACCGTCCGCAATCATGCACCATCTCAGATTCTCCTTCCTTTCATGCATCGTTTCAATTACTTGCTCAGCCGTAAACCCCATACTTGATGTGCACTCACCCCTAAATGACCGAGGATTCATGGTATGAAACTGACCAATTCAACCGAAAATACAATCAACATGGTACCATATTTTATGTCACCGGAAAAAGAAACTTGAACAGGAAAAAGGTTCCTTGATGACCCACTATAATTGCTACACGAGACCTGATTTGAGCTTCTTGATGCTGTAGAGGCTAATGTAGCAGAACCAGGCGAACAGAAAGAGAGTTATCTATCTAATCTCTTCATAGATTCATGACCCACCTTCTGAAACGGGAAGCACTTGATCTGTACCATGCTCAGTGCCTCCGCTTTTGGTACAGAAATTCACAGAAAATTAGGTCTTGCAAAATTAGGGCATCACTTGGTGTTCAGGTGACCATTCCCATCCCCTTGAAATCCAGAGAGATGGGTCCCATCAGGCGTCGGCAACAGTCTACCCGTACCCGTACCGACCTTTGGGAGCAATTAGGTCACATTCACGGAAACCATGGAAGTCCAGATTCAAAAGGTACATGTGGAGGAGCCACTCCCATCTGCCACGTACACGTTTGCTGACATGGAAACAAAACGAGAGTTTCGTAATTCGTTGTTACTACTTACTAGTTGCTGCAGAAACCGTGTCTGTTCTCGATCTTCAATGCTCATCAAAGTCCGCGCCGGCAGTTGATTGGTAACTTAGTGATCCCAAATGGTAACGGATTGCTGAGTAAGTTAGTAAGTTAGCCTTACAAGATCGCTGATCGTTGTGTGCAATCAGAGCTTCCGTAATCTGTTTCATCTTCTCCTGAAACGAACCGCATAAACCGCAAGGATCCGTTTGAATCACCGTTTGCCTTGGTTGGAGCTCCCGAATTGCCACTTCTCGTGGTGTCAAAATCATGGGCTTGATGTATTGGTGGTAAGTCCAAAGAGACAGTGCCTGAGGTTGTGATTGTGAGAGATCGAGGACGAGGGCGTCGGTAGTGGATCCGTGAGCATCTTCATCAGTGAATTGCAATCGATTGTACGTCGCGAGGAGAAGCGTGAATTTGTGTGTTGGAGGGGTTTTAGGGTTTTGTGGATTGGGCGATGGAGAAGATGGGGAGCTTGATGGAAGCGCTGCGGCACCACAAGAGTCGGCCAACGCCGATACACTCGCACCATCACCAGCCGTTCCCGGCAGTGGAGAATCATGCGGCACCAGCTCCGACCTCGCTCTGGGCGCCGCGCATCAAGTCCCCGCCATATCCAACGAACACGCCGTGGCAGAACTTCGTCCTGAACGCCGGCACATGCCATGAGAATCTGCATCCGTTTCTCGTGCAGCTTCAACCGGATTGCTTCTCGCTGTCCCACCCTCCACGAGCTCCAACGTCCGCATTCATCTTCACGCCCTTTGTCGCCGATCTTACCTTCCGCCTCCTGGAGCCCTGCCACTCCTCCTCGCACGTCATCTCCCGCTACGACGATCTCAGCCTCACTGTCGACTTCGGCAACTTTGCAGTGCCGTTAGTGCGAGGATCCCCGTACATCACCGTCCTCGTCTCCGAGGGCACACCCGCGTTTTCCACCATCCACGCCGTGGTTGGCTTTTGGGCGAATCACAAGCGTACCAAGCACCGCATCACGCTCAACAACGGACAAACCTGGGTGGTGTACTCGTCCTCTCCGCTACATCTCTCGTGTGAACTCAAATC
Source organism: Ulota crispa (assembly GCA_963920765.1). Classification (NCBI taxonomy): domain Eukaryota; kingdom Viridiplantae; phylum Streptophyta; class Bryopsida; order Orthotrichales; family Orthotrichaceae; genus Ulota; species Ulota crispa. Next base: position 2,247,403 of record OY987246.1, read on the forward strand.
TGAGTGTGCATTCCAAGGCGTGATACGCGTGACGGTCGTATCCGGACGTGAAGAAGGTGAAGATGACGAGAGCTTGCTTGACAAGTACCGCAACTGTTACCCGATCGGGGGTGTTGTTGAATTCTATGAGAATTTTGAAGTGATTTACAAGTGGGAGACTCAAGGCGATGGTGAGCTGTTGATGCTGACGTTACCTCAACATCGAGAGATTATGTCCAATTGTTACACGAGGACGTTACCGACTGTTTCGTTTCGAAGCTTGGATGGCGATCTGCAAGGAGTTGTGGGACATAAGTGGGGGCTGTTGGTGAAAAACCTGGAGCTTCGGTGGCACTCGGCAACGGGGATTCATGATGTGCAAGCGAGAGCTCAAGTTGTGGAGGCGCTGGAACGGGATGTCAGAGAGCTTGTGGCGATCACCACCCCGTCAACTTATTTTCATGGGAAGGCTCTGGCGCGTGCTGCGAGGTTGGCTCTCATTGCGGAGGAGATGAAGCTGTTCAACCTTGTTGGGAAAGTGGTGGAGTTTTTGCAGAAGGCGATTACTCCGTGGTTTTTGGGAGAGTTTCAAGGGAATGCGTTGGTGTATGATACCACTTGGGGTGGGATTATCAGTCGCGATGGGTCGAGAGATCCGGGCGCTGATTTTGGGCTTGGAGTTTATAACGATCATCACTTCCATCTCGGCTACTTCGTTTATGCAGGTAATGTGCCAGCCCTTAGCACTCTTGTCTCACATAAGAACCTCTTCTCAATTTTTTGTTTATTAAAAACCAGCACATCCTTGCTCCCTCCAGAACTATGTTGATCACAACATGGCTTATGAAAGTTGGTCATTTTGAAATCATGAAATCTTGTTCCTTTAGGAATAGAGTCTGGGCTCGGATACATCTCCAATGCAGGTTTGCTTCAACAGCCAATTGAGCTCATATCAGAACCATTTTGACTGATGAACTCTCATCTCTCTCTGTTTCGTTCAAGTTGTGCGCAATGCAGTTTTTCAGGGGTCGTTTAGTTGCAGTGTTTGATTTGTTGCTGGTTCGTTGTTGTGGTGTGTTGTGTGACGCAACAGGTGCGGTGTTGGCGAGGCTGGACCATTACTGGGCGCAGAACTTCAAGCCCCACATGTACGCCCTCATCCACGACTACATGAGCATAGAACGTCATGACTTCCCCCGCCTCCGCAATTTTGATTGCTACACGCTGCACTCGTGGGCAAGTGGGCTCACAGAATTTGCCGATGGACGCAACCAGGAGTCCACCAGTGAGGCAGTGCATGCTTACTACGCAGCTGCTTTGGCAGGGTTGGCTTACAACGACTTCGACATGGTGACTCTTGCCAGCACTCTGTGTGCTCTTGAGAATCGAGCTTCGCAGCTCCTGTGGCATGTGCCGTCGAGCAGCACGCTGTACGAGCCTGAGTTTGTTGCAGAGAATCGTGTGGTGTCCATAGTGTGGTCGACCAAGCGCGACAGTGGCTTGTGGTTTGCAGGTGAGAATGACACCATGAACTCAATCACGTCACAATACTTCAACATTAGGGAAAATTTGATGGATACCCCTGAAGTTTGCGATATTTGTATAAATCCCCTGGTTTTTCAAAAATTGCACGGGTACCCTTAGACATGATTTCCAGGGGTTTATTTTGTTGTGCTCGTCTCTTCCTTCATGACCAACGTTGAAGCAGGGAGTGCCATAGGACAGAAAAGAAGCAATTTGCGCACAAATAGAAAAGGAAGTGACATCCACAACGTAACAAACGCCTTTAAATTACAATCCAAGGGTATTTGTGCAATTTCTGAAAAATCAGGGGTATCTATACTAATATCGCAAACTTCAGGGGTATCCATCAAATTTTCCCTCAACATTAACCCTCAGTCCTCACAAATTTCTTCTCATATCCGAGGGTCACTTACTTAGGTCTCTGTCTTTCCTCATGTTTTCACTCACTATAGATCATACCAAAATGAAAGTCCGTACTTGATAAAATAAATTATTTAGGTTTTGATCATTTTGAGTAATTTACATAGAAACCTGCAGTCGACATGCTTCGAATGAAAACACCGTCGAACTTGAACATATATTTATGGATCTGTCAACAGTCATAGTTGTTGGCTCTTGAAAGCTACATTTTTCAAACTCTCATATCTCACTTGATTTTACTCTTTTTTTGTGATTGAACAACGTAACAAAATTCTGATAGGGTTTGTAGAGTTGACTGAAATTGTCATCACGTGGACTGAATTAGTATTTTTGTGGCTGATATACCCCCGTAGGGTCTTCGATGGCATTTTAGTAGTAAGAATGAGGATGTAAGTATTATGATGTCGAAAGTTGTTCTGAACTACCTGGAATTGTTTTGAAAATTTGTTCGTGCAGGGGCTGAGCGGCGTGACTGCCGGCTTGGCATCCAAGTGCTGCCCATAACACCCATCACGGAGGACATGTTTCGAGACAAACGGTACGTGAAGGAGCTCGTGGAGTGGACCATGCAGTCCATCAACAACGAAGGCGTGACGGATGCATGGCGAGGCTTCGTGTACGCCTTGAAAGCCATTTACCACCCCACGGCTGCACTGGAGGAGACCCTGAACCTCAATGGCCATGACGATGGCAACTCCTTTACAAACCTTCTGTGGTGGATTCACACACGGCAAGCGCTTTCTTCTCACCCACAGCCACTGCAACGCTAAGCTATACAGCAGCTCTGAGGGAGGGTGAACTCAAAGGTCGGTATTTTGTTCACAGCCCAGCTCTCACTCTCTTCATTTGCACCGAACTCTCCCTCTCTCTGTTTCTTCCTTACTTTCTGTCTTTCTTTCTTATTGAAGGTGGTGTAGATATTGTGGATATTCGTAGATGGTATTGATAAACTGTCACGCATTTGGTATTGCCGTGAAGTTAAATGACACTTTCAAGTAGAGTGGGATTTTAGCATTGCTCGAGTCCACGCTAAGGAAAGGTTTTAGTGTGGGCGACAGCAATAAGAGTGCTTTTATGTGTAAGCCTCTCTTGAAGAATTAGATTAGAGGACACTCCGGGATTTTGGAATTGTGGTGCGTGCAGCCACGAAGCGAAGTCAAGTCACGCAACGTTTTGTATTTTAGTGTTCCATAGCTTAGTTTTATGCAACTGATTCCAGATCTCTCACTCGTTTTCTGTAGAGTTGGCGTGTATGGAAGGCATTGTAGGTCGTCTATTTGTGTTGCAATGAAGAAAACAGAACAAAATGAATGGAAGGCGGGTCTCAGTTTTAAAGATTTTCCCAACATGTTTGAAGCATATCTTGTTTCTAGTGAGATTATGTAAATATCAAGGTAGGTATCAGTAGAAATGTGATATGCATGCATGTATGGGCATCAGTGTATTTATTGGGGTGTATTGGTTTGAATGTGATAAATTTATTGTTAGTAGTATCGAACATTCAATGTTTGCCTCTTTGATCCTATGTGGCCATTAAAATATGGTAGTGAGAACTGGAACCAAATACGTTAAAATATGATTGATTGACTCTAACCATGGTATACAAAATTCAGTATTATGCAACAATATTTCAAATTAAGTAACGAAAAAAAGAATTGTTATGAGAGTTAACATATTGAGATATTAGAGTAGTAAGGGTTGTTATTTCCATAACAAAACTACATTATTTTCACAGTACTAAACATTACTTTACTGGTTCAACCAAGGGTATAAAAAAAGAACACCATGATAAATAAATAAAAAGGGCCTAGATTATGAAGTATACCCTATGCTCTTCATATCCAATGTTTGGTTGCCACCTTAACAAAAAATGGGCTCCATTGAGGTTATCATAAAAGTCAACTCTATTGGGAACACTTGCGCAAATTATGAACAAGTTTTTCATCCAATGTAAATTATGTTCAAATGAAATCATTTTATAATTTTGTAGGTAGTTTTTCATATCATATGCTTATAGAAATAGTGAATTATTACATTGGTGGAATCATGCACATGTGAAGCATGATTGCAACAATGCATTACATCTTTGGCAGGCCACGACCATGATTTTGACATAAATCGTAGTTAAAATAATGTTATTGCAAGTCCAATAGCATGAGATTATTTCTTATATACTACTCTTTTTTAGTCAATGCAAGTGCCATGAACTTATGAAACTTACCCTTTTTGTTTTGTGATCAATATTTGTGATCTTTACACTAAGGCACACACAGAGATTAGAAGCTTGAAAATTTGAAAACAAGTGCACAAAACCCTACTTTTGGTCACAACATTACATCAACATGCTTGAAGAGAAATAACTTTAAAAATACTCACAATTTTCTTGGTTGTGAACTAAAACTACTAACCCTTGGAACTCCTCTTCCAAGACCAATTACCCTTTGAACTTATCTTCTTTCAATATTAGGCTCTATTTTTTTTGAAATTTTCTTTCTCCTCAATTTTGCATTTTAATAATCACACTCAAGGTGTGTGGCATCACTACATCCAATTGGCTCAACTGTTGATATCTAAGAAGCTAGAACTAAAGTGCAAGCATTTGGATTTGGTCTGCCAAAACGCAAGTATGTAATAAAATTCGGCTTGTACGAAGTAAATGGTTTTTTTGCAAAAGTGCAAGAAAACAAAAACTCCATCATGAGCGCAAAACACTCCTCAAATTTAAGAGTGAATTTGCAACATTTTCAAGCAATGTTTTTTGTGCTAATTATTTACATTTCAATACAAAATGAAACAAAGATTGTAAGCAAAGTGAGGCATGCTATCAACAAAGTTTTGAGAAGTGCTTCAAGAATTTATTGCAATTGATGAAGCACACAACTATTGTTGCAACTCTAGGTTACTTTCACTTTCACAATTATTACAACTTTTCCTAAAAGATTTTTTAGGGTTTAACCTTTATTCCCTAAAGGCCCAAGTGTTCCCTTGGGGGTCAATTTTACCCACCCAGAGGCGCACCCAAACTTGTGAGGGACCGTTTAGAGCCCTCACTTAGGCTCATGTGCAGGGCCCATGTGCAAGGCCCTATTGTTAGAAGTTGATACTTGTGTTGAGTGAAGAGTGTTAGGATAAGGATTATATTAATAGGCTCTACACATAATTAACTAGAGTTCATTGCAGTTTACTTTAGTAAAGGGATCCCATGGACTATAATTAGAGGACTTTTACTTTCTATCTTTACTCTATATATAGTGGGGAAAACCTACTTGGAATAACACTCTTGTTATTTATTTTTGGTTGCATACTTTGGTTCTTTGTTGTGTTCTCTATTCCCAATACAATTGAGCTATTTTCTTTTTGAGCTACCGTATTTTCTTTTTGAGCTTTGCCATGTCGGGTCCTTTTGGGAGCGCAAAGTCGGACAGCAACTTACAACCGCGGCCTCCAAGCACAGATTCACGCACATATTCGGAGAAATTGGACGATCTGATGAAGCAAGTGGACTTCCTTATGGAGGAGAATGAGTTTTTTAAGAAGGAGCATATCAAGCGACTTCACTATAGAGAACTCACAAAAGCGTGGTGCACTAGGGATTTGGTAACTTGCGCCGGTGAAATTTGGAAGCGGTGCGTTCTGAAGGGAGGAGGAGGCGGAGAGACTGGGCTATGGGATGCAAATAAACAACAATTTGTTCAAGTAAGTTTCTACCTCCTTGCTTGCTTTCCATTTCTTTTGTGGAGGTGGTTAATCAAAAAGATTCTAATGCTATTCACTCTTGTAACAGGGCGCAGGGACTGCTATGTGCATGAGTGGGGATATTCCTATGATGATGGAGATTTCACGAGAGTGTATCCTCGCTTGCAACGATGCAGCGCATTTCACAACGATCAAGAGTCTCGACGAGGCTGTCCTTAACAGCGAGAGAGCAATTCTCATGTTTCCGGAGTTGAAGAATTCACACACTAGCGAGTGCAGGACGATTATGAACTATGGACGTTTTAAGACCTTTCTTCCAGATAACTTTGTATAGTTTTGTCTCCCTGGCTAGCGCTTCAGCAAACTCTTGACTTCTAAGAGTACTAGGTTAAATTGAAATCCACATTGAGATGTTCTTGTTCTAGCTTTATGGCGCTTTGTTTCTTTCAACCTAAAATTGTTTTGTTAGGAGGCAGTGCTATGCATATGCTGCCAATTTTGTTGAATCACAGTGCTCCAATCATTTAGAAGCAAGCAGAAACTCTTTTGGAGAGATAGACTACGTCAATAAATTGAAATCCGCACTGAGGTGTTCTTGTTCTGGCTTTAACCCTTTAGGGCCGAGAGAGCCAGTTTTGGTTGATTGAAACACTATTTTTGAAATAGCTTTTTAAGCATGCTGCGGTTACAAATGACATGTGAACAAAGTTGGAGGGCACGGGAATTTTGGATCAAACCAACCCATGTACATTGTTGTTGGATTTATAATGAATCCAGAAGCTTGGATTGAAGTGAGTCAAGCTCAAGGATTGTGAGTAAAAACTGTACAAAAACCCCCTCACTTTGCAATGCTTGAAATTCTTGTCCAAACTCAAATTGATTTGAAATAATTTTCATATGCTTGGTATGAAGGTCATCTACCAGATTGCAGTTTATCAAATTCACATTTGGGCTCTAAAAAGACACAAATTTGACCTCACAACACCGTGTCTAATTTTAGAAATAATAAAGCCCTCAACCTAGCATGGATGTGTTATAATCTTTGTGGTCGCTTGGGCAAAGCTTGCAAGATTTGACCAAGTAATAGATCTAGTAGTATGTATTCCATCTATACGGATAGATCTTGACAAAATCTAGCCATTTATTGAGAAAAGATGAAAAAAGGCTGCTAACCAATGATCTCAAATATGATTTTCAATTTTACCTCAAGTGGCTAAAAACACTATTAAAAAATTTAAACTTTCAAATCTAACATTGTAAAGTTTCAGAAAAAATTAATTCCATAATTTTGTTGGTAGCAATTCGCTAAGCTTAGCCAGTTTAAAAATCAAAGTGCTCACAGCTACCCTGAGCCGGGGGCGCCCTCCGCCATAAAGGGTTAAGGCGCTCTGTTTCTTTCAATGTAAAATTGTTTTGTAAGGAAACACACCTTCGTCCAGTCCTTCTGAAGTTCTCTTGGCGTTTCATGCGTGCATTTGCCTGTCTTAATGTTTCCTTCTTGCTGTTTAATAGTCGGTTCTCGTGTATACCTTCCTTCCTCGTAACCCTAACTTGCTTGTCAATGTTGTAGGGACACTATCTGCTTCATGTTGTGTATCTTCTATGGTAACACTCTTCTCTAGAACAGTAGGCACGTAATGCTGATTTTGAGTGAATGTTTTCCCGATGCGCCGAGGCTCCTGATGCGACAAACAGGGGAGAACATACAGAAGCGCGTAACCCGTTCATTGTAGAATTGTATACAGTGTGTGATTTTGAAGAAGAAGCTGGCCGGGGAGTCGAGGACAGGGAGAAGGACGTTGGGAGCAACACCGCCCCACAGGCGCCGCCTGTCAAATATTACCAACCAGGTTGTCAATGGCAGCAGCTCAGCTGGTCCAATGAGAATGAACTTGTCAAGAGCATTATTTTACAACACCAGTGATTTGCAGCTTCAGCAGGTGATACACTTAACTTTAGTTTCTTGCCCTACATGCTTTTGTTGTGAAGGTCACTCAAGCTTGTTTTTAGGTTTTCATCGCCTGGTGCATTTCCACAGCCAGCTAATTGCACCACCAGGATAGTGTGATCGACCTTTTCCTGCCGTGACTTGTACCCTCTCTGACATGGTATAAGCGGACAATCGCTCTTTTTTCATATGTAACTTAATCCTCAAGAGTGCCTCCTTGCTTGTGCCGTATCGCGTGATTGGGAGCTGCTTTAGGAACCGAGGATCTTTTCCGCATTCGCAAAGCTTTTTTAATTATTTCATATCTTAGCCTAAGTTCGACCGTAGATTTCTTTGTTTTCGTGAATGTGATGATGCTAGATAACCAAGATACATTTCGTCTTACTTCTCCGACAGATGTGGGATCCGTGGATGGTTATAGAACTAATTCTTTGTTCTGCTGTAAGCAGGAGATCAAGAAGCTCGAGCAGATAAACGGCGAGAAAGATATGATCATAGCTGAAAAAGAGTATCCACTCCAGGTTTATTGAAGTGGACTGTATTCATCTCGAAATTTGTTTTAACCTGATTGGCACCAAATCCATTATAGTTGAATTTGATGAATTAGTACTTTTGTGACTTCGCCACTTGGAAGGCCAAGTTAATTTGCAGTGTCTACGTTTCGGTGTCTAGTCTCAGTTCTAATGCTTACGGCTCGTTCCGAATGCTTCTTACTGTATCAGGATTGCTGCTGGGGATTTCTTAATGAGGAGTAGGTTTTAACTTGAGAACAAGAGATCGCTATCTAGATTCATTTTCCTGCATTATTGGTGGATGTTGATGCTTCTTCATACAATTGATGCCAGCGCAATGTGTCGTAGCTTATACCTTAATCATTTTACACAGTCAGGAGATAGAATCGCGAAAGCTCTCCATGCATAAAATGCAGAGAGAATTCTATACCAACATTTGCGAACGATCTCAGCAGAATGAGGAAATTATCAGCTTCAATACCCGCCTTTCTAAGGTAGGAAGGGTTTATCTGCTTCGCTCTTCTCAGTGACTTTTTGTAGTGGCTCGGGTGTAAACCGGCTGAATGATTAGGCTCCCTGTTCGGCATTGGTGTTATATATTTGCAGTGCAATTTTTACTCTGACTGAGTTTTGTCCCATTATGGCTTCGGTGAGTTGGTCCCTCTGAAAGAGATTGAGATACTGAGCTGTTTTGAGCAAAAGGTGAAGTTTTTTTTTTTTTTTTTCTTTCATTTGTTTCAGCACACCTAATTCTCTTGTTTCGTGTTGCTGTAAATTATTCTGACAGGGACTGAGCTACGCGCGCGAACAAGGAAGTACTCTATCTTCAATGTCCCTTCGGATCATATCCTTACTCCTCCCGTCCAACCGCCTGCGCAGCTCAAATTGTTACATCATGAGTACACCCAAATGGCACACGTCTACAAAGTCCAATGAGAACGAGCTGCAGGTACTGCATGCTCTTCTTTTGTCTTTTGTTCAATCTTCAACGATGGTTTCCCCTGAAAAATAACCCCGATCTACGTTCGAAATGTACATCGCTACTAGTTTGAAACAGCCTCATACTTTTTACTTCGACCACGATGTTACCGAACGGGAAATGATAGCAGATGATTTCAATCTGTGGTGAACCTTTTAACCACAAAGCTTTTCGGCTGTCACCCTTTACGCAGACAAGACTAGCAGAGATACAAGATCGATTGAAGCGGTTTTGTGAGGAGAAGAAAGAGAAGGTAAACAATGGAAACGGCAAGGCTTCTGTTTTGATGTCCTACGTTCTGTCTAGACCTTTTTTGCCTTACCTTGTTTGTGTCTCTCTGGTAGCTTGCATATTGATCATGAATTCACGACTCTCATGAAGTTCCGCTAGAAAGTTTGTGCAAGGAAGACTGCATAGCACAGAGAAGTATTTAGTCGTTTGATCTCGACCTCTTCTCATCGGACGTTTTGATGTGTTTTCTGGACATCCAGGGTTCCAGTGTTCTGGTTAACATAAACGAAATTCCTACAAACGTCACACGAAGAACTCGAAACAGCTCTGCACGAGGACATTCAATGGTCGAAGGAGTTTGCCCCTCTTGGCATTGAACAGTCAACAGTCTCTCGCCTCATTGGGTTGCATCACGCATCTGCTCTGTATACCTGGAAGCCTCTACTTCTCTACTTCTTCACCGAGAACCTGATTTGTCTGTCAGTTGCTGGTATTACTAAATGCAAATTTTGTTCTCTTGCAGTTGGACTGGATTCAGACATCTGGAAGCCCTCAACAAGCACGCATTCAACAAGCTGCCTTGACACGACTACTGTTACCACAAGGTTACTTCTGAGCACGCTCGTCGGTGTTAGATATAGCTTACATCTATTCGTAAACGTCTGTTGGCAAAAATCCTTAGCATTTAGAGTTGACCTTATACCCCTGAAAGGAACAGACAAAAATCCTAAAGTTGCGTTACGTATCGTAACGCCACTCCGAACATTGCGGAGTTGCTGAAAGAAATTTTCCCATCTTTCTAGAGCCCTTCCAGTGTCTTTTCACGATATGCTGTTTCTTTCAACATAAATTTTTCTCTTTAAAATGCACATTCACACAAATTGTTTCAAAATTTGCTCTATAAGAGCTTTTACTCAAAAAATTGCGTACATTCAAGTAGTTCCAAATTGCAACTATTTGAGGCATGATCATTCACTATCGTGGAGGATTGTTTTCTTTGTTATCAACTTGAATTTGACCAACAACTTGTAATCCTTTGAGAAACTCAACACCAGCAGCAGAATCTATAATGTTCACAATCATAATTGGTGAATTTGTGACATTCCCGAATTGATTGCATGAATGTGTATTTGAGATCGATGGACATGCCAATGTTTTCATCTAGTATGCCTTTATCTCATTCTCCAAAATCTGGTATCCAGTTGAAGATCCCCAAAATTCATCATCTGCAAAGGAAACACTTGAATTGTTGTCCATAACTGCCACTTCTTTGCCAAAACATGATTGAGTGAATGAAGAATCAAGTATTGAAGGATTACTAGATGCAATGGGAGGATTGCTTGGTGTTGTTTTTGCAACTTCAATGTCCATAACATTGGAGGATTCCAATTCCTTTTGTAATTTGTATCTTCCCATTTCTTCCTCAAAAGCTTGTTGAAACTTCAAAAGTTTTCCACCTTGCTTTTCACATGCAATTACACGTTGCATGGCTAAATCTCAAAGTTCCTTCTGGCTTTGATTGTACTTGCAATCAATAAATCATAATTCAAAAATTAAATTGAAATAGATTACATGCAACAATAGTATACCTTAAAAGGAATTCACTATGCAACTATTTAATTTAATTTAAATTTCATGCATTATACTTCAAGTGTCACTTACTATAATTCAATTGACACTCACGTATAAACTAAACAAAGTCAAGCGTCATTCAGCAAGTATCACTTACTTGGAATATGATTTCGAATCTCTGTGTCCAGTTAATTCCATCCCATACTCAACTGGTGTAAAAGCATCTTTGAGACGGGTTATGCCTGTCTTGTTCGTAATTTTTTTGCAAGCAAGTTCAGGTATATCTTCAGTAAGTTTTTTTGCAATATTCCGTAAAGTATTGATGCCAACTGGAGATTTCCCAAACCAAACCGGATCATTGAGTTTAAATCTTGGCTTCGGAGTTAAAAAAGGAGGATGCGGTCCTTTGTCTTTGAGAGACCACACAAGCCGCTTCAACATCATCATTTTATAAGTGTCAATAACATCCACAATTGGGCAATCAACAAGTGGCCTTTGTTGTTCAATTGCAGATTTTGATATATCAAACTTCCAATTTTTGGAAATTGCTTGAGTAAATCGCAGCACCTCGGTCCCAGTCGAGAGGACATGTAAACAAAAATCAGCATCACTACAATTTCTTAACTCTGAAGCTGCTCTGATAAAGAAACACTTGGTACAAAACCAACTGAATTGGTAGTTAACCCTAGTAGGACTATTGATTTGGCATTTTGGCTGTGATAACATTTTTTGCTCTTCATCAGGAGTAAGAATATCACTACGCATTGTTTCCCTACCAATACCAGCAAGTTTAGATCGAGTACCAGCCTCATCACCGGCAATTTTTACACTGTAATATCTTGGATCTGTGAAAATATGAAATGGTAAACTCTTCAAACTAGTTTCAACATTGCGCTTCTCCTCCCTTGAACGTATAAGTCGACCAATGCCACGGATCAAGCCTTGTATACTTCCGGTAAGGTACATTGTACCGTCTTTTTTTCTTGCTTGAAGAACAAATTCACACAACAAATCAACAAACGGCTTGATGTTATCCATTTCTGAAAGATCCTCAGTGCTCTTTTGTGTATCAAGACCTCTAAAGTGGCGCCATTTGTCAAACACATTTTGGGCCCATGATTCTGCGGCCTTACTTTGACGACGACGTCCACCGGCCTTAACATTGTTAAATTTGGTCTAATCCAATGGAGCAAATCGATCAATGGAAATACTATGTCCAGGAGTAATTTTACTAACAGCATCATCACCTTCACTTAATTCTCCTAATTCATCAAATTCCAACTCTGGATCAAAAGCCTGATCAAAAGCTTCAAGATCAGCATTGTTATCGGTAATTCTACTTGAAGACACGAACAACGAGTTGTAAAAAAATTTAGGAGCCTCGTAATTTCTCTCAACAGCATCATCTACACTTTGAATATAATTAACTCCTCCTTTGTCCGGCTCCATGGACAAATGCAACAATAAAACTCTTCCAAAATCGTGAACTAGAATCAACTATGACAAAGTTGTGCAAAAACCAGATCAAACTGAAGAAGCGAAAGGAAAGAAGCTTTCACAATGGCAACAAAACACTTTAAGAAAACTTGGCAAACCAAAGAAGCGGGAATGAAGAAGGTTCTGGAACCGGAGACAAAACGATTTAAAAGAAACTCGCAAACCAAAGAAGCGGGAAGGAAGAAGGTTCTAGAAGCGGGAACGAAAAGGTTAAAGAAATCTAGCGGTTAAAGAAAAACAAACGTTGCAATCTTTTACGCATTTTTGCCAGCTTGACATTTACGCCGGGTAAGCCCTCTGTGCACGGGGATTTTGGCATATAAGCCACCGGGGACTTGGGCTTCGCCCTCGTTCCCCGTGGCTTATATGTCAAAATCCCTTGCACAGAGGGCTTACCCTACACAATTCCACAGATTTTCCATAGATTTTCCAAGATTTTAGAGGTGACGATTATGGGGATAGTGACGCTTATGGGTGTTCCTACCTTAATAATGAGAATCACACTTGGAATCACTGCTTGAGACTCGATACTTGGGACTTGGCGTGAACCGCCCCTTAGGTATGGGCCTTACGGCCTATATAAGTGTGTTGGGTCTGGGTAAGCGACAAGTGTCACTCTTTGAAGCCATCCATCATAGCTGAATTCTATGGTTAGATTTTGATTTTTGGAAGTGGGATCAACTCAGTCCTTGTGGTTTGAGAATGGAGATTCCTTGGGAATCACGATCCGAATCTCCATGAGTTACAAGGTCTAGAGCGGAGAGCAGACTTCCATGCTCCTACCATATTGGCAAGTGGTAAGACGTTTACAAGAGCTAGTAAAGTACAAGCAAAAAAATTGTCAATCGTTTTCATGTGAATATGGAGCAAACAATTAATGGAGTAGAATTGCCTTTTTGTAGACAAAATAAAAAACGCATTGAATTTGATTTTGTATTGTGAGCAATTCTTTAATCCTTAACCCCTGAATGCGTGCGGCACCAAATTTTGGTGTCGACAATACTTTGAGGTTCAATGGACCTAACTAAGTTGTCATTTTTAGTAGTTAGTATTTTGAAGTTATTCTTTTTGAAGTCTAGTTTTAGCATCAAAAACCCGATTTGGAAAATTATTGATTATGATTTTTTTATTCAAGATTTTGTGCAAGGGTCTTGACTTTCCGTAGTGTTTGAGAGCTCTTGGAAATGAGCCTCAAATACACTAGATCTTAGAGAAAAAATTACATTAGAAATTCATTATAAAAATTTGTAGAAGAGATTTTGAAAAGCCATGAAGTGATTGGAGTTATGTATATTATGTCTTTTAACCTCATACATTTTTGGTGACCAATGTTTTAGATTCAACATGTGAAAAGTTTATTGAAAGACTCCAAGTCATTTTTGCAATTTTAACACCCTCATGATCAAACATTATAATCTTTTGACCCATAAGTGATATTGTTGTGTTTTCTTTTCCTATGTGATCTCTAACATATCTAGTTTGAATTGGTACGGTTACAATTTAAAAAAACTTGATACAGCTTATTAAAATGTTGGCTTTTTGTTCATTTTAGAGCAAATTCTTGGATGCTCAAAAAAGGCCTCATGCATTTAGGGGTTAAAAGTCATAATACTTGCAGTACACTCACAAATGATAACATGACTGGTCACGTTTAACGTTTGAGAGTTATGAGAATCTCATTGGTGAAATTGTATCCAAATAGGATGCATGATATACCATTGGAAAGTTCTTGTCAATTCAATTTTGAGGATATTTTACATGTCCCATTTGCAACAAAACTCTAATCTTCAAATCTCTAATTTTCAAATTTTTGTTAAAGAAGGTTGTATAGCATTGGTGACATTCCTACTACAAGTCAAATCAAACTACCAACTTTGACCAAGTTCTTAAACAATACAAGCTCAACAAACACCAACCTTGTTTGTAAATCATGTCCACTAAGTTTGTTGATTCATTGGCACTCTTTTACGTCGTGACAGTGGTCCATTATTTGTCTTTCTTAAACTTCATTGAGAATAGCCACACATAGAAGTTTGCCTTTAGAGTGCTTTTAACATTCCCATTTAATCATTTGGCATTTGTTTAAAAAAGCAACATTTGTAAGAACATGTTCAATTCAACATTTGTTTGATGATAGTAGAGAGTGTAGTGATGAGAACACTTGGGACATGTTTTTTGAGACAAGATTCTAGATTTCATGTTTTCTTATTTCAATCAATTTTATTTTGAAGTAAATGATGAAAAGCATTTTTGATTGAATTTCAAATGCCATCAACTAGCATTTTTTTTTTGGAACAACAAGCCCATCGTTGTCCTAATTAACTAGAGAATATGTAGAGGGAGATCATTCTATTGGGTCAAATTTGTCAAAACTGAGAAAATTTTGCTATGAAAAACAAACTTTGCCGTAAGCCCTTCTTATTGTGTCACTCAATAGGCCCACGCACATGACCATTTGTGAGGGCTCCGTCCAACGTCGCACAGACATGGGCAGGCCCCCACCACCAACTTACTTTTTGGGGAGCAACAGGTTCTAGGGAGATTCTGCATGGTGAAAAAAAACACCCCCCCCCCTCTCTCTGCGTCTCAAAAGTTTTCTTCACCTTGTTCTACACTTGAAAGAACTTTGCATCTTATGGAATTTAATTGGTATTTGGTTGATTTGAATCATAGCTATTTGATTCTTATGCTATCCCAATCAAGCATACCAAAGTTCATATCCTACAAATTAATACCCCATGTTTGGTGAACCATTTTGTGTGGAATTCATGGTGTAGGGTGATAATTGATTGAAATAAAATTGGTGATAAGCTTTTGAGACTTGATTGCATAGGCATGTAAGAAACATTCATATGCACATCTTTCCTTCTAACAAGCATTTCCAAAAAAGCTTTTAATCCCTCAAGGCCCAATGGGACCAAAATTGTCCTTCCTTGTTTGTAATTTGGTATGCCTAATTTTTCTTCATGATTAATTACAATGATCATTATTTTTTAAAAGTTCTTGTGGAAGTCTTGTTTTAGTATCAAAAGTCTGATTTTGAAAATGACTAATTATGATTTTTCTATTTAAGATTTTGTGCAAGGGTATCTATTGCAAATTCTTCACTTTTTAGTGTTGAGAGCTCTTGGAAATGAGCCTAAAGTACACTAGAACTTGGAGAAACAATCACATTAGTAATTTAAAAAGTTGTAGAGTTGATTTGAAGAAGCCATAAATTGGTTACAGTTACACATGTTGTACTCTACATACTCATATTCTTTTGGTATCCTAAATTTAAGTTTGAGATGTGAAAAGAGGATTGAAAGACTTCAAACCACTTTCATAGTTTTAATCCCAAAACGACCCTGGAGATTCTTGAGCTTCTAGGAATCTGCTCTAATTTCAACAAAAAGCTTTTGATACATTGTATCAAATCTTTTTGAATTGTAACCGTATAAAACCAAACTAGACATGTTAGAGATCACATGAGAAAAGAAAACACAACAATATCTCGTATGGATTGAAAGATTATAATGTTTGATCATGAGGGTGTTAAAACTGTGAAAGTGATTTGAAGTCTTTCAATCTTCTTTTCACATGTCCAATTTAAAAAGTTGGCCACCAAAACAAATATGAGGTTAAAGGGCCTAATATGCATAACCCCAATCAATTTATGACTCCTCAAAATCTACTTTACAATTTTTTTAAATGAATTTTTAATGTGAATTTTTCTTAAAGATCTAGTATACTTGAGGCTCATTCCCAAGAACCCTCAACACTACATAAGTCAAGATTGCAATGGACACCCATGTACAAAATCTTGAATAGAAAAATCATAATCAATCATTTGCAAAATCAAATTGTTGAAGCTAAAACTAAACTTCAAAAAGAACCTTTCAAAAAAATAAACTACTAAAAATAATAATTTGGTAAGATTTTAATTAACTTCAAAAATCGGTCGAGGACACATTTTGTCCTCAATGTTGTTTTGGGTTAACACCCTCTTGATCAAATGTTATAACCTTTCAATCCACAAGAGATGTTGTTGTGTTTTCTTTTGCTATATGATCTCTAACATATCTAGTTTGAATTTGTACGGTTACAATTTAAAAACAAATGATGCAACTTATCAAAATGTTGACATTTTGTTCATCCAAGAACAAATTCTAAGATACTCGGGAAAGGGCATGGGCCTTGAGGGGTTAAATTCCTTTTATAACGATTTCAATGTTGAGATGAATATGTCCAAATTTTGTAAAATAGATGTTTTTTTATGAAATCAAAATTTTTTTATTTGATTCATATACTATGACTAAATTTGTACCTTTGAACATGTCACTATGTTTACTTAGCCAAAATCTTGTTAAAAAGAAAGAGATATCAATTTTACAAAGTTTGGTCATATTATAGTTCACATTGAGTTCTTCATCAATCATATTTTGGTATTAAGTGGCATTTTTTGTAACACAAATGATGTGCATATGGATGTTTCCTACATATCCATGCAATCAAATCTCAAAAATTTATCACTTGTGTTTTTTAGTCAATTATCATATAAAATCATAAATCTCACGGTAAATGATTCACCAAAAACCCAATTTTGATTTCATGGAATTGAAATCTGGTATGCTTAATCAAGACTGTACAATAATTTAATATCAGTGATGCTAAAAAAATAAAATGCCAATTTTGTTGTGAACTATGCAAGTCAATTGAATGATGTAAAAGCAAAAACTCACATACTTCTTTTTGAAGATTGTGTAAGCCCTCTTATGGCATTCAAAAGGTTTGCATAATAAAGAATATAATTGGCATATCATTCTAATGTTGTTGGTGTTTGATTCTTATGCAACCCTAAACAAAAATATCAAATTTTTGTTACTAAAACATAATATCCTAATTTTAGAAATTTATTTAAAACAAAAAAATGGTTTTCATTATGAATGATTAAAAAATGTTGGTAGTGAATTTTTATGATTTGATTGCATGAATAGGTAGGGAACATCCATATGCACATCTATCCTTCTAACAAACATCTTTAAAAAAATTCAAAATTTCTTCTATACATGTTTTAATGTTAAGGTGATAACGACCAAATTTGGTAAAATAAATGTCTTTATTTTTACAATTGGTTTTGGCAAAGTAAACATATCATCATGTTCAAAGGTATAAAACTTAATCATAATGCACTGGTCAAATAGCAAAATATATTCACCATAAAGAAATATATATTTTACAAAATTTGGTCATATCACAAGTCATACTAAATCCTTTGTAGATCAAATTTTTGTTACTTAAGGGGGTTCTTTTATCAAGGAAAATGTGCATATGGATGTTTCCTACAAATTTATGCAATCAAAATCTCAAAAATTCATAACCAATACTTTTTAATCAATTTTCTTGTAAAACAATGATTTTAACACAAAACAATTTACCAAAAATTGAATTTTGATTTATTGGGATTGAATTTTGATAGTTTTGATTGGAATTGAAATTTGATAACTTTTATTGGGATTGGAGATAAGAATTAAACATAAAAATCACAAAAAATAATGAAATGTCAATTGATGCCAATTTTATTCTATAATACATTGAGTGGTAAAAAAGGGTGACAAACTTTGTTGGAGGGCATTGTATTGCCGCTCCTACAATGATCACAGACTCTGAGCTATTTTGGAATGAAATTTGGAAGAAGTGAGAGGCAGTCAAGTTCAATTCAAAATTTTATGTAATTTTTGTAGCTTTTTTGGAGGGGGGAATGCTAGTAGATGAATTAAGGAGTGTTTTCATAAATTTTAGACTTCTATTTTTTGGGTATTGAGAGCTTGTGAGGTCTTTTTATTTTTCTAATTTTGAGAAGCATTTGCAAGGGAAAATTTGATAAATCACCGTTACCCCTCTCTTGGATCACTTGAGATCCATCACTTTCTTCACCATCAAACATTAATGTCAACATTGCATTTAGAAAAATCCATAATGTCACCTACACTTATAATCCTAACTCACTCAAGCTTAGTTCCAATAGGAGAAAAGAAGAGTCTTTGAGTTCAAATTCTGAGAAGTTATTAGGAGAGTGCTTTCAGAAATTGCTAAGTTACTATGGAGGTGAAAAACCAAAGTAAACAAATGGTGGGAGCAAGCAAGCTTATAGTCCCTAAGCCTTGAGTCGTGAGGGTTGGAGTGAGCAAACCCGCATCCTTGCGCCCTCATATGCAACGTTGCACGGGCTTCGTAAGCCTCATGTGCGCAGGCCTAATGTCAACATTATTTGCCATTATACTTATGAAGTCAATTACTATATACAAGGCCGTCCGGTAATTTGTAAGTCATTGTCACAAAACTATCATTTTCTCCTAAGATGACAAAACAATTTGCTACTTAATTGTTTTTAGAGTGTAAACCAAACTATATTTATTAATCTAAAATCATGTACATCCATCCAAGCTCTAGAACCACCATGGATGACGCTATTTTGTGAGTATAAAATGGTGAGCCCATGAGCACTCAGCCAAGATTTTGTGAGTTGGAACCAATTTTAAATTCATATTGAATGGAAAAATTTTAGAAATGAATTTTTTTTCTAGAGATGAACCTTTATAATGCACATTATAAGGTCCTCCGTACATACTTATAAGTGAAATCTAATATTTTGACAAAAAATCTAGGCTCAAGCTCATGACTCATAGATCCATGCTCATGATTTGCCATTCCCCATTTTTTTATTTTTTATTTAGAAGCTGCAATCTTAGTTCTTATTTTATTAGGAATTTCTTTCCACCTATGTTGGGTTTATCAAGCCACTCTTCTATATTGGTTCAATACTTAGTGGAATCTTTAGTGTCAAATGCCATTGAATTGAAAGATTATTATGGGTTGTCTCTCACAATTTCTTACACCAATAAAATTCACAAAACCAAAGAAAATGGAAGATTGGACTTATAAGATCAATGTTGAAATGGAGGAGTCTTTGTTTGAAGGAGGAAGTTCTATATATGTAAATTATATAGTGCCATGTTGATAGTTGAAGAGGCTTATTGCAATTAAATTTTTAAAAAAGGTAAAATTACATTTCAATTTGTTGTTGATACCTTTGGAGTTTTGTCACACCCGTATCTTTTGTTTTGGAAAATCATTGGAAAATGTGCATTTATTCTGGGTATTTTGGGCCAATCATGAAAACAAAGTACATTTATTTTAGTTTCATTATTACATTATACTAGTTAAAAAATGAACAAAATAGTTAATGAAATGCATTTAGTGTTTGATGTGAAACTTGGCAAAAATCCAATCAAACAAAAAGAAATATAACAAATATGTTAAATTTGATTATGTTTTAGTCTTAGAAGTGTCTAGAATGCACATTTTTGTGTTTTTGTGAATATAAATTCCACAACATATTGACTAAACAAACATATTTTTGATCATCCAAGTATAAAAAAGCATAAAAAACTAGTCAAAGAACTTGTTTTGATGACTTCCTTAAAAGAATGGCAAAAGATCAACAACTTGGATAATTATTGTAAACCCTAACTTTGAGGTGTAATTATTTTTGTCATTTTGCTTATTGATTTGTTAAAGAAATTCATGTATGGAAATAACTACCTAAAACCTCAAAGATTACATGAAGAGCACTATACTTGGAAATGCCCTTGAGATGCCCCTTTGGCACTTTCACAAGTAGGAAGCAAAGTCAATATCACTACTAAGAGTAAGAAATTCTATCACTAAAACTTTAAAATTTCCCAACCATGAAGGTATTAGTGGTAATGCACATTGTTGCTTAAAAGAAGTTAATACTCATGTAATATTGATGTACTTTAATTAATAAATTTGACCAGTCAATTAAAAATCTGTCTTTTTTTAAAAATTAAATAACTCATTGTATGCACAAAACTTTAGTACTTTGATCACACTTAACCCTTTAGAGACCACCAAACCACATTTTGGTTTGGGAGAGTAGTTTTTGGCCTATACAATAAAATTGCTCAACAATTTGGAAAATGATCTTGAAGAACGCTTGTGATCACAATAATTTTGCATCCAACCCAAGAAACGACAATGGAATTGGATATGTGAGTTGATAAATAATGGTGTTTATACATCATGGCCTCAAAATACGTATCCATATTTGGTCAAAGATGGATAAAAGCAACAACACAATACATCAAAAATCCAAGAAGAATGCCACATTCCAATTGTGCAATCTTAAAAAATTTAGATTGCTTAACCCTTTAGGGCCAAGGGCGCCCCTGGCCCAGGGTCACTGTGAGCACTGCAATCCTTAAAGTGGTTAAATTAGGGAGATTGCTACCAAAAAATTATGCAGCTAACTTTTTATGAAACTTTACAATGTTAGATTTGTAAATTTTTACTTTTTAGTAGTTTTTTTAGCCACTTAAGGTAAAAGTGAAAATTGTATTTGAGATCAATGGGTAGCATCTTTTTTCCATGTTTTCTCAATAAATACTCGGATCTTGTCAAGATCTATCCATATAGATGGAATACATACTACTAAATCTATTACTTGGTCAAATCTTGCAAGCATAGCCCAAATAACCAAAAAGATTATAACACATCCATGCCAAGTTGAGGGGTCATAACTTCCAAAATCATATACAGTGTTGTGAGGTCAAATTTGTGTCTTTTTAGAACCCAAATGTGAATTTGAGAAACTGCAATGTGGTAGGTGACCTTCATACCAGGGTGAATGCATGGTTGAGTGGCTCAAAATCGTGTCACACTATAAAAAATTGCACACATCCAATTTTCAAATGCCTAAAAAGGTACATTGGGAATTTTTAAAAAAAGAAAAAGAAAAGTCCATTGTTGAGACTTAAACTTCAATACAACTACAATGATGTTGTTTAGTTTCATGTTTGACATTTTATGGAGGTGTGGAGGACTTTTGAAAAAACATGAGTGTAACATTTCTGCTGTCAATAAGTTTTTCAAGGACTTTTTAAGATAACATAGTTCCTTAAGAGAATACAAAAGACTAGGATTCTACTGGGTATTTGGATAAAATTTTAAGAAATTGTAATCTTGTTTTGTAAATGTGTATAGAATGTTTGCAAAGGACTTTTTAAGGCTTTTTTAAACCTTCAATCTTATGAGTTTTTTTTCTCCTTTGTTTTTTTTTTTTGTTTTTCCAATTTCTCTTTTTGCAACTTGAGTGATTTTTTGAGTTCTAAGTGCGCCTCTAGCAATAAGGACTTTTTGAATAACTTTGATTGATTTAAGTCTAGGCCCTAGAATATAGCCTGCAGTGGGTAATTTAAAAAAGAACAGATCTAGAAACATTGAGCTGTTGGATTGAGTTTATAAGTCCATTGTAGATATGAAGAGGCCACTTAACCAATAGGACACTTCATGCAATTACAAGCTAACACTTGAATCAAAATCCTTAAACCCACTTAAGGGACTTTGAAGATATGGACTTTTGCCAAAATTGAGCCACTCAACCTTGCATTCACCCACCAAGCATATGAAAAATATTTCAATTGAATATGAGTTTGGACAAGAATTTCAAGCATTGCAAAGTGAGGGGGTCTTTTTACAATTTTTACTCATGATTCCTTAGCATGACTCACTTCAATCCAAGCTTCTAGATTCAATATAAATCCAATAACAACGTACATAGGCTTGCTTGATTAGAAATTCCCGTGCCCTCCAACTTTGTTCCCATGTCAATTGCAATCACATCATTCTTCAAAATTTATTTCAAAAAAACGGCTTCAAACAACCAAAATTGGCACTCTCAGCCCTAAAGGGTTAAGGAATACACTTGTATTGTTTCTCTATATGGTAGTAGTACAATTGTAGTATTTGAGAATCCATTGAAATGACACTATCATTTTATTTTAAAAAAAATCATCCTACATTTAAGGCCAATTCTTGATTGCTTTCACCAATTGGATTTTCCATAACAATTATCAAATTTCTTGAAGAATTGTTTTAGGGTAGCAAAGAAAATAGGATTTTTGACCCTTTTTGTCCACTTAGCTACACCTTGTGATTGCTGTTTTTGTCTATTTTGTGTGAAACTAGTCTTGTTGGAAAGGTGGGAAACCTTGCTTTTTAGAAATGTAAGGCTCTTCTCAACCAAAGCTTGCATGAAGCATTAACATTCAAAACCACACAAGCATGAATAACTAAAGATTTTCCATCGGCTCACTCAATCATTATAATATTTCACCTCCAACGGTAGATCTAGCTGAAATTTTGACACATTACAACAAACAAGGTGTCCTTCACATATGTACGGTTGGATTATTCAAATTGGGTCCATTTTTATTCAAATGCACATCTAGTTTTATTGCCCTGGTTTCAAGTGAATTTTGGGAAAATGTGTGTGGTCTTTAAAGGGTTAATAAAAGATTTAATAAAAGACTTAGCATCCATGTTATTCCAAATTGATATCTTTATAGGTCTACCTTATCATATAAAAATTTCAACTATGTACTACAAATAGAAAATTTGACATTTGAAACTTTAAAAGCTTTTGAATTTATTCAACATAGGCATGCAGAGATTTTTGTAAATTTGACTATGCTAGTAATTTTATAGATATCATGTCAAAGCTCATTATCTTTTAGTTTGTTTTTGAAATGTATAGAAGAAGTCACACGTAATAAGGGCGGCTTCACACTATGACCGGCCAAGTCGAGAGGCCCTCAAATTGAGTGGCCAAACTTTGCCAAGAGGCCAAGAAAATCTGCTGAAAATAGACAATATATGCTAAAATTGACAGCAATAAATGCTAAAACTAATGGCCTCTCGCCCATAGTTTGGGTCTCCATTTTTGTTGGACCCAAACTTCCCTTTGAGAGGTTGTCAATCTTGGATGATAAAGTGCTGTCATGTAGGCAAATGGTGGATGACGGCCTTTGGAGTTTGGCCTCTAGTGTAAAGGCTTGAGCGGCCGGAATCTTGATTTTGTGCAATCTGATTGGTGCAAACCAACGGCCTCTCAACCTTTGGCCATAGTGTGAAGCCACCCTAAGTATTGTCCAAGTTCCTCAACCATTAACCCTTGAACGCTCTAGAGGACCAAAAGTGTCCTTGCATGATTTCAAAGGCTTGTTTGAGGCACTGGATCTAATTTTTTGATCTTGCTATAAACTAAAATTATGAAGGCATTCAAGTTGTCCATGCCAATGGAGTAATGGCAAAGAAAGTTAAATGGTGTACAAGTGTTGCAAGAGATTTGATTGGGTGAAACATCATATGGGGCGTGATGGCAAGCAGTATTTTACAAGCTGCAACTGGTCAATATCCTTTGCAAACTTCCTTATTTGTGATTTGTGGTAGCTGGAAATTTATTGGCAAGGGTTCAAGCACGTTCTAGACCCTTATTATGGCAACCCTCACCAATTGTGTCGATCATTGTTTTCCGTGCAATAGCAAATTGAAGTCCTAAAACTTAACATAAAAAGAAGTGCAATCTTCAATAATTTACAAATGTGTGCATTCACATCTAATCTTGCTACTCTCAAAAATTGAGATGAATTAGGGGCTTATAGAATTTTGTAAAAATCATCAACTAGCAACTACCTACCAAAAAATGAGATTTTGCCATCACATGTTGTTTGATCAAATGTTGTAATCTCCCATCTCCTATGGTCAATTGTTCCCAAAATTTGCAAGTTGTTTTTTAAGTAGGTGTTCCACTATTTTCAACAATCATTTTTTGTGGATCATCCAATTGATTGAGATATAGTACATCAAAAGTTGTAGGTCTCCCAAAACCTTGATTTTGGTGAGAATGGCATGGGCCCTCAGGGGTTAAGGGGACAATTTTAATTGGCACTGGTAATATTATAAATGATCAAGTAATGTTGTGTTGTGTGATTGGGCATTTAAAGACACTGAACTCAATAAATAATATAGAACTATAAAGGGGTTTCAAACCTACACATTTTTGTGTTTGAATTGACAAATGTTCTTTCTAATATAAGCACTTGTGTCACACCAAACAAGTGCTTATTGGCAAATAACCATATCTAATGGTGGTTATTTGTCAAATAATTTCTTATTTGAAATTCCATGCTTCATATCGTTCAAGAAGATCCCTTGAAATAGGGTGGCATAATTGGCCGTTGCAATGCTGCACTCAAGTTCTTATATTTTTTATTTGTTTTTATTTATTCATCAATTAAGAATCAAAATTTTCAATAATTAATGATTACACTAGGCAACCATGGCCCAGTTGTATTCAATTTTCATGATGTTCATATGACCACTTAAATGAAACAAAAGAAAATGGGGATTCAACTTTGAAAGGGACCAAATGCTTGGATTGACCAAAGTCAACATTCATAGAAGTCTCATACCAAATAAGCAACTATTAAACATAAAATTGTCAAGGTTTGAAATCCAGTATTGGAATGATTTTCATAAATTTGTTTTATTATAAGGGTTGCTTCACACAAGGAGTTGAGACCACTTTGGAGCTTGGTCCCATATTTTTCCTTTGATTAGCTAAATTATTTGAAAATAGCTGCAAGGCCTTTACACTAGTAAATCTTTGCAAAAAGTTTGAGGAAGCTTTTAGTTTTGAAGATATCAAATCTAGCACAAGTCCAAGGTTAAGTAATATTAGATTCACCACTGAAAACAAAAGTCGATTCATGGCCTTTGGGTTATTTTCAAGTTTCTTCAAAATATAATTTTCCAAACAAAACAAAACAAAATTTGTTGGTCACTACCTTATTAGGATGGAACAAGAATCTCAAACCTTCTACTTGCTATCTTTGTTCATTCTTATTTTTGGAAAATTTCACAACTTGCACTAATGGCCTCAACTTTTGGCCCTCGAGCTCTTTGGATCCATGAAAATTGGCTCAATTGTATTTTTATTAAAAGAAGTGCTTGGGGATGTTTTTTTAAGACATTTGGACTAAATTTTTGATTCAAAAAGGCCCAAATTTTCATGTCTTGACTCCTACTGTAAAGGAGCCCTAAGTGGCATAAAAACAATATTGTGTAGTTAGTATATTGTTATATTTCAGTTAAAACTAATCACCCATTATTAGATTTTTAAAAGGTTCTTCTAATGGTATGACAAGTTAACCTTTGAACACTCGGCTAGTCACCATGTATGCTCCTCTACAATAGCGTTACAAAGCTTTACAATGGTGTGGCAAGTACCAACTCATTATAGTGTTGTTTCCAAAAGTTGTAGGAGGTCAACAACATGATGCCCTTGTGAAAATTGCAAGAAGGGCAACATGGGACCTAACATTGTGTCTATAAATCTTCTCACAATTTGAGTCACCTAAAATATGAGTGTATATGGTGAGATTGGTTTTTGGCTTCCATGGTAGACCATGTCTTTGAGATCGCTTCTAAAAAAATCAATTGAAAAACAGCTTTTATTTTATTCCATCTTAGAGTTTTTTTTGTTCTCCAACGGACAAAAAGACGTCTGCCTCGGCGATTATGGGTTAACCCTTAAACGACCATAGGGAATAGTATGTACGCTGGCATATAATTTTCATTTGCTATCAATAAAAAAAATTAATTAAGGATCTCAAGTAGCTCACCAGAACTGCATTGATGTAATCTCCAACTTCTTTATTGATCTCAAATGTAGTAGAGGTGTGGATCCATTGCAAATACAAGAAAAATACCCCATATTGTATTGGTCACAAAGGGCCTTTTGGTCATTTAACCCCTAAAGGGCCCTTGAGCTCTGGAGGTACGGTATCAAATATAGCCGCAACTAGTATTCAGAAGTTTGAATCAATTAAAAATTAAGTGTTACAATCATACATATTGAAGGATTGTATGATGGTAGGTGCATATATTTTTTTGAAAAGCCCTTAGAGCAGCTCAAATACATCTGTATATACGGCCGCAAAGGGCTTTCGGGACGTTCAGGGGTTAAGGGTTGAACACATGTACAATGCATCGTCGCACGTTAATTGCGCATCACACGAACAAATTATGAATTCTTCGGATGCAAGCAATTGACGTACTCAACAGGGGTCGCTTTTCAGTGATGCCAGTAAAATTCATGGCAAAAGTCTAGGTGTAGTGACATTAATCGATGCATGCTGTCCAAACATGTGTTCCAGGTAAGGGAACCGACCTAGACTTCATGTGCAAAGTTTTGCAGCTGCAGTACCTGACAGATACTTCTGAAGCCATTCTCAAACGGACTTGGACAAACCATAAGCTTACTTGGCTTCTCTGGAACGACTGGAAGCATGGGACAGTCAGACAGTGTCGCAAAGCAGGAGATCAATACCTCATTTAATACTGTAGACACTTCTTCAAAACTTCAGTCAAGTCTGTTTCTGCAAATAAGATTTACTTGCAATCAAATCTGACAAGTCGTATGCTGCCGATCACAGTGTACCTAAGATAAATCGTGAGGGTGAGGAGACACCTACTGTAGAGATGGATGGTTCAACGACAGCAGCTTGTTCTGTAAGGGTGTAAAAACTTACAGCTAGATTCTCACAGGCCAGATGCGCACGGAGCAGCAGTTGGACTGGCATGAGAAAGGTCTAGAACCAGAAATCCAAGTTTCTAACCATCGACATTGATTGCGATTCTCAAGAGAACAAAGCACCAGTCACGCAGGAAATCAATCTAGTTCTGGTACAACACGTCCATCCCTGATGGAGGGTTCAAAAGTAATGCACAGTACGTTTATCTCGGTGCTTGCCAACGGAATATGACCAGGCACTAAAAGAAAAAGCCGCATTTGATCTACAACTACACAAGATTGGGCCGTGTCCCATAAACCTTAGAAAAGGAGGGCAACGACAGAAATGATTTAGTAACTCTATAACTGGAAAGTACACATTCTACAACTATCTACCAGTAGCTAGCCCAAGAGATCCAGGAGAAAAGTGAAGGCTTTTCTACACCGGACTGAAAGAACAGCAATTTACTGGAGACAAATTAATTTACTGTTGTGAAGCCACTGCTGTTTCCCATGTACAAAGACAGGTTTACTTAGCAAATCTCTTGGAGACGACACATACAGGATCATAACCTGATACAATACAGCATACAAAGTTAGCAAAGCTTGTACACTGACAACATAAGATCACGTTCACTCATAGTACGAAGGGATTTCAAAAGGATCCATTCAGATGTAGAAGATATTCGAGGGCAATCTAATTACTAAGTATCACATTACTCAAATTCCATATGAGATCCTCTAATCGAGCATATTGTGGAGCAATCAAGACAAACTTCCGATCCAACAGCAATTTCTGCTATCTGAAAAGATCCAAACTTCAAGGCGTATAGGATGCAATCAGTAGATATAGAAACAAACCATAGACACAAGAAAAAAATGATCGAACCAAGGGTGTAATTAAATCTCGCACTAACCTGAAATGAAGTGCATCATCACACCAATGACTTGATTAAGCTCTAATGTTGAGTGGATTCACCGGTCTGACCATGTGGAGAACTTGAAGTCCTTTTCTTGCTGATAACAGTCGACAACCGTGATCCGAAGCTTGGCTTTTTAGTTTTCTCCTTAATATTCGCCATAAACTGTAGCACAGCCTGCATTTCCGATCCCTTGGTTACTAAACTGAAAATGGCAAAACAATGTAGTACAACTCACTTTGAAGTGTAAACACATAGAAGAGAACCACCTGCGTGACATGTAATCAAAATTCACAAGATCAACTTAAATGCATACCTCTGTTCCTTTTTGGGCAACATCCAGAGGCGGTAGCATCCACGGATTTGGTACCAATTCAAGCTTCTGGAGGCCAGTCAGTTTGGCAAAAGATGCAGGTAGCGTTGAAATAGAATTGTCGCAGATGCTCAACTCCCGTATGCTGGGCATATCACCAATAGCTTCTGGAAGTTCTCTTAGTGCAATGTAATTTGACGAAACATCAAGTATTGTCAAATTAGGGAGGTGACAGAGGCTATCAGGGATACTCTCCAACCGATTGTAGTGCACATGCAATTCCACCAAATTCGTAAGATTTGGAAGTGTCGTTGGCAACCGCTGCACGTCGTTCCAGTTGATATTCAACTGCTCAAGTGAGGTAAGATCACCCATTGCTTCAGGCAGCACTTTCAGATTATTGAAATTTGCTATCAGCTCCACAAGTCCTGTACAAAGACCGATTGCGATGGGCAACTCTTCAATTTTATTCATTTGAATATTCAAGATTCTCAAATTAGTGAGGCATCCAAGTGTCTCTGGAAGCTCCGTCAGCAAGTTGGTTGCGACATTCAGATACGATAGCTTGCTCAACTCCCCAATGGAATCGGGCAACGCTTCCAGATGGTTCCCTGTAGAGCAAGACCCCGAGTGAGATGTTTAGTTACCAAAAAATCGTCATATTTAAATCGATCGTGGTATATGTTTGAGAAAGGCCCAGTGAACAGTATACAGTAAGCAATTGTATGAAATCTACAAAGAGGGCAGATTGCGAGTTTCAGTGACAAAAAACTTTTGAATCATGAAGCCTGGAAAGGGGAGAACAAAATTCTAATGGTAGACTAAGTTCTTACACTCCTCATGATGCTCCCGTATAACCAGGTACTGCGTTCCTTGAAAAACGTACTAATATTCTACAAGAGAGATTATGCTAATCACCAAGGCAACTACTTATCGTAGAGAAGGATCCACCAGACATTGCATCAGAAAAGAGTTGCTCCAGCCCGGGTCTAAGGCAAGGCTCGCACCAAGACATGAGCCTTGCTTTCATGCGCCACATTTCATTGAAAATGGGGACCCTAAACAGCAAATTGATGGATCGGACTTAGAGCATGTCATCAAATGACTTGCACGAAAACTGTACTATCAAGTTCAATAATCACTGGTGTTCCTTGAACACAAATCCCCTAGTTATTCAGCACAGCCTCAACATGCACTCAAAAGAAGTCTTCAAATTTGGACTTCTCCAAGACCAATAATTCTTAATGATTCATGTACCTGATAGATCAAGCGCAGTCAGATTTGTCAGCTCCCCTATTAATTTAGGAATCCTCTCTAGCTGTATGTTTGAAAGTTTTAACTCCGTCAGCTTTTGCTTCTTAGCTTCTTCGATAGCGCTCAGCACCTTCGGGGAATACCATGTGGCTCCGTCCTGGTGGTCCTCATGATCTGGGTGCGGACCTGATATTACAAAAATAAAAATTACGAAAGCCTGAGAAATTTGGCAAGGAATGGAATCTAAATGTGATCGACAACTAGTCGACGAATCTATCCTCGAGGCAGTTCAGAAGATCAGCAATAGTGGGCATGCCAATCACGGCATACCGGTCGGTATCACACTCAATCATTCGTTATATATCTGTTCAAGTTTAGCAAAGTGCACGAACAAACAAGTCTATTGCACACGTCAACAAGAAATTCCAGCAAGCAATTTCTGGAACGTGTGACTACGAAGAAATTGGGGTTCTAAAGCATATCAACGCTGCTTCTGGATACAATAATACAACTCCTATTATTAAAGCGCCTCAAGAATAGAGCATAAAGCAAAGCAGTACCTGCAATTGGCGCTTCTTGTGGAATTGTTCTTCGACTGAAGTTATTTGCTGAACTATCTAAGTTCACAGTAGATGTGGACGCTTCAAATGAACGGCTCCCTAATTGAACACTTGACGGAGTGCTGGAAAATGACGGGGAAAAGCTGGTGTCCTCGGAAACAGGAGGAAGAGCGTTGTTGGTTAGGGCATGCGATGCAGCACGTTGTGCTCCTTGTATCAATGCCTCGAACCGTTCGTGCATGTCATCTAACTCTTGGATAGCCACATAGTCGCGCTTCCGGTCCTGGGCCTTTAAGAACAATTAAGACTAGTATTAGAACTTCGTGCATACTCGATACAGTCTGAATAATGTGTAAGTATCCTAAGTTCAGGAAAACATGAGGAGCAAACAATTTGAGTAACAGTCAAACCTAACGCCTCTCATGAGAATGTACGCCGGCAGTACCTTTTTACGGATCAAATCTTCACTCATCTGCAGATAAGCGCGGTAAGGGGCTTGAAGCTGGTCCAGCAGAGTAGCCGCACTAGAGTCGATCTGTTCGATCACCCGTGTTGCATTTCGTAAATCTTCCGGGCTAGGACGAGGAGGTAACTTTGCTTTCAGCTTCTTAATATCTTCTAGAGCAGATTCCATATTCTTCCCCATCTTGCTCGAACACCAGCCGAACCAAGTAGCAAAGGGAGTCTGACCACGGGCCCTCGTCCTTCTCAAGGCGAAAAAAATCTCCACTCAGGCAGAGAATAGAGTGGTATTGGGACTGTCAATCTTGAACGCTGTGAAGATCGAATTGCGTGTACGGTTCTCCAGGCACTTTATGAATATAAATCTTACCGGCGATTGGAGTCACTTTGATGGCAGCAATTTCATACCTACGGCAAATTTCCAATGAACCTCTCACATTACCAACTCCATGCGCGGAGAAGTACCTGGAATCCTGTGATTACTTACGTAAATATTCAATGAACTGAAATTAGATACCTCTTGCACCAGTCACTGCCACATGTCACCTATCTTCGGATTAAAAAATGCCGTATCCCATTAGGTAGGGAAGTCACGCGAAGAGGTACAGCAACTACTATTCATGCGAACAGGCCAGAAATTGAACTCGTACCTAAGGCAATAAACAAACATTTTATGGAATGAAATGCTTCTAAACAGCCACACATCAGATAAAGATAAATGAGCTCCGCACCATTCGGAAGATCACAACGAGAAAACGAAGCGGCTCACAACAGCGCACAACACCGAGATTTTAAGAAAATCATTAACTCGATTCAGCACAGAGACGTGCTTCAGATTCACAGAGTGTCGCTAACAGCTACCTTATTCTCTTCTCTTCCGAAAAGTAAAAAGGAAGCAAGGACGGTCTACAAATTCCGGAACATGAATATACTAAGAATTCATCCGAGCTGCTACACAAAATAAAGGACGACTACTCTCCACCCTAGACCATACCAAGAAATCACCCTCACGACAACCACACCAACTCTCTCACTCATCAAAGAAGCGCATCGCCAACTTCACACCACAGCTTTCAACCTCGTTTGAAGGGCTCCACCCGCGCCGAAGATTCACACACCACTTCCGAAGATGCCCGCAACGATCAAAGCACACAAGAAACGGGCCGTCCTAGACATCAGCTCTCTTCTTCTCGTTCTTGTACCTCCAAGCTCAGTCCACGCGTGAGTTCCAACCTCCTTTCAATGCGTGCACGATCTCGCCGACGATTCACACACCATTCCGGTGCACCTCCGACAATAATCCTGCAATAAGAAACGCGCCGTGCAAAACATCAGCCGTCTGGATTTCGCTACTGTATCCCCGAGCACAATCCACGAGGCGCTACAGAAAGCGCTACGAAGGGAATCCACGCGACTGAGAAAGATAAGTTCCAAGAGAGAGAGAAAATGAGTGAAAAACATGGAAAAGAACATCAAAATTTAAAACAGTTGAAACAAATGCGGCGAAAGACGAAGAGAAAGATGCTCTGTGAGCTTCCAACACAGCACTGACCGCAACAGAAGCAGTAACTTAGAATGAAACGGTAACCACCACAGCCGACGATCTTAAGCTCCAAGGGCCGTCGTCTTCGAGCTCTCTCCCAGCTAGGCCCCTTCCGCCACGGTGACAGGTCTTGGTTCTTTTCCTGTGACCGTGGAATTCGATGCCCAGGTCAACGGTCGGGCGGTCTGTCACGGTCAGGGCAGAAGCCGTGCGCGGCACACTCGCCTGGGGTTCAAAGGGGTGGTCCTGGGCCGTCGGATGGAGGAGACGAGAATACTGGCCGTCAGATGTGAGAGGCTGCACACCAGCGAGGTTCGGCATGGACTTGGATTGAGGAGTAACGAGGGAAGAGACAAAGCAGCGAGCGTGGCCCTGACAAATGCCGCGTGGGCAGCGTCCGCTTTTAGAATCCGGCCCCTTTTGAGGTTATAATGGAAGCAGCCATTTAACATGTCGGTAGGATGCTGGTGGGCTTGGCAGTGGCTTCCTCTGGCCATATTGTGAAATTTGCTGAGGGTCTTCCTAATTGCAAAGATACTAAGGTAGGAGGCTCATGAGTGGAGCATCTAAGGGCTGAAACTGAATTTTGGGTAAGTGAAACTTTTTGAAATATTTTTCAGTAAAGTTTCCTTGAAAGACAAGAAGAATTGACATCTGATCCAAGTTGTTTCATATTTTTTGGAACTTTGTGGAATCAGTTGTGATATTTTGAAGTGGAAAGGCCATAGGGCTCTAAAACGGAGCACCTTCTCAAGTGTACATTATTGGAGGATTACAAAAAACAAAAGGTACAAATAGAGTACATTTGTGGAGGTGCTCCATTTTAGAGCCTGCTCGGCCTCACAACACAGAGTTTTCTTTTTTTTTCTTTTTTCTTTTACTCTCTCTGAAATATGTTTTCTAATCATCCATAAAACATGTGCTCATCACTCCTTATTATATCACGTTTGGTCTAGAAAGTAGTGATAATTAACTTCAGGTTGAATTTGCAATGCTCACTGGCGACAAAGATCTTCATTGCAGGGTCGAGCGTGCCAACCAAAACCGTCATGTTCATCAACGTGTGTAAGTTTGATGGGAATAGATTCCGGTGGATCAACAGGGGACAACAACAATAACCAAACCTAGAGTCCCATACCAACATGTAAGTGTAGCGCAAAGATGCAAACGGCTTGTTCTACGGTTGATCCACTTGAAGCTAGCCATGAGCGTTTGCTTTCTTCCCATGAGTTCTAAAACGTTAGATCATAGATTTTATAAAACACATGTATCATACATGGCATTTTTTTCTGGCAAAAAATTGCCTGGCTCGACCAACGAGGAGTGGTCCCTCCACATTTTCACCAATACGTTGTTGACGGCTGGCAATTTTTTGCCAGAAAAAAATGCCCTAGTATCATATCCACAATCTCTCAACTTTAAAGGAATATTCTTAAATATCCGATCATGCACAATTTCATGCATAAAAAACATCTCAAAATTGCAATGAACCTCATAGAATCATTAATGTTTAAACAAAGAAAATCAAATGTTGTTGAGAGCCCTCTAAGGGTTGGTTTAGAAACATTTTAAGTGCAAATCCTTGAAAACCCTAAAACATGAGTGATCAAGAATTGAAATCTGAAAACTGTATCTTCACATTAAGTCTTGAGTCTCAAGTCATTGTTGACTTATGATTTCCCTCATTGTAGCATTTTAGAAATTTTGGCACCAATAAAGTAGGATTTGAATTTGGATTTTTGAATAAATTAGATCCAACGTGTATGCCAAGAACAAGAGCTTCTTGCACAAAATATACAAAGATTTGAGCGTTCTGGTTTTGATTATCCTTTTACATCCTAATGAAGTTGGAAGTACAGTCTTGAATTGGAACTTAAAAAATTGGGATTTGGAAAACAATGCAAACACTTCCAAAAGAACTTTCAAGGTAGGATAATCCAAAGGCTAGCTTGATATGTCAGAGCGTAACAAATTTCAATGACATAATACACAAGCATTAAATAATTACCATTCAGCATCAATTACAAAATGTTCAAATATAGGGCATTGATTTATAAACATATTAACCCCAAAATGACCACGAGGGCAAAATATGTCCTTCACCAATTTTTGAAGCTAAATAAAACCTTACCAAATTACTATTTTTAATAGTTTATATTTTTGAAAAAATCTTTTTGAAGTTCGGTTTTAGCTTCAACAATTTGATTTTGCAAATGATTGATTGTGATTTTTCTATTCAAGATTTTGTGTGAGCGTGTTCATTGCAATCTTGACTTTATGTACTGTTGAGGGTTCTTGTGAATGAGCCTCAAATACACTAGATCTTTGAGAAAAAATCACATTAGAAATTCATTTGAAAAAAGGGATTGATATGTCTACTGCACCCTTTCAACTATTCTACCACACCCCTAGGGTAAACTTTAGATTTCTACCATCTAAAATGCTGAATTTGAGAATTTGGAATTTAGATTTGGACTTAGAGACAGTGATATAGTCTAGACTCACAATTAAAGGTTCTAATTGAACAACATCCAATGAAAAAGCTAATCTTGGGGAAAGAGTATTACTTTTACTTTTGTATATAAAAAAGATAAGCTTTTTCATTAGGTGTTGTTCAATTAGAGCCTTTTTGTGATTCTAGAGTAAATCACAATCTCTAAGTCCAAATCTAAATTCCAAATCCTCAAATTCAACTTTTTGATGGTAGAAATCTAAAACTTACCCCAGGGGTGTGGTAGAATAGTTGAAAGGGTGTGGTAGACATATCAATCCCCATAAAAAAAATTGTATAGTAGATTTTGAGAAGTCATTATAAATTGATTGGGATTATGCATGTTTGGCCCTTTAACCTCATATTTTTTTGGTGACCAACTTTTTTGATTTGACATGTGAAAAGAAGATTGAAAGACTTCAAATTACTTTCACATTTTTAACACCCTCATGATCAAACATTATAATCTTCCAGTCCATAAGAAATATTGTTGTCTTTTCTTTTCTAATGTGATCCCTAACAAGTCTAGTTTGATTTTATAGGGTGCAGTTCAAAAGAAGTGATATAACTTATCAACAAATTAGAGCAAATTCCTAGAAGCTCAAGAAATTCTAGGGTTATTTGCGGTTAACTTACCTTGACCTCCTATAATTTTCCCACACAACATTCAAATGTCAATCTTCAAAAAAAGTGAATTTGTTTATATGTAGAAAGAAAGATTACAACCTTATTGACACACATAATGCTTATCAAAGGAATGTGTTCAATTATAGGTAATCTAACTTTCTTGTTGGTAATCTAATTTTCTTGTCGGGAATCTAACTTCCTTGTTGGTCTTGTAACAAGCAAATGTCTCTAGTGGTCATGATTGTGTTTCAACAAAATCTTACTTGTTACTTCCCACGTTAAAACCTTCTTTATAGATTTGAATGAAGTCCCAAGAATAATATTTAAATGCAAAATTCACAAGAGGTCCAAAACACTTGATTGATTTTTTGAAGTTGTACTTAGGTAGCAGCATCCATAACCGTCAAATTAAGGGTTTTTGAACACGATGATTACTAATAAACATCTTGCAAATTATAGAATCCTATTAGCAAGAGAAAAATGATGAATTTGCACTTTTGAGTGTATTATTTGGATATTGTGAGAATAAATTGTGAATTTTTATTTTTTTAAATTGATACCATGAGCAAGATTAAAAGCTGAAAAATAAAATCAAAATTGCATCTTCTATGTCAAGTTGTAATTTCAAATTAGCCCCACGCCTCAGGAGACAAATGGATTTTGGGCATGTACCTATAGCTAATCCATGTTTTGTGACTTTTTTAGAATTTTTATTGATGATGAAGAATTCCAAGACCTACGCATGAATCTAATTTTTTTGTCATTTTGACATTTGACGAACATTGCTACCCCTAACAACAAGATTCCTGTTTTAACAATATTGTGCACTTGGAAGCTTAACCCTCCGGTGTCTGTCAGCGTATTGGGACAAATATCGGTTCATCCACCGTCCGCAATCATGCACCATCTCAGATTCTCCTTCCTTTCATGCATCTTTTCAATTACTTGCTCAGCCGTAAACCCCACTTGATGTGCACTCACCCCTAAATGACCGAGGATTCATGGTTTGATAATGTCCACTTCAACCGAAAATACAATCAACATGGTACCATATTTTATGTCACCCGAATCCGCATGCAAGCAAAGAAATCTGATCGAGAGAAAGAGTTCCTTCATGACCTACTATTATTGCTACACGAGACCTGATTTGAGCTTCTTGATGCTGTAGAGGCTAATGTAGCAGAACCAGGCGAACAGAAAGAGAGTTATCTATCTAATCTCTTCATAGATTCATGACCCACCTTCTGAAACGGGAAGCACTTGATCTGTACCATGCTCAGTGCCTCCGCTTTTGGTACAGAAATTCACAGAAAATTAGGTCTTGCAAAATTAGGGCATCACTTGGTGTTCAGGTGACCATTCCCATCCCCTTGAAATCCAGAGAGATGGGTCCCATCAGGCGTCGGCAACAGTCTACCCGTACCCGTACCGACCTTTGGGAGCAATTAGGTCACATTCACGGAAACCATGGAAGTCCAGATTCAAAAGGTACATGTGGAGGAGCCACTCCCATCTGCCACGTACACGTTTGCTGACATGGAAACAAAACGAGAGTTTCGTAATTCGTTGTTACTACTTACTAGTTGCTGCAGAAACCGTGTCTGTTCTCGATCTTCAATGCTCATCAAAGTCCGCGCCGGCAGTTGATTGGTAACTTAGTGATCCCAAATGGTAACGGATTGCTGAGTAAGTTAGTAAGTTAGCCTTACAAGATCGCTGATCGTTGTGTGCAATCAGAGCTTCCGTAATCTGTTTCATCTTCTCCTGAAACGAACCGCATAAACCGCAAGGATCCGTTTGAATCACCGTTTGCCTTGGTTGGAGCTCCCGAATTGCCACTTCTCGTGGTGTCAAAATCATGGGCTTGATGTATTGGTGGTAAGTCCAAAGAGACAGTGCCTGAGGTTGTGATTGTGAGAGATCGAGGACGAGGGCGTCGGTAGTGGATCCGTGAGCATCTTCATCAGTGAATTGCAATCGATTGTACGTCGCGAGGAGAAGCGTGAATTTGTGTGTTGGAGGGGTTTTAGGGTTTTGTGGATTGGGCGATGGAGAAGATGGGGAGCTTGATGGAAGCGCTGCGGCACCACAAGAGTCGGCCAACGCCGATACACTCGCACCATCACCAGCCGTTCCCGGCAGTGGAGAATCATGCGGCACCAGCTCCGACCTCGCTCTGGGCGCCGCGCATCAAGTCCCCGCCATATCCAACGAACACGCCGTGGCAGAACTTCGTCCTGAACGCCGGCACATGCCATGAGAATCTGCATCCGTTTCTCGTGCAGCTTCAACCGGATTGCTTCTCGCTGTCCCACCCTCCACGAGCTCCAACGTCCGCATTCATCTTCACGCCCTTTGTCGCCGATCTTACCTTCCGCCTCCTGGAGCCCTGCCACTCCTCCTCGCACGTCATCTCCCGCTACGACGATCTCAGCCTCACTGTCGACTTCGGCAACTTTGCAGTGCCGTTAGTGCGAGGATCCCCGTACATCACCGTCCTCGTCTCCGAGGGCACACCCGCGTTTTCCACCATCCACGCCGTGGTTGGCTTTTGGGCGAATCACAAGCGTACCAAGCACCGCATCACGCTCAACAACGGACAAACCTGGGTGGTGTACTCGTCCTCTCCGCTACATCTCTCGTGTGAACTCAAATCTGAGTGTGCATTCCAAGGCGTGATACGCGTGACGGTCGTATCCGGACGTGAAGAAGGTGAAGATGACGAGAGCTTGCTTGACAAGTACCGCAACTGTTACCCGATCGGGGGTGTTGTTGAATTCTATGAGAATTTTGAAGTGATTTACAAGTGGGAGACTCAAGGCGATGGTGAGCTGTTGATGCTGACGTTACCTCAACATCGAGAGATTATGTCCAATTGTTACACGAGGACGTTACCGACTGTTTCGTTTCGAAGCTTGGATGGCGATCTGCAAGGAGTTGTGGGACATAAGTGGGGGCTGTTGGTGAAAAACCTGGAGCTTCGGTGGCACTCGGCAACGGGGATTCATGATGTGCAAGCGAGAGCTCAAGTTGTGGAGGCGCTGGAACGGGATGTCAGAGAGCTTGTGGCGATCACCACCCCGTCAACTTATTTTCATGGGAAGGCTCTGGCGCGTGCTGCGAGGTTGGCTCTCATTGCGGAGGAGATGAAGCTGTTCAACCTTGTTGGGAAAGTGGTGGAGTTTTTGCAGAAGGCGATTACTCCGTGGTTTTTGGGAGAGTTTCAAGGGAATGCGTTGGTGTATGATACCACTTGGGGTGGGATTATCAGTCGCGATGGGTCGAGAGATCCGGGCGCTGATTTTGGGCTTGGAGTTTATAACGATCATCACTTCCATCTCGGCTACTTCGTTTATGCAGGTAATGTGCCAGCCCTTAGCACTCTTGTCTCACATAAGAACCTCTTCTCAATTTTTTGTTTATTAAAAACCAGCACATCCTTGCTCCCTCCAGAACTATGTTGATCACAACATGGCTTATGAAAGTTGGTCATTTTGAAATCATGAAATCTTGTTCCTTTAGGAATAGAGTCTGGGCTCGGATACATCTCCAATGCAGGTTTGCTTCAACAGCCAATTGAGCTCATATCAGAACCATTTTGACTGATGAACTCTCATCTCTCTCTGTTTCGTTCAAGTTGTGCGCAATGCAGTTTTTCAGGGGTCGTTTAGTTGCAGTGTTTGATTTGTTGCTGGTTCGTTGTTGTGGTGTGTTGTGTGACGCAACAGGTGCGGTGTTGGCGAGGCTGGACCATTACTGGGCGCAGAACTTCAAGCCCCACATGTACGCCCTCATCCACGACTACATGAGCATAGAACGTCATGACTTCCCCCGCCTCCGCAATTTTGATTGCTACACGCTGCACTCGTGGGCAAGTGGGCTCACAGAATTTGCCGATGGACGCAACCAGGAGTCCACCAGTGAGGCAGTGCATGCTTACTACGCAGCTGCTTTGGCAGGGTTGGCTTACAACGACTTCGACATGGTGACTCTTGCCAGCACTCTGTGTGCTCTTGAGAATCGAGCTTCGCAGCTCCTGTGGCATGTGCCGTCGAGCAGCACGCTGTACGAGCCTGAGTTTGTTGCAGAGAATCGTGTGGTGTCCATAGTGTGGTCGACCAAGCGCGACAGTGGCTTGTGGTTTGCAGGTGAGAATGACACCATGAACTCAATCACGTCACAATACTTCAACATTAGGGAAAATTTGATGGATACCCCTGAAGTTTGCGATATTTGTATAAATCCCCTGGTTTTTCAAAAATTGCACGGGTACCCTTAGACATGATTTCCAGGGGTTTATTTTGTTGTGCTCGTCTCTTCCTTCATGACCAACGTTGAAGCAGGGAGTGCCATAGGACAGAAAAGAAGCAATTTGCGCACAAATAGAAAAGGAAGTGACATCCACAACGTAACAAACGCCTTTAAATTACAATCCAAGGGTATTTGTGCAATTTCTGAAAAATCAGGGGTATCTATACTAATATCGCAAACTTCAGGGGTATCCATCAAATTTTCCCTCAACATTAACCCTCAGTCCTCACAAATTTCTTCTCATATCCGAGGGTCACTTACTTAGGTCTCTGTCTTTCCTCATGTTTTCACTCACTATAGATCATACCAAAATGAAAGTCCGTACTTGATAAAATAAATTATTTAGGTTTTGATCATTTTGAGTAATTTACATAGAAACCTGCAGTCGACATGCTTCGAATGAAAACACCGTCGAACTTGAACATATATTTATGGATCTGTCAACAGTCATAGTTGTTGGCTCTTGAAAGCTACATTTTTCAAACTCTCATATCTCACTTGATTTTACTCTTTTTTTGTGATTGAACAACGTAACAAAATTCTGATAGGGTTTGTAGAGTTGACTGAAATTGTCATCACGTGGACTGAATTAGTATTTTTGTGGCTGATATACCCCCGTAGGGTCTTCGATGGCATTTTAGTAGTAAGAATGAGGATGTAAGTATTATGATGTCGAAAGTTGTTCTGAACTACCTGGAATTGTTTTGAAAATTTGTTCGTGCAGGGGCTGAGCGGCGTGACTGCCGGCTTGGCATCCAAGTGCTGCCCATAACACCCATCACGGAGGACATGTTTCGAGACAAACGGTACGTGAAGGAGCTCGTGGAGTGGACCATGCAGTCCATCAACAACGAAGGCGTGACGGATGCATGGCGAGGCTTCGTGTACGCCTTGAAAGCCATTTACCACCCCACGGCTGCACTGGAGGAGACCCTGAACCTCAATGGCCATGACGATGGCAACTCCTTTACAAACCTTCTGTGGTGGATTCACACACGGCAAGCGCTTTCTTCTCACCCACAGCCACTGCAACGCTAAGCTATACAGCAGCTCTGAGGGAGGGTGAACTCAAAGGTCGGTATTTTGTTCACAGCCCAGCTCTCACTCTCTTCATTTGCACCGAACTCTCCCTCTCTCTGTTTCTTCCTTACTTTCTGTCTTTCTTTCTTATTGAAGGTGGTGTAGATATTGTGGATATTCGTAGATGGTATTGATAAACTGTCACGCATTTGGTATTGCCGTGAAGTTAAATGACACTTTCAAGTAGAGTGGGATTTTAGCATTGCTCGAGTCCACGCTAAGGAAAGGTTTTAGTGTGGGCGACAGCAATAAGAGTGCTTTTATGTGTAAGCCTCTCTTGAAGAATTAGATTAGAGGACACTCCGGGATTTTGGAATTGTGGTGCGTGCAGCCACGAAGCGAAGTCAAGTCACGCAACGTTTTGTATTTTAGTGTTCCATAGCTTAGTTTTATGCAACTGATTCCAGATCTCTCACTCGTTTTCTGTAGAGTTGGCGTGTATGGAAGGCATTGTAGGTCGTCTATTTGTGTTGCAATGAAGAAAACAGAACAAAATGAATGGAAGGCGGGTCTCAGTTTTAAAGATTTTCCCAACATGTTTGAAGCATATCTTGTTTCTAGTGAGATTATGTAAATATCAAGGTAGGTATCAGTAGAAATGTGATATGCATGCATGTATGGGCATCAGTGTATTTATTGGGGTGTATTGGTTTGAATGTGATAAATTTATTGTTAGTAGTATCGAACATTCAATGTTTGCCTCTTTGATCCTATGTGGCCATTAAAATATGGTAGTGAGAACTGGAACCAAATACGTTAAAATATGATTGATTGACTCTAACCATGGTATACAAAATTCAGTATTATGCAACAATATTTCAAATTAAGTAACGAAAAAAAGAATTGTTATGAGAGTTAACATATTGAGATATTAGAGTAGTAAGGGTTGTTATTTCCATAACAAAACTACATTATTTTCACAGTACTAAACATTACTTTACTGGTTCAACCAAGGGTATAAAAAAAGAACACCATGATAAATAAATAAAAAGGGCCTAGATTATGAAGTATACCCTATGCTCTTCATATCCAATGTTTGGTTGCCACCTTAACAAAAAATGGGCTCCATTGAGGTTATCATAAAAGTCAACTCTATTGGGAACACTTGCGCAAATTATGAACAAGTTTTTCATCCAATGTAAATTATGTTCAAATGAAATCATTTTATAATTTTGTAGGTAGTTTTTCATATCATATGCTTATAGAAATAGTGAATTATTACATTGGTGGAATCATGCACATGTGAAGCATGATTGCAACAATGCATTACATCTTTGGCAGGCCACGACCATGATTTTGACATAAATCGTAGTTAAAATAATGTTATTGCAAGTCCAATAGCATGAGATTATTTCTTATATACTACTCTTTTTTAGTCAATGCAAGTGCCATGAACTTATGAAACTTACCCTTTTTGTTTTGTGATCAATATTTGTGATCTTTACACTAAGGCACACACAGAGATTAGAAGCTTGAAAATTTGAAAACAAGTGCACAAAACCCTACTTTTGGTCACAACATTACATCAACATGCTTGAAGAGAAATAACTTTAAAAATACTCACAATTTTCTTGGTTGTGAACTAAAACTACTAACCCTTGGAACTCCTCTTCCAAGACCAATTACCCTTTGAACTTATCTTCTTTCAATATTAGGCTCTATTTTTTTTGAAATTTTCTTTCTCCTCAATTTTGCATTTTAATAATCACACTCAAGGTGTGTGGCATCACTACATCCAATTGGCTCAACTGTTGATATCTAAGAAGCTAGAACTGAAGTGCAAGCATTTGGATTTGGTCTGCCAAAACGCAAGTATGTAATAAAATTCGGCTTGTACGAAGTAAATGGTTTTTTTGCAAAAGTGCAAGAAAACAAAAACTCCATCATGAGCGCAAAACACTCCTCAAATTTAAGAGTGAATTTGCAACATTTTCAAGCAATGTTTTTTGTGCTAATTATTTACATTTCAATACAAAATGAAACAAAGATTGTAAGCAAAGTGAGGCATGCTATCAACAAAGTTTTGAGAAGTGCTTCAAGAATTTATTGCAATTGATGAAGCACACAACTATTGTTGCAACTCTAGGTTACTTTCACTTTCACAATTATTACAACTTTTCCTAAAAGATTTTTTAGGGTTTAACCTTTATTCCCTAAAGGCCCAAGTGTTCCCTTGGGGGTCAATTTTACCCACCCGGAGGCGCACCCAAACTTGTGAGGGACCGTTTAGAGCCCTCACTTAGGCTCATGTGCAGGGCCCATGTGCAAGGCCCTATTGTTAGAAGTTGATACTTGTGTTGAGTGAAGAGTGTTAGGATAAGGATTATATTAATAGGCTCTACACATAA
Organism: Ulota crispa; assembly: GCA_963920765.1. Lineage (NCBI taxonomy): Eukaryota > Viridiplantae > Streptophyta > Bryopsida > Orthotrichales > Orthotrichaceae > Ulota > Ulota crispa. The sequence continues at coordinate 2,290,086 of OY987246.1, forward strand.
TTAACTAGAGTTCATTGCAGTTTACTTTAGTAAAGGGATCCCATGGACTATAATTAGAGGACTTTTACTTTCTATCTTTACTCTATATATAGTGGGGAAAACCTATTTGGAATAGCACTCTTGTTACTTCTTTTTGGTTGCATACTTTGGTTCTTCTTTGTGTTCTCTATCGCGATGTCGGACAGAGCTTGGAGCGTGATGTCAGATAGCGACTTACAGTCGCTCACTCGGCCTCGAAGCACAGATTCACGCACATTTCCGGAGAAATTGGACGATCTGATGAAGCAAGTGGACTTCCTTAAGAAGGAGCATACCAAGCAGTTTGAATATAGAAAACTCACGAAAGCTTGGTGCACTAGGGATTTGGTAACTTGCGCCGGTGAAATTTGGAAGCGGTGCGTTCTGAAGGGAGGAGGAGGCGGAGAGACTGGGCTATGGGATGCAAATAAACAACAATTTGTTCAAGTAAGTTTCTACCTCCTTGCTTGCTTTTCATTTCTTTTGTGGAGGTGGTTAATCAAAAAGATTCTAATGCTATTCACTCTTGTAACAGGGCGCAGGGTTTGCTATGCGCATGAGTGAGAATATTCCTGTGATGATGGAGATTTCACGAGAGTGTATCCTCGCTTGCAACGATGCAGCACATTTCATAACAATCAAGAGTCTCGACGAGGCTGTCCTTAACAGCGAGAGAGCAATTCTCATGTTTCCGGAGTTGAAGACTACACATGCTAGCCAGTGCAAGACGATTATGAACTATGGACGTTTTAAGACCTTTCTTCCGGATAACTTCATATAGTTTTCTCTCCCTGGCTGGCGCTTCAGCAAACTCTTGACCTCTAAGAATACTAGGTTAAATTGAAATCCACATTGAGATGTTCTTGTTCTAGCTTTATGGCGCTTTGTTTCTTTCAACCTAAAATCATTTTGTTAGGAGGCAATACTTTTCCAATTTTGTTGAATCAGAGTGCTCCAATCATTTAGAAGCGAGCAGAAACTCTTTTGGAGAGACAGGCTACTTTGATAAATTGAAATTTGCATTGAGATGTTCCTGTTCTGGCTTTACGGCACTTTGTTTCTTTCAATGTAAAATCGTTTTGTAAGGAAACACACCTTCGTGGAGTCCTTTTGACACTCTCTTGGCGTTTCATTGCGTGCATTATCTTGTCTTAATGTTTCCTTCTTGCGGTTTAATAGTCGGTTCTCATGTATACCTTCCTTCCTAGTAACTCTAACTTGCTTGTCAATGTTGTAGGGACACTATCTGCTTCATGTTGTGTATCTTCTGTGGTACTGTAACACTCTTCTCCATAAGAGTAGGCACGTAATGCTGATTTTGAGTGAATATTTTCCCGATGCGCCGAGGCTTCTGATGCGACAGACATGGGAGAACATACAGAAGCGCGTATCCCGTTCATTGTAGAATTGTGTACAGTGTGTGATTTTGTATACAGTGTGTGATTTTGAAGATGAAGCTGGCCGGGGAGTCGAGGACAGGGAGAAGGACGTTGGGTAGAACTCCTGAACTTGTATGCACAAAGAGTCAGAGCAAAGTCAGCCTCAGTCAAGAATGTCTGTAGGGAGAAGACCTTCAAGACGAGCTTCAGAGGGCGCAAGGTAAAAGCTCACTTGAGCGTTTAAGGGCGTTCAAGGGTTTAGGGTACTTCAGAGTCTCAAAAAATTCATGATTTTTTTTATAGGGTTACCTTTCAACAAGTTATCATGGAACATAATTTTTGTGGAGAAGATATTGTAGATTTTTTTATATTAAAGGGTAAAGTTGCAGCTCATAAGTTCTTATTAGTAACTCTAAACTACCCTTGAAGCTGCTTTGATGTGTTCCTATACATGTGCTTGACGGTCCCAATCCTAGCCATCTCACATCAACTTAGCAAGTGACATGTGACAAGATTTTCTTGTGTAAGGGACATTCACTGCTCCACTTTGGGTTCATAATGAGTGATGAACACCTCAAAAGTAGGGCTCCACTTTTGGGACTGCTCATGTATGGGTGCAGTTACCTTAATTTCTTACAAGGAGCCCTCACTGGTCTCTAAAATGCAGAGACCTCTTGAAGTGCAACTCTCTTTCATGCTTCTACTCTTTCAACGGTTATCCCCTACATGGGAGCACCTTCTACCTTCAGAATTGCATCCTCTGCAATTTTGGTTAAGGAAAGTGTAAGCAATAGCTCCGTGCATGAGCACAACACACTAAGCTCTCTTGATGATGTCTATTGAAGATTGCCGTGTTTATATCGCATTGACAGTATAATATTTGTCAACTTTTTGTAGATTGACGATGGTTTCCTTGTAGTGCAAATTTTTCGTAGGTTGTTTAAAAGTTTTAAGTACATATACTAATTGGGTTATTCTCCTTTTATTTTATTTTTGAGTGTATATCATTGTGGTAGTACGTCTTTATTTTATAAAAAGGCCAAAATTTAGCAATTTTTCCAAGTCTAAAAAGTTACTAGGAGAGAGTATTAATGTTTTAGTCATTAGCTCTTTTGCCTTTTCTATTGCTCAAAGTGATAAAAAATTCTTTGAATCAATAATTAGTAAAGTGTTCTTCTCCCATTAACTCTTAACCCCTAAAGGACTGAACGTGCCGCTGCGACCAGTACAATACAAGGTATATTTCTTGTATTTGGAATGGATCCACACCTCTACTGCAGTTGAGATCAACAAAGAAGTTGGAAAATAGATTAAAGCAGTTCTAGTGAGCTACTTGAGATCCCAAATTAAAACCTCTTACTAGTAGCAAATACCGATTATATGGCAATGTATATATTATGCCCTATGGTCCTTTAGGGGTTAAACGACCAGAAGGCCCTTTGCTACTAGTACAATATGGGGTATTTTTCTCATATTTGGAATGGATCCAAACCTCTACTACATTTGAGACCAACAAAGAAGTTAGAGAATAGATCAATGCGATTATAGTGAGCTACTTGAGATCCCAAATTAAAATTTCTTATTGGTAACAAATGACAATTATATGAACTTTTTTCATAAGTTGTATTTATTTTACCTATCATGCTCAAAAAGCATATGCATAGGTAACCTAATTAAGGATGCATAAAAACCAAAATACACTACAAAAGTAAACATCTTGTTAGACTAGCTTACAAGATACGGAGTAGTTTGTTTTGGCTTTGGTGCCAAGTTAAGGTAGGAGTGTGTTTTTGCGGGCACATCAGTAGTCAAGCATTCGTTGCTCCAAAAATAGTCACGCATACAATACTACACATCTTCCAGAACTATAAAAACACGAAGCCAGGCTTCATTTGCAGAACTCAAAGAAAAACTCAAAGCAGCTGGGTGTCACAGATTTGGAGCACTTAAAATTTCAAAATTGACTTCGCTGTCACTCCCACCAGCCAGGAACGGCACTTACAACGTGTGTGCTTTTGTCAAGGATGGAACTACCTCTCAACCTGGCCATCCGAAGTAAATATCCTAGAGTTTCATGGTCACGTATAACAAGCCATTCAACTATACCACAATGTCAAGCCGAAGCTCGGCAGGGCAAAAAGGGAAGCGTTGCTTCTACTAAACCGACGCAAACTTGTCCTTCAATAATGTGTACCTGGGCATACCATAACGTTAAAACCAGCAGCAGCAGCTACTACGGTACTCTCATCTACACCTTGTACCATCACAGCATCCTCACCAAAAATTAATAGGAAGAGTGACCACCCAGTACCTGGAAAAAGCAAAAAAAGAAAAAAATACCAACCCTAGCAGCTGTATAATCCACCGTAAAAAAATCTTCGAAGAAAAAATCAAGGTGGAGACCAACACAAAGCCTGAAACAAGACCACCTAATGATGCACCCTGGTGTGCACTTCCAACAAATCTTTGCAGCTGCTGGTAACAAATATTACAAGTGCCGTTTTTCGAATCCAAGGAACACCACCCTCGGCCTCTTGTCACTTTTTGGTGTGCTTTCTCTTCAGCCCCTGCCACTTGAGAATAAGTCGATTGTCGACGTTGTTTCGCCACCACTCGGGGAGGAGCTGGTAGAGGTCAAGCAGGAACACAGCCAGAGCGATGGCGCACACCAGTCCGCCGAAAACAATAGTGACAATCATGTTATGTCGGTACTTGGGAATGGGTGGGAGAACGGCGTATCCGGCGGTGGCAAACGCGCCGAGCACGAAGATGACGGAGCCAGCCAGCAGCAGAGCAGTCCACAGAAGCGCTCTTCGCACCTTTTCCACAGCGTCTTTGATGAAGCTTTCTCGCAAGGGCAGCACACCTCCGGCACCTACAAGCACAGTTGCAATAGCGAAGAAGAAAGACAGCGTGTTGAAGATCCAAAACACTTGCAGATTCGGATGCTGCTCCAAGTTGGCGTACACTTCGTAGTTCCCGGAGGGCTGGGAGGCGCCCTGCTGAGCGCCCATGTATGGAGCGTATCCCAATGGAGGTTGCAACCATGCAGCAAAAGTGACACTGGCTATCAAAGCTGCGCCAACTAAGATGGCGTTTGCTGCGTCGACGTACACCTGCCTGTCTCTGTAGAGCCCGTTCACGTACTCTCGCACATCCGAGCGCTCCAGAAGCAGCTTTTCGATGTCCTTGTGCCGGTTTTCTACAGCGAGCTGCAACGCGGTTTTGTCGTGGTTGTCCTCTTCCGTGGCACGCAGCCGGCCAGCCGTTTCCAAGCTCAGCTCCTTCACCACTTCGGTTTGCCCTTCCTTGGCCGCAAAATGCAACGGTGTCTCCTTCCTGTAATTCTCGGAGTTGATGTCGACGTCTGACCGGGCTAACAGCATCCTCACAACCTGGATGTGGCCTTTTTGAGAGGCATAGTGTAAGGGCGTGTTGCAAAAAGCGTCTCTTACGTTCACGTCCCGGGGTGAACCCCATTCTAGGAGGTGACTCGCCAACTGCTTGTAGCCCATGTCAGCTGCCCAGTGTAACAAACTCTGGCCGTGGGCCACTGATGCATCCCCTGGAAACGCAACCTCGTCTGCTATTCTTTGGAAGAGTAGCTTTACAATGTCTGAGTGATGCTCTTTTGCTGCAAGATCTAATTGCTTACTGTACAAATGCTCTGCTCCTGGATCCTTCCGGACCTCCACTGGATGCTCCAGCAGCAGCCACACCAGGTTTATGTGGTCTTCCCTCTCCGCTACGTCCAGCGCTGTTGAACCAGATGCGTCCTCGCAATTGCAGTTTATATCATTCTGCGAGCAAATGCCAGAACATCTATGGGTGAGAAAGAGAGAACTTCATCCACATGTGGCACAGGTATCTATCACTTTGCCCAGCCGAAATAACACTAGTAGCATCTACAACCTCCTACCTATTCACAAACAAATACTACTTTTTGCATGCCATCCACCAATTCTCTACAAACGATAGTTGAAACCTCCCCATCCTCCTTTAATCCTGCCACCTGTAATGCCATTGGCCAAAATTGACCGCTTCTGTATCGACAGGAGTTGAAAGGAACCATTCAAGAAGCCTCAAGCAAGGTAAAAAGAACTTTATCAATAGAAAGGAGATATCACACTCTACATTTTTAGCAATAAAAGTAGGTTTCAAAGGATAATATAATCATCTATTAGCTCTACCAGTTTTTTGGTTTGGACACTCGAGGTAAGGTGACTTCCAACGTAAACCAGAACGTAGCAAGGCTTTCTAGAATACCTCTGGGGGATGGGTTTCTAATAGTGGACTTGGGGTGGCTGAGCATGTTGATGATAAGGTCATTACCTGGCGTAGGAGTTCGATCACAGTGGGAATATGTCCACTCTTCACTCCCAAATGCAAGGGCGTAGACTTGTCATTCGCCTCCGCATTCACATCCCTCTGACGATTCTCCAAAAGCATTTTCACGATATCAGATTGCTCGTGCAAACACGCATAGTGCAACGCAGTCAGCCCCTCGGAATCCACCGTATTCACCAACACGGTAGCACACCGCAGAAGCCTGATCACCACCCCTTTGTGACCCTCACGCGCAGCCAGGTGCAGGGCAGTGAAGCCATCGCCAGTCTCGATTTTCGGGTCTGCCAGGGATGGCCGGGGCAAGTACTCCAGCTCCAAGTCCGTGGGCGCAACCAGTGTCGACTGGGTGTTCTGGTTCCGCGCCTTCGCATTCACAGACAGATTTGCACACTTGAGAAGCTCCACGACCACGCCAGTGTGGCCCAACTGGGCTGCCAAGTGCAACGCCGTAAATCCATCCACATCTTTGGCATTCACATCAAGGTACTCATAAAACGGCTGCTGGAGGAAGAGCTTCACAACATCGACGTGACCAGCGCGAGCCGCGTAGTGCAAAGGAGTTCGCTGAATCCGATCCACCATGTACGCACTCATCAGCTTAGCCACGTCGGCTTCCGAGAGGTTCTGTGCCAAGAATGTCACCACATTGTCCTGTCCGATGTCAGCCGCCATGTGCAGGATGCTCACGGAGTCCTCGGTCCGCGCCATTTTGTCTACCAATGGGCTCTGGATCAGAACCTCGGCAACGGAAACGGCTCGCCGCATGATGGCGAGATGCAGGGGGGTGATGCCATACTTGGCAGGTGCATTCACGTCGACATGATCCTCTGCCAGAATCCACTTCACAACCTCGGCGTGGTCGTTGTACGCTGCCAGATGAAGGGGCGTCCGGTGGAGGTCATCCCTGACGGTCAGGTCGCACACTTCACCGCCGATCATGACGTTTAAAAGGTCGATTTGACCGCTCGCAGCGGCCGCGTGAAGAGCTGACATGTGAAAGGGAGCAGATGCTGTGTCAATGCTTTTGGCAGAGATCTCCAATACCTGCTGCACGGTGTCAACGTCCCCTCGCCCAGCTGCATCCATTAAAAACTCCATTCTGGAAGCCAAAACTAGTGCTTCTTTCAACTAAATGCACTGGCCCTGGCTTGGTTGATCGAATGGGCGGATACTCTCTGCGACTCCAACGGTCTGCATAAGCTCTCAGCAGCATCGCCTTCTCGAAATGTCTGCTGTAGACGTCATGGTTAAATGCATAGAAAGGTATTCCCCTGATTCATCTCCAGGCATCCACCAACATCAGGCTGCGCCCTTCTCCAAGACATCACCTGCGACACCGCAGTTAAGAGATGGTTACAAACTGCGCACCAATTGAATGACAAACCATACGCATCATCGCTAACTAATAACTCCACTTTGATAGCGTTTTCTTTGACTTTTGGATACTGCTTGCGTCACTTGAAGCATTTAAAGTGGGTAGGAATGTGATTCTTGGATGATCAGTATGGAGAAATAAAAGAGAACTTTGAATACAAGAGATAAAACCTGTTGAGATCAAATTATTGTCACTATATATGAATTCCTTCTGCAACCGCTAAAGGTGGGACGTTGTAGACCACTATTAAAGGGACAGTCAGTCTATAGCCATAGATATTAACTCAAATCGAGCTTGCACCACTAGCTAACTGCAGGCCATCCAAGTATTTCTAAAGATAAATTGCAGTTGGTAACAGGGTCTAGGAGACAGGATCGGGTCCGTAACGGCTATAGTATCATCTCTCTCAACTGGAAAAAACAGGGTAAAAAAGAGCACGAAGATTTAAGGATTCAGGTACTAGATCGAGCAACAAAGAGAGAAAAATCATTCTTGAAACCACTGACTCACTTTGATATGCAGTCCCTGCAAGCACTATTGGTAGCGCCAGCTGACAGGAGACCCCCTTGCTGCGTGCCCAAGTTCAAAGTTATCGGCTTCTACTAAAAAACTCTTTTCCATGGGCAATCCAAAGTGCTTCTTCACCGATCACTGTCTTTGTCGATGTCATTGCAGCTGTCTCAGAAGCAGCATTATCACACTCCCTTCACGAACTCTGCCAACCAGCTAAACCTAGTTTCACATAAACCCAATTGAAAGTTTTCAGAAACCCAAACTCGAGAACAGTGGCATCCTATCACTCAAGAACTAGAAGATCACTAATAAAGAAAGCACTAACCTGTGAATGCAAGCACTATGAAGTAGCGCCTCTCTAGGGTGAGGGTTAATTGGTGAATTTCTCACCAGCACATCTTAGTCTGCACAATTTCTGCACATCAGGATTTTGCAATTAATACAAATTGTGTCAGAAACCACCAATCGTACTCCATCGAGCAAAAGTAACCTTCAAACCATCTCAATATTAAGCATATTATAAATGTCGTAGAAGACCTTTCCATTAGCACTGAGCTCATCCAGTTAGATCCCCTCAGAGACAAGGTACCTAAGAAGAGATGACAATGTTGGAGTAACTTCAACAATCAGTGCATCTTAGAAACTTGACGTGTCGAAAAGCGTCTACATAACAATGCCTTATTTTAACAGTAGTGTTGATTGTGACACCGGAGCAACAATTCAGCAAACCATTCAAAACTAACCAGACTAAGCCATGATCATTGACCTAATTAGCCACATCAACGCAACGAACGCAACGAAGTTTAAAGCTCCTCCGAAGAGCTGATCTAAAAACCCTGTTCCTTTAAGATTGAGCAACCCTCCCGTCAGTAAACCAAATTTGCACGCAATGGTCGCAATTGAGAGTGTCCCAAAACCTTCACACTCTGCAATTCAAGCTTTCGGCCAATCCCATCGCATCCAAACCATATCCCAAACCTCTCATTCACATTTGAAACATGAGCCAAACGCAAAACACAAAATCCCCAATCCAGTCCCCAGGCTCAAGCACAATGCTCCGCTAACATCGCTCACCTCGTCCCGGAGAGTAGCAAGCGTGGAGTCCACGCACGCCATTACAGAGTCGCTCGGTCCCTTGAAGCAATCAACAAGCTCCAGCTAGCTCCCAATGCTCTCAAGACGTACCCCTAACTTCACTACACTGTCGCACTACACTACACTCCACACGACTCTCACACAAGTACGGAGAAAACGAGGAGGAAAAAAGGAGTGTACGCTACTCCAAGTCCCGAAGAACTACAGCACGACTCAGGAACGTCGTTCTACACCCAATGCCTCGCTCGCTCGCAATCCAACAGTGCTCTGCCACTAAACCATAGCTTGATGAGCTCGTAAGCCCCAGTGTTGACGCCAGCAGAGACGCTGGCCTGGACTAAGTTACAATCCACTCAAGAAAAGGGGTAGTGTGGAATAACAATGAGATGGACCCACCAGCTGGGAGCACGATCAGAGTGTCCGCAAAACGTTCGCGGTTAACTTGTTGGCAAGCGAAGCAGGGGGGGAGTGAAAGGGGAGCGAGTGGAAGGCGGCGGAGGGTGGAGCCCGTTGGCGTCGCTGCTGGAAAGCCTGGGCATTCCAGTACAAACAAAGGGCTTATCTTTAGCCTGGCATCGACATCGTTGCCATCCACGCCTTTGAGCATCCCCTTCGAGGCAGACCAGTGCAGCGGTCTAATTCTGTCGACCATCCCTGGCCATGAAGCGCCTTGGCCCCTCCCTCGGCTCTCTTGAGTCTTGTGGCGGGGCTGCCGCTGGCCCTACCGTCGCCCCTCCAGACTCCAGATGCTCCCTTTTCCACCAGCCCCTGCCACCGACTCGCGCTCAGTCCTTTGCGCTTTTCTGCACTTTTCTGCGCTTTTTGCGCTTTTCGTGCTTTTTGTATTGTTTTACTTGATGAGTGGGTGGCCGTGGGTGGCCGTAGGTGACTTTGCCTATGGCCGTGTCCTTCATCGCTGCTCTATACAGGTTCGGAACATTTGGGAAGTGTAAATGTAGGCCACATGTAGATATGATCATGATGGCGACCTTGTCACGGTTATTGGGCAGGGGTCAGTATACCGAAATCTTCATATACTCAAGATGAGCAATTAACCCTTAACCCCTCACGGCCCATGGTATTTCTCAGTATCTCACAATTTGATTGAAAGTGAACAAAATGTCGACATTTTGATCAATCTTATTAATTTTCTTTGAAGCGCAACCGTACAAATTCAAAATAGATATGTTACAGATCACATAGGAAAAGAAATCACAACAATATCACTTGTGGATTGGAAGATTATAATGTTTGATTGTGAGAGCATTAAAATTGCAAAATTGATTTTAAGTCTTTCAATCCTCTTTTTGCATCTCAAACCTAAAACTGAGGGTACCACAAAAAATAAGTATGTAAAGTATAACATGCATAAACCCAATCAATTTACGGTTTCTCAAAATCTATTCTATGATTTTTTAAATTGAATTTTTAATGTGATTTTTTCTCCAAGTTCTAGTGTACTTGAAGCTCATTTCCAAGTGCCTTCAACACTAGAAAGTGAAGATTTACAATGAACACCCTTGCACAAAATCTTGAATAGACAAATCACTTTAATTCATTTTCAAGATCAAACTCCTAATGCTAGAGCTAGACTTCAATAAGAATTTAAAAATAATAATAATCACAAAAAAAATCTTGAAAAATGATCGCGCAATTTTGAATAAAATTCAGAGAGGCCCAATTTGGGCCCCTTGGGTAGTGAGGGGTTAAAGGACCATAGGGCATAGTATATACGCTGCCATATAATTGGCATTTGCTACCAAAAAGAAGTTTTAATTTGGGATATCCAATAGCTCACTAGAACAATTTTGATCTATTCTCCAACTTCTATGTTGATCTCAAATGTAGTAAAGGTGTGAACCTAGTCCAAATGCAAGAAAAACACCCCATATTCTATTGGCCGCACCGGCACGCTGTGTCCTTTAGGGGTTAATGTGGATTTGTAATTAGTATGAGACATGGTGATTTTGTCTAGTGCTACAAATCATTATGACTACATCGTGCAAGATTTTGAATGGTGCAATTAGATCCTTCACGCTAATTTTGATGGATTTTGCCTAATTAGTATGAAAATGTGGTATGCCTCTTGCCCTTGTTTTTCAAATAAAGTGTTGATCACAACTTTTCATGGTACCTCAAGTAGTAACTTGATGACCAAGCCTCAGTAATGTATCACCTTTCAAACACTCTAATTGAACTCTATGCTTGCAAATTTTCTTGGAATTTTGGTTATTTGAGTCACATTGTTTGAGTCATTGTTTAAGTACTGTAGCCGAAAGTATATTGAAATATGTGATTTTTTTTATATTGAAGCGCCTTGCATCTTCTACTTTTTCTTCACTTAGTGTGTTTTAGAGTTATTAGTGTGGAACTTGATTATTGGAAAAAATGTTGTTTTACAAAACTTGTTTTGGAATAATTTGCAAAAGATAAAAATAGTTTATTTTTGACCCAAAAATAAATACCGTGAGTACTAGTGTTTTTTTTTCACTTACCAGACGTTGCGCGCCCTCCCAAGAATGGAGAATTCTGAGTATTTTGAGAGGGAGAGAGGCGCATTGGTTCAATTTTTGATAGGGTGTCCTCATGAGGCCCAAAAAAAAAACTCTGGTGAGTCCACACAAAATGGTGATTCTAGTGTAATGCAAATCCATTTAAGAAATTGATTTGGGTTTTCAAATGTTGACTTAGACACATGTTGCTTTAGGATGAAAAACCAAAACTAATGCGTTTCTAAAAAATAAGCAAATAAAATAACAAATCTTAAAATATTTAGATAGATAAGGAGAAGAACAATACAAAGTATATAAGGTAGAGGGCTCTAAAATGGAGCAAGTTCTAAAATAGTGCACTTCTAGGAATGGCTGACATGTTCCTCTCAAATATCTATTATTGTCATTGATGGGTTAAGTGGGCATAACTATAAAGCTATGCCTAATTAACTCATTGATGACAGTAATAGATATTTGAGAAGAACATGTCAGCCATTCCTAAAAGTGCATTGTTTTAAAACCCACTCTATTTTAGAACCCTCCACCTCACAAAGAGGGAGCCATAAACGGAGAGACTTGTGAAATAAAAGTCAAAGAAGGTTTTCAATATCATATCCGCTTGATTTTATTTTATTTTGTTAAGATTAAAGTACTACTTATCCGTTGGTTCTCCTTGAACCATTGGTTCTCCTTGAATGTAGGAGGGGATTTTGAAAATCTAACTCTCAAAAACCCTAAATGGCCATCAAATTTTGACATCCACCATAATTGTAAATTAAGAAAGTCTCTCTTAAACTAGAGCGTACGAAATTATAAAATTAAAATAACCATAACACACCCACTTTGTAATAATGAAAAGGAAAGAACTAGCACATTATATCGTTGGTTAAGTAGTTTTTTTTGGAAAGAGTTACAAAACTGTAAATGGCTGGTTGTTGAAATATCTAGTTAGTGAACAAATTCATCTCATAACTTGTTGTATTCGAAAGAATTTAGTAATATTTTGACAAAATGACAATTTGCATAGAAATGTGAACAAAAATTAAAATAAAATGATTGAAACATGGGGATATTACTAGACTAAGCAATGATATGCTTTTAGCAAAGTAGGACCTAGTAAGTGACTTTGGTTGTGAATAACCAAAACACTACTATCCCTAAAAAAACTAACCAACTACAGATCAAAAGTAAACCTTACTCTAAATAAAGACAAAATTTTCAAACAAATAAAACAATGATAAAGTAAGAATTGAGAAAAAAAAGGAACTAGATTGAGCTACCAACAATTTACATAAGTTAATCCATTCTATATATGTATGCAATTTCATAACTTTAATATTGATTTGAGTATTGATTATCACACTTACAAATTTTGAGCATGAAATTTAACCCTCTCTCTCTTTCAGTATGTCAAAACCCTCATATCCTACGTAGCAAACTTTGAAAGCTTTCTAAGTTTATCTCACTGATTTGATAGGCATTTCACATATTATTAAAAGAAAAATATCAAGAGAGTTCTTTTCTCAAAAAACAATTGCCCAATAGATTGGATAATTGCCCGAGCAAGACTTGTTTGAAGTTTGTTACCTTTACAGTCCTCTCAAAATGCTACTAGATTAACATTTTTTGGATTCAATAGCCTCAAAAGATCTTTCAATTGATTTTTAAGGCAAATTCACATTTTTTTTAGACCTTAAATAGTTTTCAACAATGTATTTAGTTCCATTCAAAATTGACTAACCCTAGAGCTAGTCCCATTTCATTTATATTGATTAATTCATGTTTCTTTTGCTTGATTGTAAGTCTTTGCAAGGTATGCTTACTATGTTATTCATGCATTACATCCATCCACTAACAAACTACCATTCTCAATTAATAAAATCATTTAAGCATCCATATAGATGCACGTCCATTTCTTGAAGACATATGTCAATAGAATGCTTTCTTTTTACACTAAAATCATCCATACATATTTGTATGATTCATCCGTTATACAAGGTACATTACAAATTCACCAAACCTATTCATTAGGAGAAATTTGAGCCCTCTAGAGGGCCCTTATGATTCTGTGCCCAATGTGCATATAGAGAAAATTTCAAAAGTCAGAGCTGACCTTTGTCACGCAGTCACGCAATCAGATTAGATGACACAATGTACAAACCAGTAAAAAAAAATTACAATTTTTGTCTTACCTCTGTTATGTAATGGGCACGCATTCATAAGGGCCTTTTGGAGGGCTCAAAATTTTGCTAATGAGTCATCATGTGGTCCTTCAAAGTCTATTTTTCATGTTCAAATATTCATTCCAAATATGTTGTAAGATAGTCATCTTTGAGAATATGTAAATTGGTGTTGGTCAAGTAGATTATTGCAAGCATAGCATTTTGAATACAATTCATGCCATCTTTAAAAGTTATGGCCAAACAAACCTTTATTTATTTGAAAGATAGACCAACTAAAGAACTTGGAAGTTGTTTACAACATTTTAATAAACATTGTTGATTTTTGATTCATTAAACAAGAGTGTTAAGAAATATACTCCGGGATAGTGAGCGGTAGCAGTAGAACACTATGTGCAAACAAATGATAGGATGCCTAAAAAATATTTGAGATAAAAATTGTAATTTGCTTTTTTATTCTATAGTGTAAAAAAATGCCATGACATGTCTTCAAATTACTATAGGGTAAAGAAAAATAGGTCCAATTAGAAAAAAATTAGATCTAGGATACCCTCTTTTTTATTTATTTATTTTGGCCAAAAGTATTAAATGATGTTGCCTTGTGCATGGCATATTCAAAGTGTTCAATAATTTTATATCTTCCTAGTAAATGAGGGCCATTGACAATTTCTACTGAAGATGCTATTGTAGTATTGACTACACTTTTTTGTTAAGTTAGAGTTGTAAATAGTCATTAGTGGGGAAAAAAAAGTTTGAAAGAAATTTAATGTAAGATAGAAATTGTAGTATAATTTTTTTAATCTAAATTACCATATCATTAATTCATATCAATTTAGAATTATGAGTAATGCAAGCCCCTTCTCTAATAACCCGAAGTAGAAAATTATAAAATGAGAGTGCATTAAAAAAGAAAAAGAAAAAATAATACCCCTAAAAAGTACTTTGTGTTTGCACCTATCCCCTTAGTTTTTTTGCACACTGACTCCCAAAGAAATTCAGAATGAATCGTTTTAGATTTAATGAAAACTGAAATAATAGTTGATGTCATATTTGAAGAGTGCATTTATTCTCTTTTGGTGGATTCCAAACAATGGTCATTACATAGAAAATATCTTTTTTTTCATACTTTTGAATTCAAAACTTGAGAAAATAACTTTAAAGTTTGAAGTGACAAGCTTGAGTCAATATGATTGTTGTTCATTAAATACTGACATACTAAGCAGCACTCAATAGAGAAAATTATAATGAATACGATTTTTTTAATTCTAAGATCTTTAAAATTAGTGCAAAAAGAAGGAACACTTTTTTTATACCAGTTCCCAAATGAACCATTTAACAAAGGTGATTCAAAAATTTAAAAATATATATTTAAAGTAATAGAAGATATAAAACTGTACTAAATACCATGAAAAAAAAATACTATGCTTTTGTAAAGAATCTTAATTTGGAAAAAATTCGTTTTAATTGTGCAATAACATATAAACACTAATTTTCAAGACAAATAATTGTTTTAATAATCTCCAATGAAATAGTTTGTTTGTTGAGAATCTCACACAATTTTGCTCCTAACCACAATAGCAATACATGACCACAATAGCAATACATGAATCATAAGCTTTTTTTTCAATTACCTAATCTATTTATCTAATGTACGGTATCTATCTTATACATTAAAAAAAATCTCAAACAATTTCTTTGCCCCAAAGACATAAATTTTTGAGTTCCAAATTTATCAAAAATGCAACTAAAACACATGTTGAAACCTTTGTCATGATTCAATAAAGGGAATTGATGTAATAGGCACACCCTAGGTTTGTTAGATGGACACTAAGGGGCAGTGTTTTTTTTTGGTCCTCATGGAGCCAGTTTTGAAGTTAGTGACAAGATTTTGGCCAATGTGTATTCCTCCCTCAAAACCTCACCAATCCGAAGAGGGCATGCAAGCTTTGACCTTCCCTATCAAACCCTAAAAGAACATTGCTAAGGGGTGAATTTAGATATTTACCATCAACAAGTTGAATTTGGAAAATTTGAATTCACATTTGGATTTAGAGACCTTGATTTAGTCTAGAATCACAAAGGAGGTTATGATTGAACAACACGTAGTGGAAAAATTTTAGTTAGGGGCATAATTATTACTTTTACTCTTGTTTGTAAAAGAAAACTAAGCTTTTCCACTAGGAGTTGTTCAATTGTAACCTTTTTGTGGTTCTAAGGTAAGAGGCTCTAATTTGGCTCAGGTTCTAAATTGAGTCACCTTCTCAAATGTAATATGGCCGTACATGTTGTTTTTCATAGGCTTCAACAATGTACATTTGAGGTGATACATTTTAGAGGTGATTCAACTTCAAAATTTCATAACTAATTCCACAAAACTTCAAAAAATATGAAACAACTTGGGTCAGGTGCCAATTCCTTTTGTCTTTGAAATCAAATTCACTGAAAAACATCTCAAGAAGTTTCACATCTCCAAAAATTCAGTTTCAGCCCTTAGATGATCCATTCATGAGCCTCCTACCTTAGACTAAATCAAGGTTTATAAATCCAAATCTGAATTCAAATTCTCCAAATTCAACTTATTGATGGTAAAGATCTAAAATTCACCCCCCGGTGTCCATATAACAAACTCTGAGTGTGCCTACCTATATCAATTCCCTTCAATAGAATATCATGGTAATTATCACATGAATACATGAAATGGAATCACATGTGATCTATTTAAAATGCATGTCACCAAAAGGTGATTCAAAAGACATTGCCTTTCATAACAATTTTTATAGTACATACCCATCGGGTTGCTTTTGCTTTACGGTAATGGTTTTAATTGGAAGCTCTTAAGTTAAGGTATCTTATAGATGAAAAAATGAAATAGTAAAGACTGGGTACTTTTTATTTTTGTAAAAAAGATTGAGTTTGAGAATAATCACTCAGATTTCATATTTGAATATTTTTGTGGCATCAAATCACAGTTATTCAGGAAAGTATTGATGTTTTCTTGCACACCAACTCACTACTAATTCTATAATTCCACACCTTTAATTGATTACAACCAGAATATATAATTTTTATACTTTTGGTTGCTTATTAATAAATTTGAATCATGTTATTGTTATTATTATTATTATTGTTATTATTATTATTATTAGCCATAACATGGAAGCTAAACCAAATTCTAACCAATTAAAGCTCAAAGAAAGAAATACAAAAAAGGTCTTTCTTTAATCTACATACTAAAATCAAGATTAGCAATTTTGTTAAATTGTGCCTTTTATACCTTACAGTTGAAACAGTGAAAAATCATTTTTGAACCGGACTCTTTCAAGTTTTCAGTAATATTGTGCTTAGTACCGGTATGTGATTCATCATTAACAATATTATTGACATTATGAGGAGATATTAATTTTGAAACAAGATTTAAAAATTCATCATTATTTGTTTCAATATTAGGTTCTTCACTTTTTTCAATTTCATCAACATCTTCATTTTCCTTTTCAAATTCATCATATCCCAATTCATCTTTAGGTTCATAACCGCTATTGTCAATTGAACCATCAACTTCATTGATAGATTGTAATTGGTCATGATCAACATATGCATGAGTACCATCTACTAGCTGTATTTGTGGGTCTAAACTATTGGTTTTTATCCAATCATCTTCTGACAAAGACCAATCAAGAATATCATAATTGCTTACAATACGCTCTGTAAATATACTACGAGGCAATACACTTGTTCCCCGTTGCACACCCCAACGTAATAATACCTAAAACAAGTTAAGATGTTATTGTTACAACTTGTTATCTCAAATTGTGCACATCTTATTATCCCAAATTATGCAATCTACATAACATTTTTACTTCCTATTTTAGCATAGATGCTTAATTATAGGATCTTTTATAATAAGCAACTAAACAAACATTGCTATTTTTGTCAAAGTATTGGAGAGTAAAATGCTGATTTTGAAGTTTTAAAACTGTGTATAAATAACTTTTAGATTTTTGTTTGATTGTTTTGTTGAATGATATTATCTATATCTATAAAATAAAAGGAAAACTTCAGTAAAAATGTATAAGAGTTATTGACTTGTACTTGTGCAGGTGTTCGATTTAATGACGTGGCGATTTCAGAAACAACAGAGGATTTTATCATTGGCCTATATATTGACGTGGACCGTTGTAAAACTGGTCCTTCTTCTTTTATGGTATTTTTCTCAGGAATTCCTAGTGGAGTATGTGCTGAGACATGAATGCCACTAGATTGGCAGAATTTCACAAACTCATCTTGTCTCCAAAATGGATGAAGTTCCATCTACATAAAAATGTGAAACATAACAATATGGTTAACACGCAACTTCCTTTTTAATTTAAATAAATAAATTCTTGTTAAAAGTGTTCACAATGAAAAATCATTGCAAACCAAAATCAGCCACCGCCAACCACCTTACCTAAAGCTTTTGCATATTAATGTCGAAAATGTAATAACCCTTTATTACAACCAAAGCATCTAATCTTTAAAAAACAAAAAAACGCTGTTGCCAATAGATTATTTCCATTCAAAAAAAGTCTTGACTATGAGAAAAAATATGAAGTAAAACTTGCAAATATCAATTTGCTGTAGGTTTTTGAAATTGTGCAACGAGGAGGAGTTTACATTTGGCAACCCATTTATAAGATTTTCATGAGGGGAGTGTGTTAGTGGTTACCAAAATCCTTGTTTGTTGGGATAGAGAGTTGTAGTCCTCACTCAAACCCCTCTTACATCTCTTCGAAGCAATTAGTTTTTCACTAAATCTAAAAACTAATTACATATTTGAAAAGCCCAAAAAGGAGATAAGTTGCATTAAATTAAAAATTGACATGAATCTTATTAGGAGAAGTGTTGGAAGAAAAAAATTGAAAAAAAATATCAAATCACGGATTAAATGATATTGAAATCATTACAAATCTATCACCAATTTATCACCAATTCATTCTCAATCTACTTTCAATTTACAAGAGGCTTGCTTGAACTGAGGCAATTTCAAGTCCCAAAGGATTGATAAGAGCCACAAAGGACAACTAAGAGCCACAAATAAAGGTGCTGCTAGTGTTGATGAAAGTTGGTGACTGAGTATGGCATACCTGTTTGTGCAAAATTGTGTTCAGCATGGATTAAACTCATTAAAGGTGTGGATTAAAAATAGTCTATTTAAAAATTGAATGCATTTTGTCCTCCATTTCTAAGCTTTTCAAATATGCAATTAGCTTTTAAAGAATTGAGTGTGTGAGAGGGGTTTGAGTGAGGACTAATATTTTTTTATTCCCAAATCTATAAATAATTTGTAATGAATTTCTCATGACACTTTAACTTTCAACATAAGTAACTAAAAAACCTTTGAATTTATGCAATATAAATGACAAGGATTTTTCTTTTTCTTTAGATAACACACAATTATTATTTTTGTTTTTCTGAAGATAGTATACGACACTTGTAATCAGCTAGTTTACTGCTCAATCTGTCTAAAGAAAAGTTATCAAAAATTCAAAAACCACCACAATGAACCTAGGTTTGTTCTTCTTATAATGAAATTTCTTTTAATTAGATATTTGTTAATTTACGAAAAGGTCTTCCCCAAAACATATTCAAGGATTCTACATTTTTCATTTGTAAGAATTTTTGGTGATTTAAAGTGTGTTTTTTGATAATTCCATCAAGATGTTCCATCATTGATGTAAGGTCTTTGAAGAAATTATCATAAATTCACTCTTAATCACCAAAAATCTCTTAAAAACATAAAGTTCAAAAGTTCCAATTCTGTGTTTTTTTCCCAAATTAACAAATATCCCTTGGTTTGAGCTAATGGGTAAGGTAGGAGGTCCATAAATCGTCCCTTTAAACATACTTACCTTATCGATGACAATACTAGATACTTCAAGAAAGATACTATTCATTCTTAGATAGAGGACATATTTAGAACATGATCAATTTATGGACCTCCTACCTTACATGTGTTGTGTGTTAGTGTTTCTTGTTGTGGCATTTTAGTTGGTTATAAGTGTCATGCACTATTAATATAAAAAATACAGGGTTTTGATTTTCTAACTTGGTGAACTGTTGGAACAATTTTGGCAAACTTGAGAATTTCTTCAACATGGGCTCTATCAAAGTTGCTCAACCCAATAGCTTGCACCAAGTTCCGTTGCAAAACACTCTCCATAGCATCCCAAAGAACTTGCAACCGACGCTTGATATTGATGGGGTCCTCTTCAAAATGCCTCTTATGACCAAAAGGAGGGTCGATGGCGTCGATGGTTCCACAGGAGGACCTGGAATCTGGCCAATGCACCAAAAACAAGTCCAAATAATCTAGCCTCAAGTTTTGCAAAGATGTGCTAATGGCTGATTCCACGTGGTTTGCCAAACTGGTGGCACACCAGAACTTGGAAGTGATGGAAACCTAGTTTCGAGGGAGCCCCCTTTGGAATATCTCATAGAAAATGGCACCCACAGCTTTGTCATTGCCATACCAATGGGCACAATCAAAATGGCAATACCCCACCTCTAGAGCTTGGCCTACCACCGTCTTGCACAAACTCTTCTCTATGTTCCACAATCCCAACCCTATTGCCGGAATCTCCACTCCATTGCTTAATATAAAGACTTTAGGATCATTCTTTAACGTAGTCATTTTACCAAGAGAATGCTATTTCATGAATGGAGAACCGTCAGTGGAATTTTCTTGTCAAAATAATAAATTCCACCTATAACCAGGTCCATAGGCCCTATATGTGTACATTTTAACCCTTAAGCGTTGAGTGGGTCATCGTGGCCTGACCTGACTTTAGCTTCTACAGTATTTTGCAGCTCGGCATCAATAATCTTGCTTCAAAAAGTTGCAAAAGTCAACATTACATGCTTGATTCCATGAAAATTGCAATAAGGGTAGCTTGGACCTAATAAAGTGATTCTGAATTTTCTCACAACTTGGAGTACTTAAAAATATGGGTGTATTTGATGATTTTTTTTTTGCCTTCCATGATACATTACACATTTACGGTCACTTCTAAAAAAAATCAGATCAAAATCATTTTTCTTCTGGGTTACAAAGTTTTTTTTGAAGACAAAGGACGTTTTTTGTCCTCCTTGACGTTTAGGGGTTAAACCATCATCTCATGAAAAACTTGATATTTTTTTAGTTGTTTCATTACTTTTGAGTTGAAAATGTGTTCTTGTTCAAAAAATCTTGAGTCCTTGCTCATGGCTCACTATCTTATGCTCACCAAATAGCATGGTCTCATTCTATTATTACAAACCCATTTTTGCACTTTCAAAACTATTGCTTATTTTTTGATATTATTGGGTAAGTTTACAAATAAGGTTACTTTTGCATAAAAGAACTGAATGATTCTTCTTTTAAGATAACCAAATGTAACATTCTCAATCATGAGTAGTAGTCACTCTATTGCAAATTCATTTTCAAAACTATGCTTATTTTTTTGATACTATTGAATACGTCTATGAATAAGGTTATTCTGCATGAAAATAATTAAATGATTCTTCCATTAAGATTATGGAATGCGACAATTCCAATGAAGAGTAGTCATTTTTTTGCAACTCCATTTTTATACTTTCAAAAGTATATTGTTTTTGGTGCTATATAGAATACTGTACATCTATGAATAGATTTATTTTGCGTGGATTCATTGAATGATTATTCCATTAAGAGGATCAATGTTGCAACTTTGATTAAGAACAGTCATTCTATTACAAATTCATTTCTAAACTTTTGAACCTTCGTTTTATTTTGGTACTATCAAATAAGTACGTATAAAGTTGTTTTGCATGAAAGAAATCAAAAACAAAAAAATATTAAGTTTATCAATGTGATAACTATCAACCAAAAGAATGTTTCGAAGTGAACCCTCTAAATTCAATAATTAAATAAGAGTTGATGACAAATGTATCAATCATATAAGTAACATTTTGAGATGACTTTAGTTTTTGATTAAATGAAATTAGGAAATTAGGGTTAGGACGTCATTTGCATCTAAAATTTTGTGAACGTTCATATGTGCTTCTGAAAAGTGACATTTGCTCAACTGAAAATTGTATTTATAACCAAGAATATTAGAAACAAACAAAATGCAAAAAATAAAACCAAATGCGTGTTCTCAACTGATTTTGTATGAATTTTGTATACAAAGCAATGGTATTTTCAAAAGAATGGTTTATCAATTCTACCAATTTTCAATAATAACACGGTGTAAAACACAAGTTCAAAATGAATCATAGAAAAGTGGACTCGTTTTCATTTCTTATTTTTGTGTAAATTGCTAAAAATAAAATTTGGATTTCCTTTATTTCAAGTTACCTTAAATTTTTCTTTTTTTAATAAACCAGGTGCACAAGTCTATTGTTGAAAATCAATTTGGCCATCTTTTATTGAAGCAGAGTATAAATACAATAATTTATTACATTGACCATAAACTCTTAAATTTGTGACGATTTTCAAACAGAGGACACTTTTGTTTTTTTTCCTAAGAGTACGTGCTCAAGACTTGTAGCGGTGAGCCAAGATTTTGTGAGCTAGATTAATTTTGAGCTCAAAACCAATGGAAAAACTTAGAAAATAGCAAGTTTTTCAAGAGATGAATGTTTATGATACACAATTAAAAGGCCCTATGTATACATTTATAAGTGAAATTTGATATTTTGACAAAAAAAATCTAAGCTCACTTTTCACGACTCACGGCTTACAAATCCCTGCTTAAGATTTAGCATTCCACAAAGCAACCCCAAGGTAAATTTCTTAATTAATGCAAGACTTGTCTTAAAATTCCACTGACTCCCCTCTTTCCCTTTACACGGGCCCCATGGTGGAAAATCTCCTTTGTTTCAAAACAACAAGAAAAACCCTAAAAACCCCCTATTTTATGGTTGTTAGTTTTTGCCCAATTCATTAATGACAAATTACTGGAAGGTCTTTAAAACGAAACATGAATTATAAATTTCCAAATTCCACCTACTATTTTTTTTTTTAAATTCTAGCCTTTTTCATGAGTGAGAAATTTGAAAATTCTCACCTTGAGACTCACTTGAAGAAAAAGAAGGTAATTGAGAAAGATGAAGACAAGCTTGCCGTTTATTAAAAAAACTCGCCTCTAAATTGCTTCTAACTTAACCCCGGAGCGCCCATGCCATTTTCAGCAAAATCAAGGTTTCTGGAGACGTACAATTTTGATGCATTGTTTATGATCCACAATAAGTGACTATTGAAAATAATGGGATGCCTACTTGGAAAATGGCTTGCAAATGTTGGGAACAACTCACTATGGGAGATGAGAGATTATAACGTTTGATTAAACAACATGTGATGGCAAAATCTCATTTTTTGGCAAGTAATTGCTATTTTAATGAATTGACAAAATTCTATAAGCCCTTGATTCATCTCATTTTTTTGAGTAGAAAGATTAGATGTGAATGCGCACACTTGCAAATTATTGAAGATTGCACTTCTTTGTATGTTAATCTTTAGGGCCTCAATTAGCTATTGCACAAAAATAATGATTGGAATAGTCAATGAGGGTTACCATGACAAGGGTTTAGAACATGCTTGAACCCTTGTTGATGAATTTCCACTACCACAAAGCACATGCAAGGAAGCTTGCAATGTGTATTGATCAATTGTAGCTTCTAAAACACTACTTGCCTCCACGCCGTGTATGGTGTTTCACCCAATTAAAACTCTTTATGCACTTGTATAACATTTGCTTTGCCTTGCCATTACTCCACTTGCATGGACCACTTAAATACCTTGATGATTGTAATTTATAGCAAGGTCAAAAAATTAGATAAAGAATCTTCATATCTTGGAAGCCCATGAAAAGGCAAATTAGCCCTTAAAATGATGGTTTTTGAGCATACTACCTTAACCCCAAAAATAACCCTTTGACCAATTTCTAAAGTTAAATAACACCTTACCAAATTATTATTTTTAGTAATTTATATTTTAGATTTTTTTTGAAGTTTAGTTTTAGCTTCAACAATTTGATCTTACAAATTATTGATTATGATTTTTCTATTCAAGATTTTGTGCATGGGTGTCCATTGCAATCTTGACTTTATAAAGTGTTGAGGGCTCTTGGGAATGAGCCTCAAATACACTAGATCTTTGGGAAAAAATCACATGAGAAATTCATTTAAAAAAATTGTAAAGTAGGTTTTGAGAAGTCATAAAATGATAGGAGTTATGCATGTTAGGCCCTTTAACCTCATATTCTTTTGGTGACCCAATTTTTAAAATTGACACATGAAAAGAAGATTGAAAGACTTCAAATCACTTTCTTAGTTTTAACACCCTCATGATCAAACATTATAATCTTTCAATCCACAAGAGACATTGTTGCGTTTTCTTTTCTAATGTGATCTCTAATATGTCTAGCTTGATTTTATATGGTGACAATTCAAAAGAAAGTGATACTCCCTCTATCCCAAAATGATCTTCTTGTTACACAAAATGTTGTAGACTAAACTAAAAAAGAACCATTTTTCAAATTTTTTTTGACCTATGAATAGAATTTGATGTCCTCCTATTGTTCTGAAATTTTGAGTTCCAAATTAGTTTTCAAAATGTGATTTCAAAGTGCTTGAAAATTGAATTATTGAGGCATTTTTGATGAGCCCCGGTAGCCACTCACTTAATGGCAAGGGAATTGGTTAGCATGTCCATGCTTTTGGACTATGTGCAAGTGTCACTAGCTCCTTTCCTCCTCCAACAAGAAGATCATTTCAAGACACTAAATAAAGGTCAAGAGGAAAATCATTTTAGGACAGAGGGAGTATAACTTATCAAAATGTTGACTTTTTGTTCAAAATAGAGCATATTCCTAGAAGCTCAGGAAATTCCAGGTCATTTTGGGGTTAATGCAGGACGATTCTTCAATCTCATTTGGGTCATCTGAATCCGGATTCAAACCGATACCCAAACGACCAGGGTATCAGAACCGCCTCGGGTATCAATATACAGGGTCTCCTTCGCACGTTCTGCAGAATCGTCGCCACCTATCGTAACATGTTTGTGGAGGGTCATCCTGATCGATTCACGATGCCGGCTAAGTTAGTCTCCCTCTTCGATTTTCCACAAGCGGAGTCACTGAGAGAAAATCGGAGAAGGAGATTTAGGTCAGAACAGCGTTGATCGAGGAAGCTGTGAGTTCGACCACTGATGTGTGCCTCATGCGGACGCGTTTTTGCCACCATCAAACGACAATCCTAAGCGTTCTGATACACCATCTACTGACTTCTTCCCATTCTCATCATTGAAATCCAGCTTTACCATCTGCACAGACGCGTAACGAAAACAGCTTGAATTGGTAAAAAAGCACAAGAGGAGTGCACTGAACACACCGGTTGCTTGAATGGGTCCTGGAACACAAGCGATTCTGGTTCAGACCAGCTAGATCTCCTGAATCCAGTAAACATCAAGACAGAATAGTATTATAAATAAGAAGAGGGGTATCTTATTTAAAATTTGGGTGAGTTCACAAATAACTCCATTAATCACCTTCAAGTATAATACCCAGCTCGTCTGCGCTCCGCTTGCATGTGAAGAAGGTTGTCTTTGAGAATAATACGTTCACCGTGGTCAACAAGGTCTTGCCACACACCCGGCCAATCAGATGGCAGAAGACTATGCTTCTTAGTAGACTGGCATCGCGAATCACATCACAAATCACACCGAATTAAGGCACCAAAACAAACGCGCTATGCATTACCATGGACGAAAAGGCGAATACACAACCTGTCCGTAACCAACAGTTTGTAGGACCAAATCGTACAGCAGCATCTAGGGGGAAACTTCAATGACATTGGTAAATCACAAGGCAGATTTGACAACATCTACATACTCGAAAACCGATCAATGATGCACCAAATTCAATAGTTTTGCATCCAAACCATATGCAACCTGTGTGGGCCTGGGAGCGGATTGTGCTTCTTCTCGTACCTGTAGAGAATAAGGTCTTGTATGGAAACAGCAATCTGCATGACAATGACAAACAAAAAGTACGATCACCAAGCTTAAAATAAACAGTGTCAAAACGGTGGCAGTCCGTTTGTAAATAAGAAACAAATTTAAATGCAGGAAAAGGACATCCTTCAGAAAGCTTCTAATTGTAGGTTCATTGTTGATGAACATTCATGAAGAGGACTGATGTGTGAGGAATCTGCTAGTGATGTTGTGATGAGCAGCAGCGATTGTGCTTGACAAGGCAGAGAATTTTGTTTCTCAAGGAGTAATCTGTCTATGGAACTGCCCCCAGCCTTAAGATCTTTAGGAATGGAGTGATGAAAAAACTGAGAGTTTTTAATGAGGGGCGAGGCACTGGAAGGGGCTTCGAATACGAGTACTGTACACTGGTTGAGATTCAGCTTGGTGGACAAGACTGGTAGCTTTACTCAGAGATTGTGCTCGTATACAGTCTTGAAGGCCATAACATTTTGAGAAGCTCTGGATGGATGAAGAGGTGCAGGAGGGTGTGGCATCGTTGTCGTTGCTGATACGATCCGTTGCAATCGATCAGAGCGACCAAGTGCACCTCAGGCAGCTACGGCGCGGATGAAACCCACCGTGTCAATTTTCTGGATCTTTAACGGAAGAAACATCTCCTGCCACGAGTAATAGCCTTACATGCCTCTCAAAGACAAACAACAGAGAAAGATTGTACGGTACTCACAAAAGAAAATGCGCAGCCCAATTTGGTGCAACGCTTCCAGATTTCAGTTTCAGATATTTTCGGTGTACAAGAGCTGAAGGTCATCGGCATCATCCCACTGCAGGCACCTCCCTTTCGGGTTACCATTCTAGTCCAGGTGAAGCCCTTCTGCCCACGCGGTCCCCAAGCATGATTCTGGTCGGATTACCCTCGACTGTCCATGGATTGGGTTCAGAGCTTCAGTACATTGGGCTCGATATCTTTCACCAAGTGCTCTGTTATGCTACAAAATCAGCAAGTGCGTATCGGAAGGCCCGGACCGAAGCAAAGAGGCTCCTCGAAGGATATATTATACCGTCAGTGCGATGCAAACACGGCAATCTTCAACAGACATCGTCAAGAGAGCTCAGTGTGCCGTGCTCATGCACCGAGCTATTGCTTACACTTTCCCTAACCAAAATTGCAGAGGATCCAATTCTGAAGGTCGAAGGTGCTCCCGTGTAAGGGATAACCGTTGAAAGAGTTTGCACTTCAAGAGGTCTCCGCATTTTCGAGACCAGTGAGGGCTCCTTGTAAGAAATTACGCCCTCTGAAGCTCGTCTTGAAGATCTTCCCCCTACAGACATTCTTGACTGAGGCTGACTTTGCTCTGACTCTTTGTGCATACAAGTTAAGGAGTTCTACCCAACGTCATTCTCCCTGTCCTCGACTCCCCGGCCAGCTTCTTCTTCAAAATCACACACTGTATACAATTCTACAATGAATGGGTTACGCGCTTCTGTATGTTCTCCCATGTCTGTCACATCAGGAGCCTCGGCACATCGGGATACATTTATTCAAAATCAGCATTACGTGCCTACTCTTCTGGAGAAGAGTGTTACAGTACCACAGAAGATACACAACATGAAGCAGATAGTGTCCCTACAACATTGACAAGCAAGTTAGGGTTACTAGGAAGGGAGGTATACATGAGAACCGACTATTAAACCGCAAGAAGGAAACATTAAGACAAGATAGTGCACACAATGAAACGCCAAGAGAATTTCAGAAGGACTCCACGAAGGTGTGTTTCCTTACAAAACGATTTTACATTGAAAGAAACAAAGTGCCGTAAAGCCAGAACAGGAACATCTCAATGCAGATTTCAATTTATCAAAGTAGCCTGTCTCTCCAAAAGAGTTTCTGCTTGCTTCTAAATGATTGGAGCACTCTGATTCAACAAAATTGGAAAAGTATTGCCTCCTAACAAAATGATTTTAGGTTGAAAGAAACAAAGCGCCATAAAGCTAGAACAAGAACATCTCAATGTGGATTTCAATTTAACCTAGTACTCTTAGAGGTTAAGAGTTTGCTGAAGCGCTAGCTAGGGAGACAAAACTATACAAAGTTATCTCGAAGAAAGGTCTTAAAACGTCCATAGTTCATAATCATCCTGCACTAGCTAGCGTGTGAATTCTCCAACTCCGGAAATATGAGAATCGCTCTCTTGCTGTTAAGGACAGCCTCATCAAGACTCTTGATCGTTGTGAAATGTGCTGCATTGTTGCAAGCGAGGATACACTCTCGTGAAATCTCCATCATTGCAGGAATATTCTCACTCATGCGCATAGCAAACCCTGCGCCCTATTACAAGAGTGAATAGCATTAGAATCTTTTTGATTAACCACCTCCACAAAAGAAATGAAAAGCAAGCAAGGAGGTAGAAACTTACTTGAACAAATTGTTGTTTATTTGCATCCCATAGCCCAGTCTCTCCTCCTCCTCCCTTCAAAACGCACCGCTTCCAAATTTCACCGACGCAAGTTACCAATTCTCTAGTGCACCACACTTTTGTGAGTTTTCTATATTGAAGCCGCTTGGAATGCTCCTTCTTAAAAAAATGCATCTTCCTCCATAAGGAAGTCCACCTGCTTCATCAAATCATCCAATTCCTCCAAAAATGTGTGTGAATCTGTGCTTGGAGGCCGCAACTGTAAGTCACTGTCCGACATTGCGCTCTCGGAGTCCAATTTCTCTGAATGTGTGCATGAATCTGTGCTTGGAGGCCGAGTGAGCGGCTGAAAAGCGCTGTTTGACATCAAGCTCCCAAAAGGACCCAATATTGCACTCTTTGAAGGACCCGACACAGCAAAGCTAAAAAAAAAAAGAATTCAAATTGTGTTGGGAATAGAGAACACAACAAAGAACCAAAGTATGCAACCAGAAAGAAGTAATAAGAGTGTTAATCCAAGTAGGTTTTCCCACTATATACAGAGTAAAGATAGAAAGTAAAAGTCTTTCTCTAATTATGGTCCATGGGATCCCTTTACTAAAGTATACTGCAGTGAACTCTAGTTAATTATATGTAGAGCGTACTAATATAATCCTTACCTCTAAAGGACCATTATCCCTTCAAGGGACAAATGGGATTTTGGGCATGTGCGTATGGCTAAATTGCTTTGTGTAATTTTTTGAAACGTTTATGGATTATGGGAAGTTCAAAGACCTATGTGGGCATCTAAATTTTCTTCATTCCGACATTTATTGAAGAAGCTAAAAATGAATTTATGGAAAACAATGGACTCTGGGCAGCCCAAATACTTCTTTAAAAATTGCGTTTTTTTCAAAGAAAAATCTGAAATAGATCCTTTATACTTATATAGACATGGGGAGCTTTGAATCATTCAATTTCGATTGATGAGATGAAAGTTATGAGAGGTTTTAGTTTGCAGGTAGGTGTGGTTTCTCTCAAAATCACACTTGCCCACAACTGAAAATTTCTCATAACTTTTGTCTCATCAATCAAAATTGAATGATTCAAAGCTCCCCATGTCTATACAAGTCTAAAGAATCTATTTCAGATTTTTCTTTGAAAAAAACGCAATTTTTAAAGAAGTATTTGGGCTGCCCAGAGTCCATTGTTTTCCATAAATTCATTTTTAGCTTCTTCAATAAATGTCGGAATGAAGAAAATTTAGATGCCCATATAGATCTTTGAACTCCCCATAATCCATAAAAGTTTCAAAAAATTACACAAAGCAATTTAGCCATACACACATGCCCAAAATCCCATTTGTCCCTTGAAGGGACAATGGTCCTTTAGGGGTTAACACTCTTTGCTCAACACAATATTTGTATCAAATTTTAAACAATAGGGCCTTGCACATGAGCCTTGATGAAGGCCTTGTGCAATCCCTCACAGGCTAGCGCAAGCCCCCATCATTGACCCCCTGAAAGTAGGGGAGCATGTTTGGGTGGGCTTCCTAGTGGGTAAAATTGACCCCCCTCCCCGCTTCTCTACTACATTTTTTCTTTTGTTTACAATACTCTCTCATAAAAATTTGTCACTTTCTTTTGTAGCTTAAAAAAATTTGCATTACATGGAGTATCATTAACCCCTAAAAGACCATGGCCTTTATTTTGTCAAAAGACATGCAAAACTGCCACCTCTATGGCAAAAAGTAAAAAAGTTTGAAAATCAATCTTTTTGCATATCTAATTGTAGGATCTTGTACTAGACTACTATAAGAATGAGTCATACAAAACTCAAGAACTTTGACCGTACAAGTTGGAAGATATTTGCATTTAAAAAGTAAAAAACAATTTTTTTTGCACCTTGCATGACTAGATTATTTAACTTCAAATTTTTGCACCACAGAGTTTGGAATTCTATTTTTGTATGGTGGGAAGTTGAGTTGATA
This sequence comes from Ulota crispa, assembly GCA_963920765.1. Classification (NCBI taxonomy): domain Eukaryota; kingdom Viridiplantae; phylum Streptophyta; class Bryopsida; order Orthotrichales; family Orthotrichaceae; genus Ulota; species Ulota crispa. Next base: position 2,319,857 of record OY987246.1, read on the forward strand.
ATCTTGGGAAAAACAAAAAAACAAAAAATAATTAATTTTCATTCTTTAAAAAAAACATTAGGCAGAAGAAGGTATGAGATTGAACAAAAACTTAAATTGCTAATAGCCTTGCAATGGAATTGAAATGCAATGATCCCAATGGTGAGATTGTTCTAAAAAGCAAACTTCACCCTCTCCAAAAAAATTTGAAAAAAATGTTAAAATCGCATTCAAAAATGAAGTTTATAAGTTATTTTTTTAAGAAGATGCTTGAATTGCCCAGAAAACAAGATTGTCCATAACTTTCTCATAACTAGTCCAAATGGAATGAATCAAAACTCCAGATGTAGACAAAGATATAATCTATGAGAAAACAAAATTAATTTTACTTTTCAAGTTTTTATAAGAATTTTTTTTTGCTGCTTGGAGTTCCCAAATTTGTGCTTATTTGGGCATAACTTTTGCTCCCTGCCATCAATTGGAATAAAAATTAGATGCCCATGCAGATCTTTGAATTCCCCATCTTCAATAAAAGTTTAAAAAATCATGTAAAGTAATTTGGCCATAGGTACATGCCCAAATTCCCATTTGTCCCCCAAAGGGACAATAGTTCTTTAGGGTTAATATAGAGAAAAAGGACCATGGTAATATGTACATATAATTGTGACGCCCAATGAAAATTGGACATGCTAAAGTGAGCTATGATTGTACTCAAAGGCATAGTAGGGTGTAAGGAATTTATTTTGTTCCAAAGTACAAATTAAAACAATTAAGGAGACCCCTTGAAAGGGGTTCTTAGGGGCCTTGTAGAGGGCTCATATTTTTTGTAACGGTAACTTTTTGGGTTTAAGGTGGAATACAAAATGGTACCTCCATTTTCCCCAATTTAACAAATATGGTGTCATGGGCAAAAAATTGCATGAGCAAAAAATGACATGTGTAAAAAAATTGCTTGGGTAAAAAATTGCATGAGTAAAAAATGACATGTGTAAAAAATTGCTTGGATAAAAAAACAAAACAAAATAGAATTGCATTAATGATTATGATGTGAGTAAACAATTTGTGTAGGTAAAAAGTAAATAAATTTTTATACGTGAGAAAACAATGATGTTCTTTTATTGTGTGTGAAATTTTTTTGTGAGTACAAAACAAAAAATGCTTTAATGCAAGGGAATGTTTGTTAAACAAAGACAAATATTTCACTTCATAGGTAAAGTTTGAAATTGGAGTGCGTGGATAAAAATTAAGAATTATTTTCTTGCGAGGGAAATGTTTTGCTTAATTGAGCTGAAATGATTTTGCGTCCTATTGGACCAACAAGTGCTTATGATTATTGTATTGTCAAACATTCAAAACATATTGAGGTGAGACTCATTAACTTTTTCATACTTCTATTGTCAAAAGGCTTTGGGAGATAGGTTTGAACATTTAATAGATTATTTTCCAACGTGTGTCCATAGGACACACAGGTTATACTAGTGGATGAATAATAGGCTAATTTGCACAATAATAGGGGTGCATTGACTCAACCTTTCCAAACTGTAGGACAAGTCTTATTTTATTTGTTTTTACGCTTATTTATTGTATATTAACTCAGGGGGGTAGTGTGTTAAAAAATAAGGATATAGGTGCAATCACCAAGTATTTTAGGGGGGGGTATTTTTTATTTTATTTTTTAAGGGAGGGTTTGATTAGATAATTTTCTACTTTGGGGTATTAAAAAAGGGGCTTGCATTACTTATAATGTTGATTTTAGGGGAATAAATGATATGGTTCATTAGATCTATAGAAAAACCTACAACGTTTTTTGCTAAACTAGACTTGTACACAATAACATGCAATGAATTTTGTTTGCACACTCATGGTTGGTTTAGGGGGAAAAAATGTAAAGTTGTGCATGCTAGTATGTAATAGTATGTTCTCATTGTGTTTAGGAACACAAAGAGTGGAAAACAATGTACATGTGATGCCTACATTGGTAGACTCATACCCAAAAGAAGCTCATACACCTAATTTGAAACATGCTTGTTCACAAATATAGTCTACCACATGAAAATGGAATGCAAGGACAAAAACTTCTATGATTGAAAAGTCCCATATAGTTTTGCATCAAAATGGAATGCAAGAGAAAAAGCATTCTATGCTAGAAAATTCCCACATAGTGTTGACCCTGCATTGCAATAGACACATAGAATTAGGTTAATGCTTGAAAGTTGGAAGAACATGGACATGGATTGAAACGCACACAAAGAATGGAGAACCAGTTTTTAGCATTTGGAAAAGACTAAAGGAATAGCATATGCAAAAGACATTGAATGTTTAGGGATTACCTTGGAGGATGTCCTGCTGGGTTTATGGTTTAGGACAATGAGAAGGGGTCAGGAGTTTATGGCTATGAGGTTGCACTGTAGCTCCAGGAGCTACTTCTATCTCTGAGGGACTCCAACCTCCTTTCCAAGCCCTGTGTATGCGCTGCAATTCAGCTACGGATAGCTCCGCCAGAGCTGCGCACCTTAGCCTCTCCTCCAGACCATCCTGCAAAAGCCAAGAACAAGAAAACAAGGGCAGAGCACTCTCATACATGTGGAACATGAGGGCAATGTCCCTCTTCCTCGCTTGTGAGGTACAAAGGGAGATTGGCTTGTTTTTGAACTCCACAAACTGAGCCTTGGCTAAGCGCAAGGCGGTGAACTTTGGCAACACCTGCACAGCATCATGCCACTCCTTGTAAACCGCTGCCTGACGGGGAAGGGTAGTGAGCTAATGATCATCGTTGATGGACAATTGCTCCCACTTGTCTTCCTTCAAGTGCTCCGCAAACTTCAACATATGAACGCCTAGGATTTTAGTCACTTGATGCAGCACCTCTTTGTTTGCCATGTTTGCTTGCAAAATAAGGGTTTAGGCAAATTTAAGTAAACTCACTAAGCAAAACGGATTCTCACACCTATGAAATTCAAATGTGCACAATACAACAATCAAGCGCAATCCTTGCAGTTTTCAATTCTAGCTTACATACACATTCTACCAATCTAACCCACTCCCTGTCATTCACAAAAACAAATGTCTCATGAAAACAAACATTAGAATTGCAATTGCTGAAAACAAAAGAACATTGACATTCTAGAAAGAAAGAGAAACAGTATTGCAAGTAGTTTAGAGAGACTCACCTTCCGACGTTGCTTTTGCACGCACCGCAGCTTCAAATGCCTAGCCGCCGCAACTGCACCTCCTCCAAATTCCGCATCCACAAGGTACAACAAAGACGACGCACCTCCCGGTCGATTGCCTGAAACAGCTGATTGGGTGCTGTTGCAGGATGAAATCCTCTCAATGTTCCTCCCTCTAGACTTGCAGATTGATGAATTGGTTGCACTTCAGGTGTAAATGAAGGCGTTCACCCCTCCTGACCATGAAGCTGTGAAATTGCGCGGGGATTGTGAGGTGGATCATTGCAGCGCTTTTCACTCTGGACTGCCTATGCTGCCAAACCAGGTGTCTAGGTATGATGTGCTGATTCCCAAACACAACAATAGATTCTCCTCATTAATTCTCTTCCTCTCCTCAATCTGTGCGGACAATCGACCTCTCCTCTTGCTTCTCCTCCCTCATGACTTTCACAGTAAATGAGAGCATGAGAAACAACTAACCTAAGTGGAAATGCAAGGATTGAGGAGAGATGAAGAAGGACATGCGTTGAAGGTACCAACAAGAGGCGGCTGGAGTCATGACAAGCACCTTGGAAGAGAAAGGATAGGATGTTGCCATGCAGGTTTTGGCTAGACTGACAGTCACCTAGCTGATGGATCTTGATGGTGTTGTTAGACGTGACAGCAACGGCTGCATCAGCAAATCCGGCAATTAGTGCAGGTAATCTCCATCTATCTCATTTGTCATTTCCAAGCCCGCTCCTAGAAATGATGGGTTTGATGACTTTGAACATGAAGTCTCATTCAGCTTGCAGAGCAATACCAATACAAACTTCTTCAATTTCCTTGCAGGTTAGTGCTTTTTAGCAAAAACATGAAGACCTGGGCTAAAGCTAGCAGTTTAGAAGGCTAACCATCCATAAGAGGGATCCATGGCGCCCTATATTAAATAGAGCACTTCATGGAAGGTAAGGTTAAAATGTAATGGAAGGACCAAAATTGAGGTGGTACTGTCCCACATTCCATGAGGTAAGTCAAGCAAGACATTAGAGCTGAAGTCCCCTTTTACCTAAAATTGTTGCCAGCATTGCTTCGACTTTGACCATTCCATCCACTTCAAACGGTTTGTTTGTGCAGAGCCAATGACCGTTCAAGGTAAACCCTCTTGTAAAACCTGCTCCAATCACACCCTCAAACAAGTAAATGTAGAAATGCCCCCAACAGCAAATCTACCAAGTGCAAGCCACACATCATAGTACACTTCATAGTAAAAAAAGCCATTTCCATCCAAAGTCAACGACCACATCTGATAATCCAAAGTTGATCCAAAAATTTGAAAAAAATTACATGAAAGAAACAAGGTTGGTTAGGATATTAGCAATGACCATACTCCTTCAATGATTAAGTACTTTTAGACTAAAATTTATCTAGCACTTGCCTATCATTTTCTTCAAGAGTGTAAACATTGTTTCTTGAGTTGAAAGAAAGCGGAATTAGGCAAATCACACTCTCTATGTCAATCCATTAACTATCAGTGACGTCATACTTGTATTTATTCCTACCAAGTGAAGATTTAAACCAATTAAGCATGATTTGAATGGATGGTGAGGAACTTCCCTTCTTACCTATTGAAGTTTGGGCCATGAGGTCAATGGGGTGGCGACATAATCCCCAACTTTTCCCAACCCTCCTTTGCATCTTCTGCACCCTGCCAAGCCACCAACTACCCACATCCACCCCTAAAGTCACAGCAGCAGGTTGTCCTAGTCGGGCGCCAAAGCGGCTCCTCTTTTGCGCTGCTGCAACTCTTGAACTCTGTCCAAGGCTCTTTGATTGCATAAAAAGGACTCCGCAATCACTATCAAGCCTGATGAATGCTGTGATTGAGGAATTTGCAGTGGATAAATAATCCTTGGCATTGTTGAAGTGCACGGAGTTCTTGATGCAGGTGAGCCTGTCCTTTGACAAAAATGGATTCCCATTCAACTTTGCCACTAGAGTAGACTTGTATATGGCCTTACCCATATACTCAACGACCAGCTGAATTTTTTGCATGGGGTTAGGGTCGGAAGGAAGCACAAATTGAATCGGCTCGGCCAAATCCAACATCTTGGAGATAGCATCTCTGCACTCATCCTTAGCAAAGGGTAGCAAATCCTCAAGTTCATCCATTGAATCATCTCCAACAATGGCACAGTTGTGCCCATTGCCCTGGTCCGTGCTTGCGCAGTTCGTACTAGCGTGGTCCGCATGCACGCTATCTACATTGGCGCTGTCTTGGTGGGCGCGGTCCTCGTTGGCGTGGTCCATGCCATCGTCAATGCCCTCCATCTGACGATTTTCAGAGTCCCGCATGGCCTCACCATCGCCATCTTCACCACAGATAGCAGTCTCGGGAGCCACGTACACCCAATGCTTTGGGTCAGCTCTTTCTACTGTCTAGGGCTGTAGGAACCACGCTTTCTGCCTTACTTAAGTTGATGGCGCCATGTTCAAAACATGCAGCAAAGCTTGAGTTGCCTTGAGGCCCTCTTTCAACGCCAGAATGAAGTCATCATTGGTTGCCAAGGCGCTATAATCTCCCAAATCTGCAGGTGCATTTCCCTCTTCCAATGGGTGAAGTTCAACCCAAATGTTACGCTGCTTGTTGTGAGCTCTACCAAATTCCAAGCCATTTGGTCCATACTCAATTGTAGCAAGCTGGTTAACCGTGTTAGCACAACCTACAAGCTCCTGAAAATTGTAAGCTCTCTCCATTCCTTGCATCCTTTCAACCTTGCTATAAAAAAATTCGCATGAATCAGATCTGGTTAGGTGTAGTGGAACGAGCAAATGAAGAAATGCATTACAAAAGTACCTAATGAGCAAAACCACAAAATGGCAAGAGAGCTAAACATCTAGGTAGCATTGGTTGCTCACAAAGCATTCTTTGAAGGTAAGGTTCTTGGTGTTACCTCCTACACCTTGGTCACCATTATGGAACCACAACTTCCAAATCCTAAAAAAGAATGATACTTTACTAGCAAGAACCACCCTCTCCCTCAAAGTCAATGAAACGGATAAGAACATATCAATGTAATCAGCACATATAGAGAGGTACAACTCCGTCCCTAGGATTCTCTCTTGATGTGCATCCCTACCACTCCTAAGGTCTTGCAAGCAATTCCTTGCTTTTTGTGCACATATCTGTTGTGCACTAGCCCAATTCTGCCTATTAGTCCGCTCCACATCCTCCTTTCTAAGGCCATGCTGGTCAATACTGAATTTCTGATAAAACAAGGCCAAGGTGGTCTAGGCGACAAACATCAACCCCTAATTGAAGATTTTTAATAGCACTATCAAGTGGGTTGATTAGTTTTTTCCCATTATGTATGAAATCTTGATCATGCAAACCCTCAATTTTATTCTCCCAAGCCATTTACAAGATAATGATCAACCCTCCCATGGAATTTCATACCGCATATCCACTTTGCTGCAATAATCCTCCACCATTAGTTGTCTTCTCCTAGAATCTCCATCAAAAAATGCCCTACAATAGGCCCAACATCCAACGTACAACTTCCTTGCCACAATTTGTCAATAAAGATCCACTGGTCACGAATCCAAGTAGAGTTGAAACAATTACAAGTGCAAGACACATAAAGGACAAGTCTTGGAAGCTTATCATATAAAGGGTTCACCATAATTACCCTTGCAAAGTTGCCCTTGTCATTTAGCCAAAATGCATCCACAATAGAAGAATATCCTATCTCACTGTTCCCAACATGAGGCCTGAAACTGGAGATGCAAGTGTGACCCTCTTTGACACCACAAAAATCCACCAATCCATCAAACCTAGCATCCCATGAAATACATGACTTTACCTTAGTCTTGTCCTTAGCCAAAATGACTGGGACCAGCCCCTCCACCCCGTGAGCCACTTTTGCCTCCCTGTATATGTGAGCTACAGCAACAAATAAAGCAAAGTACTCATCGGCAATGAACTGCACACCTTTCTTGTTTTCCTGTTTAGTACAATCATAAGATAGCCCACCAAAATTCAATGAAAATAAATCACACATTTGCCTTCCTCCATAGATCCTCATGGCTTGTGCAAAAGATTTTGTGTTCTTAGTGAATTGGTGACCTTGCCTGACACGATATAGATTTGTGGCGACATCCCTAAGAAAATCCCACAAAGCTGGCTTCCCCCCAAATGCGTTTGTTCTGTGAGCCGCCAAGATGTTGTTACAAAAAGAGAGAACATCCTTTCTATTGAAGCTTTCTACAGCACTCAATTTTAAACCATGGTGAGTTACTTTCAATTGTGCAACCCTAGACTTCATAAGCCAGTGTCCACTCTTTTCCTCACGGTATTTTTGGGCTAGGGTTCATGAGTGAGAGGCTAGCTCAGCGGTTGACAAGAAGTTCAGCCTCCTCCCGCATTGTGTGTCCCTAGAACCGCGTTTCATAAGAGCAACTCCTTCCCTTATCACCTTAAGCAAAAAATGAGTGCATTGCTCAATTTCTCTGCAATTACTGCAGGTGAAATTGGGAAATGGGTTCTTAAACTGCATACCCGGTTACAGCAAATGTGGCAAAAACAGCCCTTCACAACAATGATTTCCCCATTAAATTCAAACTTTGCAGTTGTGTTGGGCTCCGCTGTCCACATCGTTCTAGGCTTGGGATTGTTCAGCAAAGAATGGACTTGAAAACATTTCCCCCCATACTATATGTTTTTCCTTTTGAAACCCCAACAAAGGATTGAAAGGATTGAGCCTAGTTGCGTACTTGAAGCTACGGCAGCAGAGGCCTCCAAATCTGCACTGCCGGTAGTGCTAAACCAGGAGTGCAAGTTGCAATGGTTTCCCGTGGTGGACCGGGACCTGACAGTGGGTCTCTCGCATTTCCTGGAGTTCACAGCAGAGCGCCTAGAGGAGTTACTTGGTCCAGCAAGGTCTTTGCAGCACTTGCTGTGCAATAGCCCATGCATGTGATTCTCCAAGTTGGCCCGTAGGTTGCCCTTTTGTGGACACAAGAACAACAATTCCCCATCCACTTTGCACCAAACCTTGAACCAAAATGACTTTAATTGAGGAGCATCCACATCCCCTACCACCACAAACAAAGAATCAACCAAGGAAATAGAATTGTTCACGCTCCGAAGAGTGCTAATGCCTTCATCTACTAACCTTTTGTGATCTGCAAGTGTGTAAATCACAGGCTTGCTAGAATTGCCCTCTTTCTTGGGGTGGTCATTATAAGAGATGTCTCTCCTCTTGCACCATTGCTTAATATGCAGGGCTGAATGCAAATGGGACTTCTTGAAATTAGTGAACAAGTTCTGGATTCCATAGTGTGTGTGATCTCCACTTGTCCCCCCACACTCCTTGTTGCACTCCTCGCATAGAATTTGAACCACCGCCACACCATGGTGATTGTAGTTTTTCAGCTGCCAAATGTGATCTGCAAAATCAAAGGACTGCAAGTCCCTCACAAGCTTTGCAGCAACGCTCTTGTAGCTCTGGAGTGTCTCTTTCGACAGCAGTTGAGACTGGAGGAGATCATCTACAACGCCTGCCGAGGTAGACTCTAAGCGCACTTCCGCCTCTTGAAATCTGGGGCACCAGCAATCCTAAGCTTTGGCAGCTTTGGCACATCATTGCAATCTAAGTCGGGGGGCGCAAGAACGTCATTGCTGCCTGTTTCGCCACTCACCTGTGGGCGGCACCGCTTTTGAGGCCTTTCCGCATCCTCCTCTACCATGGGGATGACATAAACTTGCTCTGTGACAAGATTCATGGCCTCAAAATTGCGCCGGACGCGACACTGGTCTTCAAAGTCCTAGAATTTGAATGCCCAATCCACACAACGACCAACTTCCAGACGCACTTGCAACTCTGCGTAAGTCTCTCCAGCTTGACAAAAAAATGGACTAAACAACTCAGGACGAGCGTTGTTGTTAGCAAATGTGAAGAGTTTGGTCTTCAAATTGAGTGCCATCTTTGTAAACCCCTCTCCGATGTCTAAGCCGAAAATGCGACTTGCTAGACACTACAAACAAACACAGCACCTGAAGTAGGAGAACCCCAAAACACCCTAAAAAAACCGCAACGGCATTGTAAACCCTAACCCAAGATGGCCACCCTCAACTAGATAAGCGGTTTGCAGGAATGAACTTCCGCATTGATTTGCGCAAGCCAAGTTCCCAAAACGATTTGCACAACAAAAGTGCGAAGAAGAGTTGTCTACAATTTGCACGACCCAAGAACGTGAAACACTTGCGTTCATTGATGCAAGAGCAAAGTTTGAAAGGATTTTGCGCGGTAAGAGGGCTCTTCGCGCAGTAAACAGCAGGTGACAAGGCAGGGGGAAAATGGGCGCGGAAATGAACCGCCCAATTTCAAGTGAGACCCATAAAGCTAGCCAACGTTCACTAATTCTAATAATGGAACAACTCACTCAGCATTATTAACCCTTTCTTTAGTTCCAATCACAAGGCAGGAACATTCAATACTTCTAGTCCAAAAAATGAATAAAAAGAGGGTATCTTAGGTATAATTATATCCTAATTTCCCCTAATTATTTATACCCTATAATATTTTGAAAACAAACTATAGAATTTTGGGACCCTATAGCAAAAATAACTCAATTGTTATTTTTATGTGAAATGTTTTTTGGGACCCTATCATTTTGCAGGTAGTTTTCTACCGCTACGCTCACTACACCCCACGAGTATATTAAAGATTTTCTTATTTTACATTGTACGATAATTGGGGAGTCTTTTATGGGATGCATACGATTGCATGGAGGTTTGAATACCTGAACTGTGTGTGGTATTGCAGGTGACGAACAACGTCGATGTATGCACTATCCATGTATTTGGAGAATACGAAATGCCTTACTACTATTATCGATTGAATTTTAAAAAAATACCATTATATATTGCAGTACTCTAAAAAAACACCCTTACAGTTTTCAAAATTGCCAAAACATCCTCGTAGGGGTTTTGCAATACTATGGGGCAATTGTACCTAGCTAACAAAATGTATATGATCACCCTTGTTACCACTCTTTTATTATTTTAATTAATTCCTCTTTTGCTTTTGTATTTCATTATTAAACCATTTTCTCGTTTGTAACCCTTGAAGGGCCCTTGGGCTCTAGAGATACGGTTCCAAATACGATCGCAATCAATATTTAGAAGTTTGGATTAGTTGGAAATTAAGTGTTACAATCATACATATTGAAGGTTTGTATGATGGTGGGTGCATAAAAAAAAAAGGAAAACTCTCAAAGCATCTCAAATACATCTGTACATACAGCCATACATAAGGCTACAAAGGGTTTTTGTGATGTTCAGGGATTAATAAATGTATATTATTTGATGCTCATGTAAGTTTGCATATTTGCATATTCATTTTCACAATTGAAAAAAATTGGTTTCAATGAACAAAATGTTTGTGATAATAAGCATGGAAGCAGTGCCTTGAGCTTGCAAGCAGCTCAATGTATCATTGTAATGTAGATGCTTTGTAGAACCCTTGCAGAAGTGCTTTTAAATTTAGGAAATTATGAAGGTTATAAGGGTTTCTTTCAATTTTCCCTTATATATATATATATATATATATATATATATATATATATATATATATATATATATATGTATATATGCATGGACTTAGTACAGCAACACCCTAAATTGCTAATGTGACACCCCCTCTGAGCATGAAATTTGATAATTTAGTGCTATTTGTTATTTATTAAGTGGTCCATCATTCATTCAATCATGAGATTATCACCTCCTTGAAAGAAAACATGACAAATACAAAAAAAATCTGAAATATTACTGCACCAATACTATTTTTTGATATAATTTTGCTTTAAGTAACTCAAAAGTCCTATACTTTTAGTTTGAAATTTAAGCACATCTATTTTTTAAGTATAGCTCTAGAATGATAAAGGTGAAACAAATCTTTGGATCCAAATTAAAAGATTAGTTAAATCAGTATTAAAAATTACATTTTCATGCTCAGAGGGAGTGTCCCTTTAACAATTTAGGGTGTTGCTATAATAATTCCCTATATATATATATATATATATATATATGTGTGTGTGTGTGTGTGTATGTATATGTGTATATGTATGTCAAAATGTACTTGAATGCTTGTTTGCATATATAGTAGAAGGAATTCCAAATCAAAGTCTGGGTAGAAGTGTAGAACCACCATACAGTCAATCAAAAATGATCCAAGAAACAATTGGATGTTGGAAGCAAACATTGAGAAAAAAATGAAGAAATTGGGTAGCCTAGAAATCAACTAGCTGAAAACAAAATTTTATTTTTCTTCAAATTTTGCATGTTGTAGATTTTTGTCAAGGTTTTCCATATTGACTGGTTGTAGTAATAGGCTAGAGGCAATTATTTAAAAGATTAGTGGACCCTTTTACCCTCCGTTTCGGAGGAGGGTCATCACAGGAGGGGTCCTTGCAAAAAAATTAACATGACCTTCTTCATAATCACCTTTTTCAAACTTCTTCTCCTTTCCATTACAATGAGCTTACCCGTATTATGCCTACCTAGACGCTTTGCCTCTTCCTCTAGGCGGCCATCCCCTATTCCTGTGTATGCCCCATCCCCAAGGACAATCACAACAACCACATAACGGCCATTTAATCTTCTTGGAGTAAAGACATCCAACTACCCAACTAATAGAGATTATGTTTTATCATAGAAATAAGAATAACCGCCACATAACCGTCATTTAATCTTTTTGGAGGATCATCCAACTACCCAACTAATAAAGATTTTATTTTATTATAGACACCCAACTACCCAACTAATAGAAATAAGATATATATCCAAGGTGTAGCAACAAATGTATATTAGGATTATGACATAGTAGCAGCTTGCCCAACTTCTGCTATTTGGTTTGTTCTATTTTTTGCTTTTGATTGCTTGTCTTCTCTTGCTTAAAGTCCATCTTTCAAACTATGATATCACAATCTATTTAAACGTAGTTGATAAATGCATGAATGTTTTGTTTTGTTTTATTTTTATTTTTGTTCTTTTGCATAAAATTACATCAATTAGAAGCATGAGCAATAGGAAAATTGTAGAAAACGCCATATTCATTAAATTGGGAAAAGCTTACAAATTGGGACTTTTGAAGAATTAAGGTGGTCACCTTAACCCAAGCTCCAGCTTTTTTTTTGGTACACATGGCCTCACCTGAAAGGAGGAATTTATGAGGGAAAAAATCTTAGTGGCTCAGACTAAATCTGATACCTTTGAATTTGATTTAAGGTGGCTATTTTGGATTAAGATGAGGTACAAAATGGTACCCATTGTTTTCCCATTTTAATGAATATGGCATTAGAGGTCTTATGAGGAAAGAACTGAAATCTATCTTATGTAATATTGGAGCACTTAATGAAGGTGACAATTTTGAATCTCAAATCTTTTTTCTATTTTCAATGGAATTGTGCAAACTTCTTATTACAGCTTTGATAAGTTGAGAGGATCCTTGCTTCAATAGGATGAAGGGCTAGGCTTGGTTTAATCATCATCAAACATGCAAAGAAAATGAATTTAAAATAGCTAATTCTAATTCAAGGATAATAGCAAAAGCTTCAAAAACTTTTTGAAAATTTCCTAATACAATGGTGAAGTCAAGCCCAATAAAAAAGTGGACATGCTTTGGATTTGAAAAGCAAGTAGAGTCACTTGAACATAGTTGTATCACAATTATTGTATAAAAAAGAGGTAAAAAACAACATCTTTTGTTTGAGATGAAAAATTGAATAAATATGCTTACAAGCTTTTTGTATTTGAACGTTCACATGTTTCCAAGAGAGAAACCAAACATTATGAAAAAGAGAAATTTGCATCTTAAAATATTTGGCAATTCAATTAAAGGAGAATGCTATATTGTGAGCAAGAAGCCGTGAGCTGTGAGCTTATAATTTTTGTCAAATTTCTAAATTTTACCTATAACTGTATACATAGGGCTCTATAATTGTGCATTTCAAACTTTTATCTTTAGAAAAATTAGCACTTTTTAATCTTTCCATTGACTTTGAGCTTAGAATTGGTTCTTGCTTACAAAAATCTTGGCTCACTACTCATGCCTCATTGTTTTATGCTCACAAAATAGCATTGTAGTAGTTCATCAAACTAAACAAACAAATTTTATTGCAAGGCAAAATGAAGAACAGGTATTGTTTGATTGACTTCATCAATGTGGATGATTCAATTTATAGATTGGTGGAGGCAATTTATATTCTTGGTGATGGATTCTATCCAAGCATTAGATGCATATGAAAGAATGGACATGCCTTCCTTCAAGGTTTTTGACTGTTTTTTCAATAAAATGCGTACAACCTTTAATGATTTGAAATGACCATGTTGGTAAGCATCACATTGGCAAATGGATGCAACAATATATTATGAGCGCTCTTATTTCTCCCTTCAAACATAATGAACACAACGTAGTGTTATTGGTTGGGCTCCAAATTCTAATTTGATATGGTGCGTGTGTCCAGACGGCCCCCATTATACCACTAAATCAATAAAGTTCCCTATGCTCATTTCCAGATGGTATGGTATATCATGTTTAACCCCTGAGGACACAGCGTGCAAGTGCGATCAGTAGAATACGAGGTGTTTTTCTTGTATTTGGACTAGATTCACATCTTTACTACATTTGAAATTAACAAAAAAGTTGAAGAATAAATCAAAGCCATTCTAGTGAGCTATTGGACATCCCAAATTAAAACTTCTTTTTGGTAGCAAATGCCAATTATATGACAGCATATATACTATGCCCTATGGTCCTTTAAGGGTTGAACCCTTGGATCAAAAGTTTTATGATTTGAAACTTAACTATTGGATTATTAACATTTCATCCACCCATATTTATTCAAGGCTAATAGGCTATAGCCAATTTGTATTATAATGATGATTTTGAAAGCAAGAATTTACCTCATAACCATTTCCATCTTTACTTTTATTAATAGCTGTTATCCTACACCTTTCATCCATTTATCCTAATTATTCTTTTGAAACTTCATCCCACCATATTTTTTGTATTTTTGACCCAAATTATAAAAACTTTCATCCTTTTGAACTTATCCATCTTATTTAAACAATTTTGTAATTGAACATATCTATTTTGTCTTATTTTGCAATTTGCCAAAAACTATTTTCTTCCACTACTAACTTCACCTAGTCATAATTTCCTTTGATTTCATCCAATTCTTAAAGTTGAGATCATTTTGTAAATCAATCATTGGATTCTTACTTATGTTTGATACAACTTTAGGCTTCACCTATCCTTAGGATTCTTCATCTAATTTCTAATATCAAACAAATGTACTTTACCCTATTATCACTTCTCTATCTTCAAAAATCCATATCTTTTAGGATTTAGTTTCAAATTTGGATTTATAGGTATTGCAAGAACATATCTCAAAGATTTTTACTTATTAGTACATTTTTGTCCATTCAACCAAAATTTGCTAAAGATAAAACGTGTTAGCTATGAAGACCTGAGTTAGACATACAATTTATTGCCCCATTGCATTAGTTGTAGCAATGTCAATTGCAAAATACCAAAAACAATTGAAAATTGTCAACTTTGCTAGCACTTATGAATGACTACAAAGGCCAAAGAAAGGAAGAAGAAGGCCAAAGATGAAAAAGACAAAATACAATAATGTATGGCGACCAAAATCTCCCAATAAGCAATAATAGGGCAATTTCAAATTCAAGCTTAACCCTTAAATGTCTAAGCATGCCGCTCCAACTAGTACAATACAAGATTTTTTGAGTAAGCTATTTGAGATTCCAAATTAAAACTTCTTGATGGTAGCAGATGCCAATTATATGACAGCTTATATACTATGCCAAATTGTCATTTAAGGGTCAACTTTGTCCTCACCTCATTGAAACCTTGATAACTAACACATACTTCACTCATTTAGAAATTTAGAACCTGATAAAAAATCTTAACTCAATTATTTTTTAAATGATACCATAACCATGACATTTGGTGTATTGTAGCTTGTGTAATTAATATTTGAATTAAGGGCCAGTGATAATACAGTAAACTGCCCATAATCAAGCTAACTTTTACCATTGAAAGTAAAATTGGTGCTTTGCTATTAATTTGTTGAAGTGTCATTATTGATTACCATCTTTCTCGTTGCAATGTTCCATGGTAGTAGTTGTAATTTCTTCTACCATGTTTGCATTTCTTTCCGAGTTGGCATTTCTATGTGTCTTTCATTTGTAAATAGAGGAACTTAGTTATTGACCTGCAAAAGAAATCCAAAGCTTTGGTGAGATATTGTACCTCTTACAATCGATTTCACTAATAAAGTTTTTACATATGCATAGAAATCAAACAATTTAATTACCATGCAATGTTGATAATACTTTCAAATGCTATAAAGCTCTTGCATGCTTTATAGCATTATTTATCATATGAAATTTTGTAACCATCATTGCAACTTTCTTTTAAGGTTTGTAAAGTTACATTTGTGCAAGTTGCAACAAATTACATATACCAAGATGACCTTGTTAGAAACTAAATTTCTATTAGCTCTAAAAAAATATTTTTAAACATCACTCATTTGATTTTATTCGCTACATAATTGTCAAACACTCGTTTTTTTGTGGCAAACTATATTCCACGTGGGACCTAAGTATCAAATTGATTCTCCCCTTAGAAGCCATTTTTTCCCCTTGATCCGCTTCCCATTTCTAATGTTACTCTCAAATTTTGATGCCTACATGGTTGCATGTTTTGACCAACTCATCTTTCTTTTGGTGCTATTTAGAAATTTTGTGCCTCTCTAATTTTTATTTTTCTAGAAGAAATTGCAACATCAGTGCTAATTACATTTTTGAAGGACATCTTTGTTTGATAGAATGAATTTGTCTATCACACTTATCATCAATGCCATATGCTTGATCATTTTGGCTAAAAAAAAATACTAAATACGGATTTATGAGCAACCTTATTTCACCTTCTTTTCCATTCAAAATTGTTCAAATTTATTTTGTTGCCTTTACGTTCCTAAATAGATGCCAATCCATTCATTCAAATGTTTAAAAAGTAGCTTTCTTGTCTTTTGAAGAAAAACAGCTCGACTGTGTTTCTATAATCATAAGTAACGCATTTCAAATTATAATTAGTGTGTTTTTCCAATGTATGAATCCATATATTACACAAAAAAACACCTAATATGTCCATGTCTAGTTGAGTAGGCTTAACTGATCATTTAAAAGAAATGTTTGAACTTTTTGACAAATCTTGTTGCTTTAAACCTCTATGGCAATGTTAAAGCAAAGATAAGTTGATATTATGTCTAAAATGACCATAATGTCTTTCTCCAAAAGTAAACTAGACATCCAATGGGCTATTGAATATAAACTGTTATGATTAAGAGATTTGCATGACACTTTTGAAATTCTCTATTCACCTCTTTCTGTTGTTTTGGAACCAATTATATGGCACATAATTATAAAAATGTATTATTAATGAATTAATCTACTATAGCCATAGATTTCCTTGCAAACTTAATAGATAATATCACAGGCTTGATATATGCACACCGGGGGTTGATATTGTTTAGAATTCTACCATCATAAAGCTGAATTTGAGAATTTTGAATTTAGATTTGGACTTAGAGGCCATGATTTAGTTTAGAACCATAAAAAAAAAATCAATTCAACAACATCCAATGAAAAAATTTAGCGAGGGAAAATGTGTTACTTTTACTTTTGTTTGTAAGAAAGATAAGCTTTTCCATTGGGTGTTGTTGAGTTGCAACTTTTTTTATGATTCTAGACTAAATCATGGTCTCTAAGTCCAAATCTGAATTGAAAACTCTCAATTTCAGCTTTATGATGTGTGCATATATCAATTCCCTATTTTAATCTTTTATACTTACTCTTAAAACATTTCCAAAAGGCTCTTTCTTTGGGTATTTTTTATTCATTGTTCAATTTCTAGAGTGCAAGTTTTGATCAAACTTTTGAAGATGAATCAATAGTTTTTTTATGCAAAAGATTTACTCTCTGTATAATTGGCCTAGTTGGCTTTGACAACATGATGTATGTTTATTTTTGTAAAATTTTGATATCCTTCTTTCTTGGAGATAACTTGTGTTCTTTTGATTTTTTCTCGCATCCATAAGTAGTTTCCATTCTGTTCTAATAGTACTTATGCATCTTTAATCTCTTAAAAGTACAAGTTATATGTTATTCATTCTACATATTTATGATTCTTAGTATTTAATTGCTTCATTACATCCTTTTCAAACTAGTCCTTGTTATGCCTTGGCAAACATGGAGACCTTAGAGTAACTTAACACTACAAGTCTACAAGCCTTACGAAAAAACTAGGTGGAGAACAAAATGAATTTAGGTGGGTAGGGTGATTTTGAGTTGGAGTTGAGACAAAATGGGATGTAGGGATGTAGGCTATATATGCTTAGAAAGCTAGTAATAACATACACCCATGTATCATGATACTTGGTTGTTGTTTTTTTAATTATGGTTCTTCAAAATTGACACTATATTGTCAAATCCATGAATATTGTCAGCTCCAATATGAAATTGGAGAAGAACTCTTTATTACATGTTATATGCTTTAGATAATTTATAAAGATAAAAACCAAGGACTATAAGTTGTTAGCATTCATTTGAAAAAAAAAATGAGCTAAAGTCACATTGAGAGTTCCAATTGGATTTACTTTCTATCTGACCCAAGTTTATAAATGGCCATGACTTAAACACCATAATTTAAGCATTTAAGTAGTACTTGTTCAAATGGCTAGATAGATTGTGCATTGTAATCTACTTGAAAAGTGGATTATAAATTGTTGATTAATCCATTTCAGTTTCTCGAATGACTTGATTCTAGGGAAAATATCGAAAATGACCATGACAAAGGACCATATTTTGAAAGTAACACTGACATTTTCAAAATATCAAAAATAGACCTCAACAATCATTTCAAGAAACAGTAGTTTACTAGAAACAAGCTTTGAGAAACAATTGCATATTTGAGGGCATCCTCAATCCACCTAGCATAAAATCCCAGTTTATCAATCCTAATTTATTAATAGTAGATAGTTAATCACACAAAAATTATATGATTTGAAGGGCAAGAAAATCATCATTCTAAAAACATAATAAACTTTTGGTTTGGCCAATGCATGATTTAGATATATCACATCAAATGTTAACTAAATTCCAAAAAACTTGGAGGCCTCTCCAAATCAAGCCTAAACAAGGAAATTTTAGTAAAATGGATGGCAATTGAACCAACCCCTTTTACCAAAATATCCCTTTTTAGGCTTGATTTGGAGAAGCCTCCAAGTTTTTTGGAAGTTAGCTAACTTTTGATGTGATATATCTAAATCATGCATTGGCCAAACCAAAAGTTTATGATATTTTTAGAATGATGATTTTCTTGCCCTTCAAATCATATAATTTTTGTGTGATTAACTATCTACTATTAATAGATTTTGATTGATAAACTGGGACTTTATTCCAGGTGGATTGAGGATGCCCTCAAATATGCAATTGTTTCTCAAAGCTTGTTTCTAGTAAACTACCGTTCCTTAAAATGATTGTTGAGGTATATTTTTGATATTTTGAAAATGTTAGGGTTACTTTCAAAATATGGTCCTTTGTCAGGGTCATGTTTTATATTTTCCCTTGATTCTAAGGAGATAATGGGCATTAATTTGGAAACTCACTTTTTGACTAAAATAACTGAGTCTATCAAAATTTCTATTAGTCCCAATTTTCACAACCCAAATGGGTGATAGTGATGTTCTCTTTAGAAGTTGATATGGATATATAAATTTCTTACAAATATTAATTACCAAAGGATAAAGTGGAATAATCACAAAAGTGGTTCTCCTTTCGTTTCTAAGTAAAAATATAGGTCGGTTGTCCCTGGCTTCATTTCTATGTTCAACGAAAACGCCTTTTGCTTGGTCTATATGATTTTTGTAAGCGTTCACAGACACTTGAAAGTTTTAATAAAATAAAAAACTCTTATGTAGAATTGATGGAACGTTTGCTCAAAGTTCAAGGTGAAGCTTTGGTATAACCTTCACGAGATGAAAAAGAATTAAAGTTGAAGGGATTGTTTGTTGTAACAATCCGTCATTTCTTCTAATGAAGTTCCAATTCAAAAGTCACATTTCTTAAAGTTCCATCTTACTTTCCAGTACATGCATCTTTTAGTGCTCTAGTTCATCTTTATCATAAACGTTTTCTGTAATTTTTGAAAACACCACACCAATCATTTGTCCTTTGTAGTTATCACGTCCATCTTGCCTTGAATTTCTTTTTTTCTTTTTTACTTAAGACAAAATGAATTCCATCTTATATCCAGGATGTTCATAACAAAACTATTATATTAAGAAAGCATCT
Organism: Ulota crispa; assembly: GCA_963920765.1. Classification (NCBI taxonomy): domain Eukaryota; kingdom Viridiplantae; phylum Streptophyta; class Bryopsida; order Orthotrichales; family Orthotrichaceae; genus Ulota; species Ulota crispa. The sequence continues at coordinate 2,339,426 of OY987246.1, forward strand.
CATGTTCGTTCAAATATTATTTAATCACAATTTGACTTTTTGTTCTCCAAACCTTGTTATGACATGTGTCTTGTGAGTTCAAAGGTGTATGACTTGATAAAAAGTGCATAAGCATTATTTGTTGAGCAAATTATACAACAAGTTCCAAAAAGAGTCATTGTATTACTCATTATATTGGGAAAAAGCTTACTTGTTGGGACTTTCAGATTTTTCATTTTTAAGAGTTTTTAGGTGATTTAGAGTGAATGTTATGATAATTTCTTGAAGACCTTACATCAATGATGAAATACCTTACAGGAATTATCAAAAAACTCACTTCAAGTCACCAAAATATTCTCACGAATATAAAATTTAGTATTCCCAAAATACATTTTGAGAGTTTTTCTAATTTAATGAGTAACTCGTTCAAATGCTAAGTAGAATACTAAACTAGTTTGTGAGCATCCACTTTCATCAATAAGAAACTCTAACCTCCACATCAAGGATACAATCTCCATTCTTTCTAATATACAAAATCAAATCATTAAACAAACCATTTTTATTCTTACTTGATGCTACCAACTAAAAAAGAACAAAGTAACAAAATACTGAAGGAATTAATTGACCCATTACTTACATACATACATACATACATACATACATACATACATACATACATACATACATACATACATACATACATACATACATACATACATACATACATACATACATACATACATACATACATACATACATACATACATACATACATACATACATACATACATACATACATACATACATACATACATACATACATACATACATACATACATACATACATACATACATACATACATACATACATACATACATACATACATACATACATACATACATACATACATACATACATACATACATACATACATACATACATACATACATACATACATACATACATACATACAGTGCATGACACATATAACCAACAAATCTTAGATTTGAGCAACCAATAAGGTAGGAGGCTCAAATTCTATTCAGGCTCTAAATGCGTTCAGCTCTAGGAATGGATGACATTTGAGGTGAAATATCTAGTACTTTGGTTGATGAGTTAGGTAGGCTTAGATGGATGGTTCGTGAACCTCTTACCTTATACTACTTTGTCAAAAAATGTTATCAAAAATCCAAGACCATGAGAATGAAATTAGGTTTTTTACTTCTTGTCAATGAAACTACTTTGAAGCTAATGGATATAAGTGTTGTGCTTTAGTATCTCTTGTTGTAGCAATAGCTCTTGGTTATAATTAGGGAATTACTACATCAACACCCTAAATTGCTAACGGGACACCCCCTATGAGCCTGAAATTTGATCATTTGGTACTATTTTTGATTTATTCAAGTGGTCCATTATTGATTCAATCATGGCATTACCATCTGCTTGAAAGAAAACATGAAAACCACAAATTTTTGTTGCAATATTATTGCACTAATCCTAATTTTTGATGTATTTTTGCTTTAACTCAAAAGTCCTATATTTTTTGTTTCAAATTTAAACAGATCTATCTTTTTTTGAGTATAGTCTTAGAATGATAAAGGTGAAACAAATATTTTGATTCAATAAAAAAATCGGCATTAAAATTTGCATTTCATGCTCATAGGGGGTGTCCCGCTAGCAATTTAAGGTGTTGCTATAGTAATTCCCTATAATTATCATGCACTATACATCAAAGATAGATTAATGTTCTTAGTAAGGTGAAAAGTGCACTTGCATGCAAGGAACAAAACACTCAAAATGAAAAGGACTAGACAAGCAAAACACGGCTAGCTTCTTAGAGGTAGACTTATCAGTATCATGAACTCTACCAAGGAAGATGGTGACACCAATACAAAAAGGGATGTTGGTTGAGCAAGTTATGGCCAAAGAGTGGCAAGGTCAAGGTGTGATTTTAGCTATCTCGTGCCTTGCACATGTGTTGCTCCGCCTCTTGGTAAGTCAAAAGCCTTTCCATGATATTTTGAGCTTGACACGAACGTCAACATGGCAATGAAAATGTCCAACCCTTGACAAAGCATAAGCTCTTGCACTTTGTTGAAAACAATCTCATGCATGTGCACCCAATAGTTAGAATTAGCAAGCAGGTAGTTCATATTTGTCATAGGTTGCCAACTTCACCTTCATGGTTGAAGATTTTGCAATAAGTTTGCATCTAAGCAATGATCTTTGCCTATGTCTTGAGACTCTTAGCCTGAAATTTTCAATCACACTAATGCCTAGTGACAATAGAGGTAGTTATACCTTCTTCACCCCATTCTCAATTTTTAGAGAATGGGGACATGACATTCTCTCCTTAATTTGTAAAGGTCCCATTTTTTGAAAATTAAGAAGTTTTTGGCTTCACCTCTAAAGGAGAAGAATGGGCCTGAATAAGTTTTTGCACGTAAAGTCTTTGCCAATGGATGTCTCTTTTTCATCTCGCTCTTCTTACTTTCACCCTCTTTGTAGTGGAGACCTTCAATGGTTGAGTGTGAGTACAACTTGCTTTCTTACCACATCACCATTTTTTTAGGTCAATTCCTCTTCCATAACCATATACAATCAGTATGGAGTTGCATGATATATATATGGAGTGTATCTAGACATGCCTTGGTCTAAATATACTCCATATATAATATGCAACTCCATGTTGATCAAATATAAGGTTCCATTCTTCATCACCCGCAAAGGGGAGTTGCATCTTCCTCTATGGAGAAGTGCTCCCATTGGCTTCTATTTCCATTCCACAACTTCTCATTCTTCACAGGGGTTTCATTTTCGGAAATGGTGTGACTACTGGAGAAGTGCTCCCATTGGCTTCTATTTCCATTCCACTGGAGAAGTGCTCCCATTGGCTTCTATTTCCATTCCACAACTTCTCATTCTTCACAGGGGTTTCATTTTCGGAAATGGTGTGATTACCCCTAATTCTTCCTTGACCATGTTGTCCAAATTACACAACCACATCTAGAATTTTCACTACTACAACGACAAGATATTTTTTCAACACATGGACGTAGAGGAGCAATCCTTACTTCCTTGATCTTTCATGCCAAAGGACGTCTGCACAGTTACTTGGTTGAGATCGTTCTCATCCGTTTCTGGATCACACTCAAAACTACAGTACACCTTACTGTTGAAAAACATGGCAAGTGATTTCAGCCAAGCAAAACGATACAAGCCAACAAGATGAAGAGGACAGTCCCCCCACAAAATGATTATTACAAAGAAAAAAACAAGGGTACAGTTAGTTGCAGCTTCGGAGTATTTTGACGAAAGTATTACACAGTGCGCACAAGGCTGATCCACTGGTCTCAAGGAACGAAAAGTCTAGCTAATTCTCGCTCACTAATCAGTACGCACTCATTCAGTGGACAGATACTATGACAAAACGGCAAGATCATGTCCCAAAATCAAAGCATCATAGCACTTCTTTCCAAGTCGGAAAGCGGCATTTTACAAAGAGAACAGCTCTAGCTCTTTTCTAGTCTTCCATGGCCTACTTACTATATTATTTCACTGGTCATGACTCTGATCTCTTCCTTCCCAGCTCCCGTCTCTCTATTGGTTCGCAGCCGCAGTGTGTCAAAAAAACATTTGAACAGAAACTAGTCGTAATTAGCTTACAGTTAGCGCAGAGTTGAGAAACTCGGTCTAAAAATGCGCATTGGTTGGGTCGTAACCCTCCATGGATTCTCATCCCTTGCTCGCACGAGCTCTCAAAAAGCAGAAATAGATGTTGGAAACGTGATGGCCCTGGTGTAGTAGTCTGGCGGAGAGGTTTGTGTCAAGTGAGTATTAAAAATCCTGTTATTGGTTCCTATTTCGGCATCGGATTCTGGGCGCTTGAAAACAATTTCACCACACGAATGATTGATGTCTCTGCATGACCAGCCAGTGGAGCAGGTCAGACATGGAATGGCAACATAAAAAAATCTACCAACTTTAAAGATAAGATAACACTCTCGTCTTTTCTAAGGTTCATTGTTGCACCCAAAAAGTCCAAACCCAGAATGTTTACTAAAATTTGACGTTCAAAAGCTAGCTAACCTCTCAAGGAGAGTCATGTGAGAACGGAGTGCTAATTTTGAATCTGAAAGTGAAGAAGAGGGACATGAAGTGGTCCAAGGGACAAGTTGGTACCTTTGTAATCTGGTCGTCATAGAGGGCGATGGAATGTGTCCTAGAAACGCTGCGTTTTGTACACCGCAGGAGCGACTGCTTGAGCGAGTTGCACAAAACCTCCTGCCAAACCAAAAAAAATCCAAGATTATCAGCCATGCTCCAATACGTAAGCTCTGGTTTTCATTGCATGTCAGGGTTAAGCCCAGAGATTCGCTTTGCAATGGTTTTCTTCATAGGTGTTCCAGAAACCAGAATATTGCAACATAGTGAGCGATGGAGATTAGTTAAGAAGGCTTACAACGAGGTGCGGTTGGCGTCGTCGCAAGCTGGAGTTTCTAAGCTTCATGCTCTTCTTCGACATGAGTTCAGGCGATGGTGAAAAGAGGTCGAGTGTGGCCTTGTAAGCGGGCGATCTGTAACCATCTTCTAAGGTTGGCCTTGCTGGGGGCGCGTCAATGGGGGCATTCCAGGAGGGATTCTCCACCCAATGGCAGGGAGAAGAGTCGCCCTTCGAGAGAAACCGTGGCAATGCGAGGCAGTTGACGAAATCCGGAGCAGCACGCGTGGGTGACGGCGGCTCAACGTCGCGAGCAGGAGACGGAGGCATCTTGTAAGGAAGCCTTGTCGGGGGCTGAACCTCTTCCTCCGTGTCTGATGACGGCAGCTCGGCTCTGTTCTGAGCTCGCGACGGCGACGGCGACGAGGCGTGAGCTTGGCAGTCGAAGAACTCGTCTCCTTGAAAAGTATATCCGTTACGAGAAGGCGCCGCCTGGACGGGGCTTTTCGGGGGCTTGGCAAACTTCAGCTTCAATTTCCTGCGCAGCTTGACGATGGCGTCGACCATGGGGTCGCCTTCATCATGTCGTCGGACAGAAGAATCCTCGACTTGGGAGTCGGCGTACGAGTGCCTGGAGGTGGAGGTGGCGTGGTCGCCGTATGACCAGGGGTCGAACGACTCCGCGGACTGGGAAAAGCTCACACTTGGCTTGCGACTGCTGCTGCTCGACGACGACGAGCTCGGCGTGCCCGGACCGCAGAGTGTGCTCGTCGGAGAGCGCGCGCGGTTGGAGGAGTCCTCGCACAAGTTGTACTCCGCGCTCTGGTACTGCGGCGTCCCGAATTGTGCTGAGAACCCTCGTGGCTTGGTCGCTCGCGGCGTTGATGGTAGCTCTTCCGACAACCGATGGGAGTGTTGTTGTTTCATAACAGGGGCTGATACCGACGCACTGAGAGACCGAGCTCGGGACGGTGGTGGAGATAAGGTCCAGCTATGGCGCTTCAGGGAGGCAGCGGAGGCGAGTCGCGGCGGCAATTGCAACGCCGGCGCTGCGTCCGTAATGCTTGCTCTCTCCTCCAGCTTGGGCTTCCCTGGTGCCACCTCCCAATTGAACGGCACAGCCGAGGCCCCCACGTCTGGCGATAATGTTGCTGTAGCGGATATGGTCTTCTCCGAAGTCTGCGTCTGTGAAGCGATGGCCTTCTCTGACAATGTTTCTTCCCACTTGAACGGGATGGGCACTATGGCAGACGCCAACCCCTTACGCGGGCTCTCGTTGTCGGCGTCGTTCAGAGCCTCCCACAAAATGGACCCGGATGGTCGATGCTTACGGACCACATCACGTTTCGTGTCCGCCTTTCGAGACTCCGGAATGGGGAAAATCACATCAGCTCGGGCTTCGAGCCCTATAATCTCACCACTCTTACACTTTCTGGCTTGCGACAAAGCTTGCAACATCTCGAAGTTCCTCCCCAGCTCCCCACTCACGCAATTCCGCCTCCTCAAATTCGTAGGGGATGGCGAAAACCTGGTGTTGCGCAGACATGGAGCCGCGTCCTCACCGGCCCGGTCGTCGTTGCTCTCCGAACTGGAGCTTGGTAATCGCCCTACAAACGAGCTCGATTGACGGTAACCCCTCGGGCTGGTTAGAACCCCCGGCCCAGCGGCACCACCGAAGTATGACGGAAGAGGACTCGGGCTCGGAAGCGGGCTGGTATATAAATAAGACCTCGACGCGGAAGGGAGCGGCCCGCTGCGAGAGATCGGTCGGTCAACTGGAGCAGCAGCAAAAGCGCTGGATTCGTAGAGACGTAACGGCGACATTGGTTCTTCTGATTGCTGCTGCTGCTGCAACTGCAAGCGCGGCAGCCACGGCGACTGCGGCCGACTGGAGTCACAATCACTCGTCTGCGGTGACGACCTCCGAAGCTGATAGTCGCGACGACATGGCGAGGCGGCTGGAATTCGCAGAATGCCGTCCTCCTCCGAGAACGATGCCATGCCCACCCCTACTCGCTCATCCACAAAACCAATTCCGCACCGCTCAACAAGCTCCACACTAAACCTTGTCGCAAGTTCGCAACCAATTCAACCACAACAATGCCTTGCTCTCCGTTGCTTCAATGCTCGGGTCGGCTTTCCCGTGACGCGGTCATGCCCCCTGCTACTAACTTACTGCTGCTGCCGCTGAACTGGAGTACCAGTACCCGACTACCAGTTACACCTCCACCTCGCTGGAGGCGTGATAATGAGCACCTCCGAATCACTTCTTACGCGTTTTTTGAACAGTCATTGAATGCTGCAGGAACCACTTCCGCAGTACAACTTCTCTGAACCGGTAGAGCTCCAGTCCTGGTCTGAAATGCCTGCCTGTCAAGCTGTCAGCTGCCCTGTGGAACATGGACCAGCCTCCATAATGAAGACGACGAAGAGCGACCAATTCACAGAGCACCCTAATTGGTCACTCACTGTTGCTGCAGGCTCGGCATCCCCCAGCTCATCCTTCCGGTACTCACTACTCAGCCTTGCCAGAGACGCCACCGCAACAACGACTCGTCAGGCCTGTGTCGACTACCGAACGGTCTCGCAAGCTGTAAAGCAGCAGCTAGCAACTGGATTACAACTAGAGACAGAGACGTGAGTTGAAGAAACGAGTGAAGCTGCAGAAGAGTCCAACACCTGCACTCACCCCAGCAGAGAGAGTGAGAGAGATGAAGTGAGAGATGGAGAGATGGAGAGGAAGAGAGCGGCTGCGGCAACTGAAAGGCGGAGGCGGGGAGGTCTGGGGGCTGATATACTAGTGTAGCGTGACTGGCGCTGCCACCCGATCGAAAAAAGGTGGTGGAATTGAAGGGGAAAGACGGCTGATCATTTAGAATGGGGTGAAAATAATATTCAGTTAGGTTCAAAATTGTGTTTTTTAGTTATTTTGTGGGAGTCTCCACTCTCGAGGCTTGGAGGGTCATGTGGTGATGGCCTGGACGTGCCAACAGTGAAGGCACCCGGGAGTACGTTCTCTGGCCGGCTAAGCTACTCTTTGCTGTTGTTGTTTTTGCTGCCTACGTGCCATGATAAGGAGTTGTCAGAACAGTTTGCAAGGACAAGCTTTTTTTTTTCTTTTTTTTTTCTTCCTCTGAAGAGTTAAGCCTGTGCAATCTGGTTTTGGTTTTTGGTTTTTGGTTTTCGGTTTTCGGTTTTCGGTTTTTGGTTTTCGGTTTTCGGTTTTTGGTTTTTGGCTTTTTGTTTCTGTTTGCAAAAGCTGGGGAATGGGAATTCACCCCTCAAGGACCCAGCGACCATTGTACATACTATGTACAGTGTTGTATAAATGGTATTTGGAATGCATTCATACCTCTGCTACATTTGATATCAACATAAAAGTTAGAATATAGACAAACGCGGTTCTAGTGAGGTAGTCAAGATCCCAAATTAAAACTTTTGTTGGTAGCAAATGCCAGTTATACGACAGCGTACATTTACGTACAATGGTCGCTTGGTCCTTTAGGGGTTAAAGGGGCCGGTTCAATCTCTGTTTCACATCCCACGTCCCTAGAGCCAAGCGCCATTTTCCAAATTTCAAGAGCCAAGTTCCAAGCCTCATTTTTGAAGTCCCTATTCCATTCCATATTCAATTTTGTTGAATTGAAAAGAGAAAAAGTAAATTCTAATAAATGTTATTGAATATGATGTGTAAAAAGATTGTTTGTACTTGGCTTCCAAGTTAGCTTCTAGATTTTGCTAAACCCCACTCTTCCAGCAAAGTCTTAATTTTTAGCAATAAATCTATCAAAATATGCTACCATCGGAAAGCATTTTGAGTGACTCCAGATTTGGGACTTTGAGACATAGTGTGAAGCTTTAACTCCTAAAGGCCCAAACTTCTTTTTATTTTGTGAAAGTTAGTGAAAACTGCCACTTCAGAGGGAATGAGTAGAAATGTAGGAAAGAAGTTTTTTTTTGGAGATCCAATTGTAAGATCTTGCCCTAGACTATGGGAGGTATCTGTGGGAAAAAAATCAGCTCATTCTAAATGTAGAGAAGTGAGATGTTGACATCTGAAGTGCAAAAAAAAAGCTTCTTTCTGTGCTGTTCAAAATTTTCAAAAGCCTTTGACCGCTCCTATATCAAAAAAATTGTTCTACACAAAGTTGAAGTTTACTTTTTCCATGTAGAAGACCTAGTTAGGTAAGTGTGAGAACTTTCAAATGAATTGGAGGTGTAAATCATACTTTGTAAAATCTTGCAATGCCATAAGGTCATGAAATTTGCATACATACTAGGTTAAATTGGAGGATTTATGTAAAATTCAAAAATCTAAATTACTTTGATCCAAATGGTAGAAACCAAGGAATCTTAGTCTAATATAACCTAGAAAAAAAAGTTTAAAAAAAAAAAAAAACACAAAGAGCTCAAAAAAGTAAAGCACCAAATTTTACAAGGGGCAAAAGGAATGGAGGTTTGGGAGTCCCATACCTATTGAACTAAAACTTCTCATAACTTTCATCTCATCAATCAAAATTGAAAGATTCAAAGCTTCCCACATATATATATATATATATATATATATATAAATCTAAAAAACCAATTTTAGATTTCATTTTCAAAAATTACAATTTAAAAAAAAAAATTTGGGCTCCATGCCCTCCCCCATTTTTTAGTTATTCATGCATAACTTCTCCAATAATATTGGAATGAAGAAAAATTAGATACCTACATAGATTTTTGAATTCCCCATCTTCAATAAATGTTTTAAAAAATCACACAAAGTAGTTAGTTGTTAGTACATGCCTAATATCCCAACTGTCCCTCAAGGGAACCATAGGGCCTTCAAGGGTTAAGTTTTTTATTTTAGCATCTTCACCAATCTAGTTTTGAGAATTCAAGGGAGCTTGGGACATTGGACACAGTGTAAATCAATCCTTTAGAGACTTGCAGATCTAGGATGAAAAACCAAAGTTGAAGTTTTTATGCCTTATAATGCTCAATCATTGAAGGTACAAAAAAAAAGGAGGAAGAATGAAAGTAAGAGGCCTACAACTCTAACGTTAAGACAATAGAAGATGCTAAAAAACAAAATTTCATTGGATTGTTCTTATCATAAATAAATCTAATGCTCTTTGTCTTGTTAGTTGATCTCTTTGTGAATCAAAGATCAAAAATTAAAAATCTAACTCTTGGAATTAATAATACCATCAAATTTTAGCACCAACTATTGACAATGGTTATTTGAATGTGCACTCTTCAAATGTGCTTATACCCACACTTATATTGGAATTTGAAAACCTGTCCCTTTCGTGAGGTTGGGTAGGTTTCTTTAACCATATATTAATGACAAAATTGTTAAACATAAAGGCATGTAGAAACAAGTATTTCTAAAATATGTCCTTCTCTTTTTTGCAATTTTATTAATTAAGTCATTTTCATTAAAGCCAATGTTTGCAACATCATGTCATATTGGCATGCCCTACATGCAACCTTCTACAATCGACCTCTTAAAAAATTGTATATATTTTTAAATTCAACTCCTTAACTGATATAAACTTGGCATATTTTAATAGCAATAAAAAATAAACTAGAATGTTTTCACCCAAAATATAACACACATGTTCCAATAGTAAGCTATCCAATGCTTATGAAGATTGCAAGATGACATCAAATTAACTAAACTAAAGATCAAGCAAATAGAACATGTACAATCTTAATTTTTCATTAAAGGGCTAGATGCTTGACTTTAGCTAGTCTAAATAGTGAGTAGGAAATTCTTTAAGTGATTGCAAAGGCTTCATAATTATTTTTATATACTTTAGCTATAATTAAACTAGTTGTATTGCGTAGTCTTGTAGACCATAAGATAAAAATAAATATTAATCCAAAGTCAATTGGAATGTTGGTTGAAAAGAAGCCTTGGATGCTTAAACATACTAGAATGCATTTAATATTTTTGTGCACCTAGGGTCTTGGTATAGAATTCATTACCAATTCCATACACAACATGTTGTGCAATATATTTTATACAAGATACCAATATTGAACATACAGAGATACACCAACCATATATAGTTGTAATACTCAGTTGTATAATACGCAAGACATGCAAGACACACACTTTGTAATATGCATCCAAATTCCAATACAAAACAAAATCACTATTTGGCTACTTGATACTCTCTCTAAATAGTCTAAAAGAAACGTTTAACATCCTTTTTGCATCCTCAAGGGATGAAAGCATTGTGAGGAGGTTTTCCAGATAAAAACAATAATCCACTCAAAGTACCTCCTCTAATCCTTCAATGCTACCCTTGATATACTTTGGTTCATTTTGACATTTGTTATTGACATATTAATTGCCTCAAAAATGTACTTTAGTGAATATAATCATCAACATTCTCTTATGGGTATTCTCATGTGGACAATAATGTTAGGGTCTAGTTGAGGGTTTGAGATAATCTAAGTTTATCTTCATTATACGAATGACCTCTATTTGTGTCAAATAACAAATAAAAAACATTTTTTTCAAATGTTTGAAACCAATATTATAAATATAGCTGTTAAAAAGCAAAAAAGTTGTACCGGGAAAAATCATATAATTGTGATTGCTTCGAGAAAGAGGGGGGGAACCTATTACTGCAATATGACACTTTGTGCATGGCCAAGAACGAAGCACTTGGAGGCTGGGACCATAAATATTAAGCTTAAATAATCCGAGTAACTTACTGCCCCCAAAAACAAAATTGGAAGTGTTAAAAAAAGTCCAGAAGGATCTCAAAAGAAGCACAATATCAGTGTTACTCGAAACTCTCATGTGGTGGTATGTGGTATAATGACAAGCATTTACTGAGCTTTAGGAGCTGAAAAGCAGTGTTTTTTCTAAGTGACACGGACCTCTGCAGTGGCATCATCAGATTGGTGGATTTAAGGAGGGAAGAAACGGCAGTGGTTAATTTCTGTTAGATCTAGCGAAACTTTGCCAAGAAAAAAATGCTGCTAAAAAGCTTTTGTATTTCAAGAAATGCATGATGACATGTCATACTATGATGACTCCAAACTCCAAAGTTTGTATTTTGTCAATCATTGTTCTCAAGGCTGAATTACACTAAAATTTGAGAGCATCTCCACCGGTGGCTCTGGCTCGCTCAAAGTGGATGAATAGTAGCCAGGCCCCTCTCACGGGAAGACAATATATCCCCTGCGAGTGCCATGCGCCATCTTTCGCGGTGTGGGGCCAAGGAGCTTTTTCACATCTCAAAAATTATGAGATTTCAGAATTTTACTATGTAGAGATTGAATTTTGGAATTTTGAATTCAGATTTGGATTCAGGGACCTTGTTTTAGGTCAATGACCTTGGAAAAGTTTGTGATTGAACACTAGAAAAATAAGGGGCAAATTATTACTCTTAACCTTGCTTGGACCCTAGCCCCACATTGCGAAAGATGGCGCATGGCACTCGTAGGGGGGATATGTTGTCTTCCCCTTTCAGGCCCCTCTCAAATTCTCTTATTTGGCAAGTCTAGCAAGCCACTATTCATGCACTATTCACCTTAAGTTTAGTGAGATTTATTTTCTACTTCCCTATATAAGTGGTCAACTGCTTATTTATGGGGTGTGTTTGAGTGTAAGAGCATCTCCACCGCTGGCTCTAGCTCACTCAAAGTGGATGAAAAGTAGCCAGGCCCCTTTGAAGCCCCTCTCAAACTCTCTTATTTGGCGAGTTTAGCAAATCACTCTCCAAACTACTATTCATGTACTATTCACCATAAATTTAGTGAGATTTATTCTCTACTTCCCTATATAAGTGGTCAATTGCTTATTTATGGAATATTTTGGAGTGTAAGGCCACATTTTCAAAAAACATGGGTGAAGATTGAGAGCCTTCAGGCCTAACCAAACCAGATGGAAAATTTTGAGCGAGTCTAGACCGGTGGAAATGCTCTGAGGCCATTTGAACCAAGGTTTCAGCCCACTTGATTCTTCTTCAATTTGACTAGCTTTGAGCCTTTTGGAAGTGCTTGCAATTTGGAGGTTAGGTTGAAAATATTGGATGCCTCCCATTGCTGCTTGTTGCACGGCTTGCAACAAAATCATGAAAATTTGGGGTCGTTTTAATCAAAATATTAGTCTAAATTGCCTTAAGAATGGTCCCAAGCACCCATTAAAATCTATATATATATATAAAAGAATACAATTTATTATGTGGCGGTCCTTTTAGTGCCATTATTTTTCTACTTGGGTAAAAACCTACATATGTAAAATTTTGCTTGGGTATATAAAAAAGAATACGGTTGGCAATCTTTTTATTACTTGGATAAAAACTTGCATGATAAAAACATGTGTGCACAAAATTGTGTGTGAGTAAGAACTTAAGTGGATAAAATGTTGTGTGGGTATAAACCTACATGGATAAAAAAAAATGCGTGGGTAAAAATCAAATTATATTTTATTGTGTGAGAAATCAATAACAATCCTTTTACTACGTTGTCCTGATGGAGATATCTCCATCATGTAGATACTCGTTATATATTTATGTTTGTGTTGATTTCAAATAAATCAACAGTTGAGGCAAAAGGGGTGGTTGTGGTGAAGACCACAGCTTGGTGACAGCGCAGCGGCCATAGATTCCAATGCGCTGCGCCGTCTTGTCACATGCACAGCTCAGGGGGATAGGTAGCGGGTTGGCTGGGCCAATTTCCTGCCTTACTAGCTGCTAAGCCGTGAGCCGTCATCACCGCTCGACGAGTCCGATGGGATTTGAACCCGGACCGGCGGGCGACCAGAGACAACCGCTTCTCCAGCCAACCAAGTTCACGACTTGGCGATTGAAAACAAGCGTTTGACGCTATTATATGCTCGCAAGGGCACGTGGCCATTTTACGATGGTGTTTATTTTGTAATTTAATCATTTTCATATGTTTATCTAGATGTTTTGGAGGCTCATATATTTTGCCTTTGTTTGAATAAAAATACTAAGGGTCTAGAAGTCAATAGGAAAGGTGTGAAAAAAAAAAAAGGTTTGGCATCTATGGTGGGGTTAGGATAGGGAGGGGCATGGGCTGATGTGCCCCACCTCCCTACCTTAGATAGGGTCAAAATTATGGAGGAAAAGATCCCTTAGTTGTTGGAGGTTAGTGTATGAGTGTTGGTGAGAAGAAGGGGAAAAATGCCCGAAACTTTGATGGTGAGAGATTTTTTTGTGTATACATGATTTTGAATTGAAATTTGAGGAGTTTGTTCCTTGTGTGATTATCTTTTCAAAATGAGTTTGCAAGTTTGATTTGGAGTTGTGATGCAAAAGTTATGAGTGTTTGAATTTTGGAGTCAAAAAGCCAAACTATGAAGAAAGGCTTAGACTTTGACAAGCCATAATTTATGATTTGTATATCATTTTGCAACAAGATTTAGACATATTGTTTATCTTAGTTTTGGCTTTTTAGAAAGTCTTTAAACTTGAAATTTGAAGCTTGGACGAGAAAGTTATGGAGATGTAAAGGTTTGGAGGTGGCTGCTCTTTTATTAGGAGAAGGCCGAGAGTTTGAAGAGCTACAACTTTTGGACACTATGAAATTTTCTACTCAAATTTTTAGAAGTGATGGTTTGTTGTCATAGTTTTCCGAATTATCTTTAATCATTTTATTTGGAGTTTTATTGAAGAAATTATAGTGGGTAGAAGTTGGAGGTTTGGGTGCTCTCTAAAAAATTGAGACCGACACTTTGATTGACTAGAGCTTTTGGACAGAGTTTTATTTTGAAGTGAAAATTTTACGAGTTGTAGCCAGTGATATCATCTTTTTAAATTAGTATCACGTTTCTATGGATAATGTATAGAACAAAAGTTATAGAGGTTTATAGAGGCAGTGTTTAGTTTGTAAGGAGGAAGAAGAGCCTCTACTTTGAAACCGCATAACTTTTGGACAGTATCTTGGATTGAGTTGAAATTTGAAGGGATGTTAGAAGATTTGAAGAGTTTTTCAAGTTGCTATTACAATTAGCATTTGAATCTTTGAGCAATCTGTGGCACTAGATAGAAGGTTGCTGCTTTTCTAGGATTTGTTATTTGTGATTTTCTCCATTGTTTTTATTAAAACATAAAGATTTGAAGGCATGAAGACTTGAAGATCTGAAGATATGAAGATTTCAAGAGGAATGTTTTGGGTTTATTTTTTATGTATGTGTGGGATGTGACTTTGTTATTCCCAGTCGGTTTTGGAGGCTCGTTTGTCAATTCATTTCCATTCTGTTTTGTAAACCTTGTTGCGGGCAATTTGGATTAAACCAAATTTAACCCCATTTATTGTCGTGGTGACAAAGTAGGATTGATCATCCAAATGGTCGAGACTTGCTCTATTCTCACGATCTAGAGTATTGGCCAGCAGATCGTGAATTTGATTTTAGGATCCCGTTATACGGACGACAGCTCGTGTCTGCTATCCCGATCTATCCGTCCCGTATCTAGTGGGCTCTTATCCCTACCTTGACCTTTATATCCTTAGAGCCAGCCACAAGATATGCCAACGGAAGACTAAAGACTGAAAATTTGAAGAGAAGATCAAGATTGACAACAATTTTAGTCGGCAACGCACGATCGCAGCAAGACACCCTGCATGTTCCCAAGGCGCGCTCCTCTCAACCCGACAACGTGGGTAAAATATTCAGTGAGTAAAAAACAAAAACTGCTTCATTGTAAAGGAATGTTTTGCAAACAAAAATATATATATTTTTAGCATGGATAAAGTTTGAAATTAGATTACGTGGATAAAAAGGGGTAAAAAAATCTTGCATGCAAAATGTTTTGCGTAATTGGGCCTGAGTTTATTTTGTATCTTGTCGAACTAACGGGTACCTATGCTAATATGAGTATAACAAGGGTCAATTTTCTTGTGTGTAACAACTTTAAAATCAAAAAGTTGAGGCCATTAGCCCAAATTTTAAAAAAATTAGGAGGAAGGAGATTAAAAGAAAACCAAGTAGAGTAGTTGATATTTTTATTCCATCCTACAATGTTGACTATTTCAAAAGATTATATATTCTATTCAAGCAATCATATTTTGATAAATTCTGAAAATGGCACTACGGCTAAGATTGGCTTTCAGTTTTTTGAGAATCCATTTTTGGAGTCAAGGCTGCATCAAAAAATTTATGATATTAAAAATATGTTTTGAAAATTTGACCTTGACCTTTAGTGTAACGGCCTTGAGACCGTGAGATAATCAACCAACAAGAAGCCATCATTAGAACTGTCAAACATTGAAAATTGGCCTTAACTTGAAGTATAAAGCGTTTCATATAGCAAACTTCACATGGTTGTCTAAAAGTAATTAATTTTGATACCTGTGTATCATTTGCAAGTTACTTTCCTACATTTTGTTCAAAAAGATGGACAAAGATGTGCAAGTTAGCAAAAACGGGGTGTTCAAGAAAATGCGCACACTAACACTTGGTGCAACAATCTTAATTTTTGGTGAACTAGGAGCCTATTGTTCCATTGGCTAGTATACAACATAGGAGCTTGCACAACTTGAGCGTGATAGAAATTGTGCAAAGATTGTTTAGTGAAGAAGAGTGTGATGCCCTTTGAGCATTTGCATCGGCACTTGCCAAATTTTGATGCGCTAAAAAAGTACATCGAATTTTGAAATATCCTCAAAAAAATTGTCTCCTACCTTTGCTCACCAAAATGCCCCATACATAGTCAATTGATTAATTACCAAGTGGAATTCGGTATAAAGCTCCAAAAATTTAGAATGAAAAATGATTTGGAGGATCATTGCTCAACAAGCTTGGATGTATTGCCAATTTATTATGAGAATATTTTAAGGGAGTGGGAGTGACATTTAACTTCTCGGCAAATTTTTGCCTAAATCTTACCTCAAAAAGCCACTAGCTATCAATACACAAAGAAATTTGGGTGAAAAATGGAATGAAATTGCTAGATCCCTCCTTGAGCAAGAATTTGGTTTGCCATATTTTGGATGAAAGTAGCTTGTATTAGTAATAATTTGGAAAAACCTTTGCTTATCATTCATTATTTCTAGTTTTAGCCATTTTTCCTTACCTGTGTGCATTCTTGGGTGCCATTCACTCTACCCTAACAAGAACAAAAGTTAAACCTTGAATTGGAGCACTTGCCATCCAAGTTTGACTTTTGGCCTCCTTGAGCAAGAATTTGGTTTGCCATATTTTGGATGAAAATAGCTTGTATTAGTAATAATTTGGAAAAACCTTTGCTTATCATTCATTATTTCTAGTTTTAGCCATTTTTCCTTACCTGTGTGCATTCTTGGGTGCCATTCACTCTACCCTAACAAGAACAAAAGTTAAACCTTGAATTGGAGCACTTGCCATCCAAGTTTGACTTTTGGCCAGTGATGGCATGGATGTTTTAGAGCATCTACACCTTTAATTTCATGCAAAATTTGACTTGCCAATAGCTTACATCTATTTTTGAAGAGCCCTCAAAATTATTGGTTCCCACCCTTACTCTTTTGAAGCATCCCATACATATTTGATTGATCAATGATCAAGTTGAGTATAGGATAAAACTCACTAAACTTAAGATGAATAGTGATTCCAAAACCATTGCTTGACACACTTGATTTGAATGTCAAGATAACAATCGAGGGGTTCAAAGCACTTATCATCCAAGTATTACGTGTCAACCCTTTTGTATGTAAGAGTGCCAATCCTCTTAAAAGCTTATGAATGAGCCCAAACACTCATTATAATCCAAGTATAGATTCAATTAGGGCTTTGTTGTTATGAAAGCAACAAGGACTATCTTTTGTTCTTGCATCTCAAGATCTTAGTGCCAAAATGTTGAGGTTATAGTAACAAATGTTTAAAATTTCAAACAAGACGGAATATAAAAAACACTCATGTAGAGGTGTTAACCCCTCACCGCCCAAAGGGATCAAAACAGTCCACCTCTGCATTTCAATTTGGAAATGACTTGACTTTTTTGGAAGATTCATTTAATGGTTATTTTTTAAAATTATTCTTATTGAAGTCTTTTAATAGTATCAAAAATCTAATTTTGAAAATGAATGATTATGATTTGTCTATTCAAGCTTTTGTGCAAGGGTGTCCATTGCAAATCTTCACTTTTTAGTGTTGAGAGCTCTTGGAAATGAGCCTCAAGTATACTAGAACTTGGAGGAACAATCACATCTTGTAAAGTAGATTTTAAGAAGTCGTAAATTGATTAGGGTTACACATGCTGTACTTTACATACTCATATATTTTTTGATATCCTCAATTTTAAATTTGAGATGTGAAAAAAGAATTGAAAGGCTTCAAACCACTTTCACAATTTTATCACCCACATGATCAAATCTTACAATTTTTTAATCCGTAAATGATATTGTTGTGTTTTCTTTTCCTATGTGATCTCTAACATATCTAGTTTGAATTTGTACAATTATAATTTTAAAAAAATTAATACAACTTATCAAAATGTTGCCATTTTGTTCATCCAAGAGCTGATTCTAAGATACTCTGAAAAATCCATGGGCTTTGAGGGGTTAAGGTTTCTAACAATGTTTTCCAAAAAAAACAAAAAGTATTACTATAACAATCTCATTTTAATGAGACAACATCTTCACGCAACAAATCGACCTTTCATTTTCAAAGTCAATATACACAAAGAGTTGAGATCATTTTGGAGTCCACGAAAGTACCAATTGTGCCCTTTCGTTGGTAGAGTTTGTGGAATCAACCGCACTAAATATAGCTATGCAGGTTAATATCATGAAAAAATTAAGCTTCCGTATCAATAAGATCTAACATGGCTTCCATTCTAAATTTTGTTCTCGCTCAAAATAGAAGGCCAATTTGTTGGCTTGAGATTATACTGCTAAAATTTAATCAGAAAAAATCTGATTGTTGTTCTATTTTTTTCTTTCCTAACCCCTGAATGCTCCAAAGGACCGAAACCTCGCATGATTTCAAAAGCTTGTTTGAGGCACTGGATCAAGGGTCGGGGAGAAATTTCAACCTCGGAGGCTAAATCAAGCATTTCTCAATTTCAACTGGATTTTTAAGAGCATGGATTGGCTATTTCCTATGAAACTTCTAAAAATATACTATAATATTCTATAATTAGAATTTTGGAAAAAAGTGGCTGGTTTTATATCCGGTAGTTTCATTTGCAACCGGTTTTTTTGCAATGCAAACCGGCTGACAATACACTAATAGTTGGTTCTCCCCAATCATTGCACTAGATCTAATTTTTTTGATCTTGCTATAAATTACAATTATGAAGACATTCAAGTTGTCCATGCCAATGAAGTAATGGCAAGGCAAGCTAAAAGTTGTACAAGTGTCTTGAGAGATTTGATTGGGTGAAACACCATACGGGGCATGGTGGCAAGTAGCATTTTACAAGCTGCAACCGGTCAATACCCCTTGCAAGCTTCCTTGTGTGTACTTTGTGGTAGTGGGAAATTTGTTGGCAATGGTTCAAGCATATTCTAAACCCTTATTTTGGCAACCCTTACTGATTATTCTGGTCATCGTTTTCCGCGCAATATGAGTTTGAAGCCCTAAAACTTGACATAAAAAGAAGTGCATTCTTCAATAATTTATAAGTGTGTGCATTCACATCTAATCTTGCTACTCACAAAAATTGAGATGAATCAAGGGCTTATAGAATTTTGTAAAATCATCAAATAGCAAATTTTGACCAAAAAGTGAGATTTTGCCATCATATGTTGTTTGATCATATGTTATAATCTCCCATCTCCTATAGTCAATTGTTCCCAAAATTTACAAATCATTTTCTGAGTAAGTGTTCCACTGTTTCTAAAGTCACTTTTCGTGAATCATCCAATAGACTGAGATACTACGCATCAAAGTTGGAGGTCTCCCAAAACCCTAATTTTGGTGAAAATGGCATGGGCGCTCAGGGGTTAACGCTCTAAAATTCTCAAAGCTGGCCTTAAATTTTTTGATATCCTAACTTTTAGACACGAGAGAAAATTCCCTCCTTATGCTCATATAATGATGAATGCTTGATATAGTTTTGAGACCGTGGGTAAGATCACATTGACCAAAATTTAGGTTCAATTGACCCCCGAGTTTACATAACCTTGACTTCTAGTGTAGTGCTACCCTTTATGAAGCCAGTTCTTAAAGTTTGAACCACGTCACACAATTGTCCTTTCAAGCATTGAAATATTTTTCAAATTATCTAACCTTGATTCTTCCTGCAGCGAGTTTCAAAAATTCAACCAATGAGAGATGAGTATGGAGACCATCTTGTACCCATCTTGTACTCTGTAGTCTTTACTCCTAGTATAAAGTGGCTCTCACAATTAGCAGAATTCTGTATCCAAATACAAATCAACTAATAACTCAAAACTGACATGAATATCCATCCTGTGCACTTCTCGCCAAGATTATGGCATTTAAGCATGCCTCTCATGCAGTATGGATCTTCGCAGCAAATAGGGCTTTTATGGAATTGGTGCTTACTGCAATGAAGTCCACTTCATTAATGTCCAAACTTCAAACTGACTTTACAACGGTTACTAGCCGGCCATGAAGGAAAGGATTGCTTTGCTTTAATAACAAGTTCAACTTGACATTTGGTAAAGCTTTGGAGACTTGGAGTATATTTCGTAGTAACTTATGTCTAGGCAGCTAATTTTTTGAAGCGAATTTTCACTACTGTAGAATCTTACTCAGCTACACTACAAAACCGGGAGAAAAAATGGTGAAATCCCCTAGTCCCTCTCCAAGAAATCTTAGGGCCGCCGATAGTTGGATGAACAATGTTATTAATAGCTGACTTAACGGATGGAATTTTCACACGTGGATGACCCAATCCAATTTTCACTTACCTGCATGTATTCTTGAGGTGCATGTTGCTCGACCAATGAGAAAACTGATAACATTCTCTGTTTCTAGTGTCACAAGCCCGGAACAAGAGGTAAGCCCCACTTTTTTTCCTTTTCCTATTTTAACACCTAGGATGAAAGCACATTCATTGGTCAGGACCGGAGGCAAGCCGCCAGGGGCAACCATGCTTTGAGGGCAGGCAGAGCCAAATTTCTGTTGACTCTTGTGAGCTCTTTAAGAGTGGGCTTTCCATGTGGCATGCGATATTGCGATATACAGTTTGATGTTGGAAAATAGAGTTGGTTTAACTAAGTGTATAAGACAAACTGTCTGCAAAGGGCCAAATTAGTGGCAAAAGGTTGGGGCGTGCACTCTGTGGTAACCCATAATTATCTGATTCTAACTCAGCACCAATGATTTGGTTCCTGGGAGGCTAGGCCTGAATGTTTGAGATAAGTTTGAGGGGCCCTGAATCCCTGGTTCCGTGTCCAACCCTATTGGCGTTCCCTCAAAGTACTTATCAACTGGCCCTATCAGCCCCTTTGCTCAGAAATCATCCATCCTCAATGCCTATGATGGCATCCACAATGCATGTGATGGCATGCACTATGCATATGATGATTTTTTTTGGTCATCCACCTCTTCAATTACATAAAAGCAATTGAGTTTCATTGCACCTCACTAGAACTCTTGAATAGAAATCCAAGGAAAATGTGTCCACATTAATGATTAAATTTCCATTTTTGGCTCTTGCATCACTTGAGTTGTATGAAGTCTTGGTATTCTTGAATTCCTAATACAATAATTTCAAAAATAGCCCTACAACTTCCCAAAATGTGAGCCCAAAATGTGAGCATTTTGTTTTATTATTTCTTGCATATAAAATGAATTAAAAGATAACTCAATGTTATTTCAATAAAATATGGCAAGTATCAATCTTTGACCAACCCGGCCAATTTTGCAAAAGATGACGTGATAGTCACATTTGCTAAACTTGTAAATCTTTGGAAAGTAGTGTGTATAGACCACTAGACCATTGGCCCCTAAAGGCTATATGTGGCAACTTGGTTTCTTGAGGTCAAACTTCAAGTTCATGTAGTGCAAAGAGGCTCATTCAATAGAATGCAAATTTGTTGCAAGCTTGTGATAAATTATCCCACTTGTAAAGTCTATTGCCGTAAGAATCATCATTTTGTAATCTTATTCTCTTTTTCTAAGACTCTTCGGAATTCAAGATGTAGAGTCAAAGGTTTTTACTAATCAAATTCTTTTTTTGTGTCACTTTAAGCACTCAATATGAGAGGCAATTATATGGCTTTGGAAAACTAGATATAAACTAGTTCAAGATTGTTGTTTGAACCTATCTTTGTGACAATCAATCAATCAATATTTGTAGATTTATATGTCAAAGTTCATTTCCTAAATTTCTTCAAAGTTGTCACTTTAGATTTGATGACCAACAACCCTCTAAAGATTGAATATGGCTCTTTATTATAACATGATTAACTAATATTGGAAGCTTTGAAAAAACTATGATACTCCAACCCTGATAGCCATCACTTACAGTATCTGATTAAATGCATCCAATGATAGAACAACTGAATTGCAATTAACAAGAAATCTAATATGACAAGGCGGTACCATTGAATTCAACCAAGCTTTTTAACTAGAAAACATGTCATCCCAAAGGATATCTCAACTATAAGGATTTCACAAATATAAATAAGGCAGTTTGACAATGTTGTACAAAATCTAGCTCACTCATCAGAAGGCAATTTAAGCTTGAAGAATGGCCTTGTAAATGAATTTTGAATACTTCAATGAATATTCATAACCTCAAAATATGATTTCAACTTTCATTTACATTATGGTTGAATATTTAGAAAGGCTGGATTGGGTCAAAAAATAATTGAATAAATGACACACAATAAATCATAGTTGAAGCAAACCTTGTGAAATTAATTAAATTTGATTATTTGGGTACTCAAAAGTTTACACAAACAAAGAAATATTTACCATTGTGTTGGTTGGGGGCAATAAGCCTGTAGCAAAAATATTTATGTGTTTATTGATTTTACTTCTAAAGGTCATTTAACAATATTCCATTTATATAACAAAACATAAATAACCTTTTGTATGCAATAAATATTCTTTTTTGTAACTCAATAAATTCAAAGTTTCTCAAAATACAACTAAAAAGTAAACAAAATAGGCACACAAACTTGTTATAAATAGGAAGATAATAAGTTGATTATCTTTACAGAAAGTGTGGTAAGGTTTTATTTATTCAAAGTCCTATATCACAGTTGGTATGATGATATTTTTTGTTCTTAATTTGAAACTACGAAAGCAATAAAATTTGTGAAAAAGGCCTTAAACACTTTAATCCATGAAATTGTCTTCCCTTGTTTGCAAACAAATAATATAGACCACGGAGATTGTCATTAGTTTGTAGAAAATCATATAATCATGTATTTTTCAAGAGCAAAAGACAAGGTAGGCATACCCATACCTGATGGTTTAAGAATTTGGGGGTACTGCAAGGTCTTGGAAAATTCAAGTAATTTTTTTTTTTTTTTTTGTAGGATTAGCCTTTCAACAAGCTATTATGGAGCGTTGCTTTTGTGGAAAAAAATATTGTAGAGTATTTAATATTAAAGGGCAAAGTTACAACTCATAGGGTCCCTAAAAGCAGCTCTAAACTAACCTTAAAATTGCTTGGATGTGTTGTGTTCCTTTAATAGCACCTGATAGTCCCAATCCTAGCCCTCCAAACCAGCGTACCAACCGACATGTGACAAGATTTGCTTGTGCAAGTAGTGTTCACTATTCCACTTTAGGTTCAGAGTGAGTGGTGAACACCTCAAATGTAGGGGTTGACTTTGGAGACCAGTTAGAGAAAGATATGTCTACCTTCATGGATGTTAGTTTTAAGAAGTAGATCACTAATTTTGATAAATTTGTGAGTTATTTATTTAATTTTTGAATTCCAACATCCATCTCAAGCAAGTATTTTTAACAAGATACAAACCTGTCTCTCACGTTATTAGATTATTGCTTTGGCCCAAAAAGAGTTTATTCTAAACCATTTACCAAGCCATTTTCCTATATCATTATCTACTAGTGTAATCTTGAGGTAGGCATTCAAGCAAGTAGTGTGTGACACATAACTATTGTTGTGACTCAAATGTAAAATCAATTACAACACCAGTCTTGGCAAAAAAATTATTGCCACGTGCAAGTTATTTTTTGGAAAGTTATATTCCTCTACATTAGCTCATGATATGTGGAAAACAGTGCCACTTGTACCACACCCTAGCTTCTTGGTTATGGTCACCTCCTATACTTTCCTAAATTTCTAAACAATCTTGTTCTTCAATAGGTTTCTTTTAATTTGTATTACAAGATAGCATAGTTCACTCATTTTTATAGGAATATTTTAATGATTTGAAAAATGTGAAACATATGCACTTTGAATATGGCACAAAAACTTTTACTAATTTTGGTGTTTTTGAACTTTATATCACAATGACTAACAAATCACTACAAGTTGGACAAAATTTTCATTTGGTAATTGATGGTAATGTACGTATCAAACCTCAATTTTTAACCCAAAAGGTAAATTTTAACATTTGACAACAAAATGAACTTTTTTAATATTAAAACTAGTGAATGTTATTAAGGCAATTACAAAGTGGAATTGACATTGTTTTGGATAGAAAACAAGTTTATTAGTAGAAACGTGTGGTGACTTGTTGGTTGTAGTATAGAGGGACAACTATTGTACAATTTAGTTTAGTTGAACACTTTGCTAGAGTAACATATTAAAATTGTGAATATCATTTTTAGTAGCATTAAATGACTTTTGATTTACCTAGATTGTAGATTTTACTCCCTACAACCTTTGTTTTGAAAACTTATAACTTATTCATTGTGCCCTCAAAACCCATGCAATTTCCTCCATTTGACTTCATACACATCTGCCAATATGAAAAATCATAATCATTTTCATTAGTTTGTTAGGTGCCACTAAACTTACAAAGATATTTTAGTTGAAGTTATCCTACTTTGTGGTAAGTTGACATGTTAACAATCAAATGCCTTTCAAACAAGGTTATTGAACATAAAACATGCACATATGCATACACAAACACATTAATTACCTAGCATTGATCATATTCAAGCATGCTCAATTTTTTCCTTACATATTTATTAGCATTTGTTGACAAGTTAACACGTTCTTTTATTAGATGTGGCTAAAGATAAAACATTCTATTAGTGTCAAATTTCAAATTTCAAAAAAATATTGAATATCAAGCTACACCTATCTTGGCTATGTCATTTGCCAAAGGTATTTTCACCCAAAAAAATGAATAACATTATGAGATACAAATTTTAGTAAACAAGAGTATGTTTATAAAGTAGAGACAAACTAAAAAATAAGTAGTGTCTATGTAATTCATAGCCATCCACATCTATAATCAAATAGAAATGATTGGATACAATAGTATTTTGGTATATTGAAATGATTATGTTATGTGATATATCCATTTGATCCATTAGATAGAGATTGTGGATATTAAGAATCACTTTGTTTCTATTGAACTCCATGGAAAACATCACTATACTTTTTACATGGTCTTGGTGACTATAGTTTGGCAGTCTTTTTGAAAATACAAGTTCCATAATTTGTTTACACAATCTACCATCATATGGTGAATTTTTTTAAACATGTTAGCAAAATGGTACAACTTTGGATTTGGTCCACAAGGCTATCTAGGATTACTATATCATGTCTTAAAAAACAAATATATTCTTAGAAGTCTTGGATTGTATGAAACAAATTTCACAAAATTGTTAACAAAGTACTTAGCAATGCAACAAGATTTGGAGTGACAAGCCTTCAACTTCAAATTTCTAGCTTTTTCCAATGGGCAAAAACTAAAAACCTTCTAATCTTATGATCTTGTCAATGGTAAGCAATCATGATAAAAAATAAATAAATTTAGGTACAAAATCAAGTCAAATTTGGAATTGTTCACTTAAAAGGATGGAAATTTTTAAAAATAGCCTAAAAATAATTATGGGATGTTTGTTTTTCTGAAAGGTCAAAATCTTGACATTTTTTGGACTCAAAAGTGCCAATTACTTAGAAGTATGAACAAACCAGCAAAAGAAATCTTAATGAACAAGCTGAAAAACATTTTAAAGAAAAGTGGATGAAAAAACTTTATAAAACTACTGTAACAAAATTACACTATAAAACTTTTTTATACATATATGTATTTATCTTTAGAGCAATTATTCATAAAATTGCTAAATCCTTCTACAATATTTATAAAATAGTCTCTTTCGTAGAGTTAGCTGAAAACCAGCCCATTTCTTGTTGGCAATCTGGAGCCAAAAGGCATCAGGCTTTTAGCTATGGCGATTGGGCCCTAAAAAAATGATAATTTTTTTACACAAAGCCAAATTGTCTCCCTCCACGATAAAGTAATCGCCATGTGGCTTTGCATGTCATTCCTATTTTTGCCAAAGTTGCTAGTTGATTTTGAGGACAAGACTGCTGCATCGCAAGTGGCTTCGCCACTTTGCCTTAGGGAGATCCCTTAGAGGGTCTATTTAAAACCACGTGCATTAAGATTTTGGACCCCCTATCTTATGTTCTAAAACTTAAATAAAGGAAAAAGAAAAAAATATGAGTAGATTCTCCTACTTTGGAAGTTTATGTTTTGAATTAAAGATAAATTAATTTGTAATTTATAATTAGTTACAAATTTTTGAAGTAAAATTATACACTATAGAGCTGAAAATAACTTTCACACCCCTATCTTATATAAGAAAAAATTGTTTAAAAAATACACCAAAAATCCTCAATAATGAGGCTCCATTAAAAGTTTGTATTTCTTAAGTACTAATGCAATGGTCATCTAAATGTGTTCTCTATAAATGTTTGAGTTGAAAAACATGCCATTTTAGTTCAATTTTCAACCTTCTCTAGAAATCATTTAATAAATTATTTGGATTGAAGGTTTTGGCAATAGAATCCTATAGTCATGATTAAACAATGCTCAAAATTATAAGTTGAGATCATAGTTCATTTAAAAGTAAATAGGGAGACAAAAAATCACTTAACTCACGTGGTTAGTTACAGATACACTAAGTGATCTCCCTGAGCACTTTGCACTGGCGCATTGTTGCCTGTCGCTTATTTCTCTTTGGTTGTCACTTTCAAAGCGCCATACTGCAAGCTCTTAAGTGTGCTTCCCACCTAAGTTATGGATTTCTTTACGTCGATGCAATCTCTATAAATTGCCTTGTTTCACTTATGTGATTGCAAATTTTGTAGTTGTGCTATATACATGGTGCGTCAAAACTTACAATAATAGTGGTTGCATAGCAAGAGTGCAAGACAATCATTTATAGTAAAACTTTGAAGTTGCTATCGTTGATGAGAAGCTTATGGAGTTACAATGTGCTAGTTTAGGGTTTTAGTGTGTGCTCATTGATGAGAGGCTTACGGAGTTACAATGTGTTGGTTTAGGATTGTGGTGTGTGTTTAATGGCTCTGTTTTGCTTTTTTGCTTAGTTGCAATATTATGTAGAGAGATTGTCATGTTGGTATTGGGTTTTTGAAGTTGTTGTTTTTTGTTAGGGACTTTGAATGCAAGCCCCGTCACAAGTAACAAAAATACATTGAAAATTGTATTACTATAGCCGTTGGGGAGCAAAAATATGTTAAAAATTGTATTATTGTAAGCGTTGAAACTATACTCCTCATCAAGACATTTTGCACGTACTTGTATTCAAATATTTTACTTCGTCTCCAGATTACTGCCTATACTTTTCACTCAATGTCATACGTTTTCTCCTTACAAATAAAAACAATCGCCTGTCTAACTTTGTGTCTTTCAAACAAGGAGCCATAGTGGCTGATGACCAAAAACAAAACAAAAATGCCCTGCTGAAAACTGGTGAGGGACTCAAGGCATTTCATAACATTCAGTAGTAGCAAGCACGCCTGCCCTCCCTCCAACTGAAGAGTGTGGAATATTCCACACACATCAGTAGCTAAGAGGACACATATCAATAATTGTCATAGAGTTTATGAAAGAGAGGTTCAATTTAGTGCACATACGTTGATGTGGGGGCCAGACATGTCAGTAAAAAATAAAAAATAAAAAATAAAAAAACTTTTTTTTGTTTTTTTGTGTCAATATGAAATTTGTGGATGATACCTAAAGAGTGGGAAAGGCAGCCTCTCTTCATGCTACTGAATGTTATGTTCACATGGAATTGTTCCCATAAACATATACAGAAGTTATAATTCATAGGTAATTGACTCCCGTGTTCATTCCTAATTCTGACTTGTGTCATGTACTTTTCGACATTGATGGGCCCATAGGCATTCAATACGGCAGAGTGGTCATTTCATACCAACGGTCGGTTGAGTACTCATTTAAAATCTAGTTTATTTTTGAAGATCAGAAAAATCTTAGACTGTGTGGATTTCAGAGAGCCTAGACAGACTGGTATGGATCGCATTGTAAATTACTGCACTTGCCGCCTGCAGGACCTGACACGACTGACAGTGGAGTTCTTAACTTATTCATGAAGAACTCCATTAACTTCTCTTTGTCCTGGTCCAGTTTGTCACAATTGCTGCACCCTACACCGAAACTGTGTGCAGATTTGACCGCCACGTGTACAACTTTCTCGTCGGAGTTGATTGAAATCCACTCATAGAGAGCTTCTCAAGGTCACAACTCACAAACACCACCGATGTAATTAGCCCAAAATAACTGCAGAAGTAGTACGCAGACCATCTCCTCTCAACTCAAGTCTTGTGTATATGGTAGTAATCATTTTGTGTGCAACGATCCCAATATAACTGCAGAAGTAGAAGCAGACCATCCCCTTTCAAGTGTTGTGTGTACGGCAATGATAAAAGAGAACAGGCATTTAGTGTATTGTCATCAAATTGGTATGGCAGAAAAATGAATCAATTGAATTTCAAATGTGTACATTGAATATTGAGTTTAGAGCATTTCCACTACATGGCTCAAGCCGCGGAATTGGCAAGTCTATCGAGTATTGTTCACAAATCTTGTCCCCACCGGTGACACGGCTAGGGTTTATTTCTCGCCGGCCTCGCCAAACAAGGGCTTGGGCACGGGGATCTGCTGCGGTAGCTGATTTTTATAGCGAGCTGGAAGTGTAGATAGTTTCGTTAATTGGAGTCTATTTTGAGCGACTACTTCTATTTCTGTCCTGAGCTCTGACCATGTTCAGCAATCCTTGTGAGAATCTTGGCCCCCATGGCCGGCGTGGCATTGAGCAAGGCCAAATATTGCCAAATATTGCGCTATTTAACCCTTGCTTGAACCCCTGTTGTGTCTCTACCACTCTCAACCGGTGGACATTGGAATCATTGCCTCGCTACTTTTGGAATTATGGCCCCGGGCAAATACCTCTCTGGAGTGAGTATTTCCCCGGACTAGTGGAGAATCAAGGTTTTTTTTTTTGGCTTTTTGGTGCCAGATTGCACCCAAAAAAAAAATTGGCTAAAAAACATTAAAAAATATGCCAAAAACTGAGATGATTTTGCCACTAATCTTCAAATTTCTTTTAAAATTTGGATGAAATTGCCAAAATTGTGGATGAAAACCAAATTTTAGACATATGGTATGTACTAATCTGATATTTTCTATCCAATATGTGGATGAATGTTGAAATTTGGAGCACCACTATAGCATTTTAAATAGCCGCCTTCACACTTCTTAAAAAATGAAAAAAAAAAGCCCTGGTGGAGATGCTCTTAGGTTGCCTAAATAATTAGGTTACCTTATCCTAGAAAGTTACCCCATGACTCATTGCTTGATCACTTGGAGGCATATGCAACTCTCCAAATACTAAGGGCCGCTTCACACTATGGCCAATCAAATTGAGGGGCTATGGGATTGAGTGGTCAAACTTTGTTGAGAGGCCAAAGAAATGGGTCGATAGAATATTGTTTTTGACACCTTTGGTTGACCTTTGTGTGAAGCCTCCAAAGGAGGCTAAGTCTAGAGGCCAAACTCTTGGTATTGAACTTCCAAAGCCTCTCAACTTGCATGACCATAGTGTGAAGCCTCCAAAAGCCAAGCCCAAATTCTAAAATCATAACATTTATTAAATCTTCCAAATCTATTTGCCAAGATCGTGTCAGCTTTTGATTATTTTATGAAAAAAATTGACTACCTCTCAACCATAGTTTGGATCTCCACTTTTGCTTACCCAAACTTTTCTTGAGAGGCCATTGTTTTGGATGAAAGAGTAATGTCGAGGCAGTGAGGGACTTTGGACTTTGGCCTCTAGTGTGAAGGGTTGAAGGCCAAAATCTTGGTTTCTTGCAATCGAATTAATGAAAATTAATGACTTCTTGACTTTTGGCCATAGTGCAAAACGACTCTAAGGTTTCACATGATTTATTGCATGTACACTACTAATTTGTATTTCTACAACATTTCTTTTGTTGCCCAGCCCTTTAATTGTTATTTACAATTGTACAATAATTATTATTGATAAAAATTATCATAGTATCCATAGGTATTTACATAGTGTAAAATGTCAAGATTTAGTATGATGCAACCCAAATGCAATATTTAGTGTAGGTTGTAAAACCAAGAGAAATGTAAAATACCAAGAAAGCAACTCATAACTAGAAATATGTTATAAATAATTTACTTGGTTAACATTCCGAAGGGATGGATTTTTGCTTGCTCATATAGTAAATCTCCTGATATTTGCCGGTTTGATAAAGCTGGTTAATATGGTTGTGTCGATTTTGGGTGCAAACAACCCTAAATAACTGCAGAAGTAAGTTAGAAGCAGACCATCCCCTCATCCCCTGTCAAATATTGCAAATACGGGTAGTGTTGATTTTCTAGGTGGATTGTGAGGAGAGGGGACAGTTAAAAATTGAAAATTGAAAAACTATATATGTTCGGGATGCAGATGTGTCCACGTGTCAGCTCAAGTGGACTTTGTCACTTATGAATACCATGTCTGTGAAAACGTCACATGACATATGAAATCGTCATGAGTAATATTGGGGATTGATATGTCTATCACACCCTTTCAGTTATTCTGCCACATCCCGGGGTAAATTTTAGATTTCTACCATCAAATAGTTGAATTTGAGAATTTGGAATTTAGATTTGGACTTAGAGACCTTGATTTTGTCTGAAACCATAAAGAAAAAGATTGTAATTGAACAACACCCAATGAAGAAGCTTAGCTCAGGAGAAAAGTATTACTTTTGTTTTTGTTTATAAATTTAAAAGGGAATCGATATGTGTACCACACCCTTTGAACTACTGTACCACACCCCGGGGTAAATTTTAGATTTCTACCATCAAAAAGCTGAATTTGAGAATTTGGAATTCAAATTTGGACTAAGAGACCATGATTTAGTCTAGAACCATAAAAAAAAGTTGCAATTCAACAACATCCAATGAAAAAGTTTAGCTAGGGAGAAAGTGTTACTTTTACTTTTGTTTGTAAAAAAAGGTAAGCTTTTTCATTGGGTGTTGTTGAATTACAACTTTTTTATGGTTCTAGATTAAATCATGGGTCTCTAAATCCAAATTTGAATTCAAAATTCTCAAATTCAACTTTTTGATGGTGGAAATCTAAAATTTACCCCAAGGGTGTGGTACAGTAGTTCAAAAGGTGTGGTATACATATCAATGCTCATAAAAAAATGCTTTTTTATTGGGTGTTGTTCAATTAGAACCTTTTTATGGTTCTAAACAAAATCAAGGTCTCTAAGTCCAAATTTAAATTCCAAATTCTCAAACTCAACTATTTGATGGTAGAAATCTAAAATTTAGCCTTGGATGTGATAGAATAGCTGAAAGGGTATTGTAGACATATCAATCCCCAGTGATATTTTATGAATTTAAGAAAATGCAAGCGACATCTTGCTAAGAAATTTACTTTTAAAAATGTGTGTTAAAATTGTTCATTAATACAAATAAAGGATTTTTTGGGCATTGTAAACCCACATGAAGCTTTTAAGAAACCATCGGAGCCAAAGTAGACAAGAATTGGGATTGATGGTTAACCCTTACACGCTGAGGAGGAAGTTTTTTTGTCCTCTAGTTCCAAAAAAAGATTATGTACTACAAGAAGAAGTTGTTTCTCTTTTGTTTTTTTTTCAAAAGTGATTGTAAACACCTGATTCATCATGGAATGCAAAAAATTATCTCATTAGATGCACTCATATTTGTAGGTAACTCAAATTGTGAAAAGATTTAGAGACACAGAGTTAGGTCCCAAGCTACCCTTCTTGTAATTTTCATGGGGGCACCTTGCACTGTTGACTTTTGGAACTTCAAGATACAATCCTATACGGTGAGTGCTTGTTGCTACCATAGAGAGAATTGTACCAGGCTGGTCATGGTGACCAGCTTGGCGTTTAAGGGTTAAATGAATGATTAAAATATAAGAAAGTTATGGATATACTCTATGCAAGACATATCCATCGAGCGGATCCATTTAGATTTAATATCATCAACAAAGTTATCAAAATGTTAAGAATGAATTTGGATGTATATTTAGAATATATTTATTTTGCTATTACCATTTTTATGGTTGGTCTACATTACAAGTTGGACCATGTACAGCTTTGATTAATTGGTCCCAGTATTCACTTTTTAACAGCTCTCATTAGTTCAATTTCTCAAATGCTATAAAACACGAGATATAACACAATCATAAGGCAAAGAATTGGATCCACCAAAGTGAGAAGCCAACATGTGACTTTGGAATAGTTGTCGTGTTTCTGTAATGTACAGTTGTTTTAACCCGTAAAGGACCATTGTCCTGGAGGGGACAAATGGGATTTTGGGTAGGTACGTACGGCCTCAATTTTTGTCTTAATTTTTTGAAATTTTTCTTAAAGATAGAAAGACATATCAGCTTTTAGGGAATCAAATTTTTATTCCAATCGATGTTAGGGAGCAAAAGTTATGTCCAAATAAGCACAAATTTGGGGACTCCAAGCAGCAAAAAAAATTCTTACAAAAACTTGAAAAAAAAATTCAATTTTTTTCCTTATAGTTTAAATCTTTGTCTACATCTGAAGCCTTGATTCATTCCATTTGAACTAGTTATGAGAAAGTTATGGACAATCTTATTTTTTGGGCACCTCAAGTATCTTCTTGAAAAAATAACTTATAAACTTCATTTTTGAATGCAGGTTTAACATTTTTTCAAAAAAAGTTGTTGGAGAGGGTGAAGTTTGCTTTTTAGAACAATCTCACCATTGGGATTATTGCGTTTCAATTCCATTGCAGGGTTGTTAGCAATTTAAGTTTTTGTTTAATCTCATACCTTCTTCCACCTAATGTTTTTTTGAAGGATGAGAATTAAGTATTCTTTTTTTTTTAAAAATTTCCCGAGATTCCCAACTCAACTTCCCACCGTGTAAAAATAGAATTCCAAACTTTGTGGTGCAAAGATTTTAAGTTAAAGATGTTCAAAGTAAAAAATTTTAGTCAAGCAAGGTGCAAAAAAAGATTTTTTTTACACTTTAAATGCAAATATCTTCCAATCTGTGCAGCTACAAGTTCTTGAGTTTTGTATGACACATTCTTATAGTAGTCTAGCACAAGATCCTATGGTCACATATGCAAAATGCTTGATTTTCAAACTTTTTTACTCTTTGCCATAGAGGTGACAGTTTTGAGTGTCTTTTGACAAAATAAAGGCCATGATCCTTTAGGGGTAAAATGAAAAATGGTTGTTTAGGATAGTTAACACTTTAGGGTGGAATAGAAGTCCTAGCAATTTTACTTGGCTTCCTTCATTCTTTCTTTTATTTGAAATTTTCAAGGTTTGTAGTTATTACCTCAAAATTTGAGCCTTACAGCCTTAGACAAAAGAGAAAAGACTCTACTATTGTTTTGGTCCAGTGAATTCTTGTGGAAGTTCTTGAAGTCATACTATATGTGCTAAAATTTTGGTTATAACAAACTTGAGTTTTGATGATCTTACTTCCCAAGTAAAATGATCCATAACACTAAGTGCAAAATGGACCACAATTCTACCAATGTCCAACTCTCTAAAACTTTCTACTCTCTTTGGTGGTACATGTTGCTTGGGCTATTATTTTAAGGTAGTGCTAACATTTGCCTTGTAATCTACATGTCTCCTCCAAGTTGATTTGTGCTGGAGTATCACAATTTTTCCAAAGGTGATAAAAACCCAATTTTTTCCTCTAAGGTAATCAAATCAAAGGTGCCATTGAATGAACCTTGATTCTAACATGTTTATTTTACAATATCCAAAAACAACCTAATTTACATTTTTATTTGTTTTTCTCTTTTGTTGTGCGGTGCTTAAAAGCTCCATTAACCCCTAAATCCCTGGTGCATTTATTTTGTCAAAAGACACTCAAAGAGTATAAAAGTTTGAATCAGTCTTTTTTCAAGTCTAGCTATAGGATCTTGTACTAGACTAATATAGGAATGTGGAAAAAAGATTTCAAAAACTTTGACCTGCTAAATTGCAAGATATTTGCGTTTAGAGTGTAATAAACATATTTTTTGCACCCTGCATGATTAGATTATTTGACTTTGAACCCTTTTAATGTAAATTTTTTGCAACACGAAGTTTTGAGGTTTATTTTTTTATAGTGGGAAATTGAGTTGAGAATCTTTGAAAAAAAATCAATACAAAAAATACTTAAGTTTCATTCTTAAAAAAAACATTAGGTGGAAGAAAGTATGAAATTGAACAAAAACTTAAATTGTTAATAACCCTACAATGGAATTGAAACACAATAATCCCAATGGTGAGATTGTTCTAAAAAGCCAAATTCACCCTCTCCAACAATTAGTTTTGAAAAAATGTTAACGTTGCATTTGAAAATGAAGTTTATAAGTTATTTTTTCAAGAAGATGCTTGAATTGCCCGAAAACAAGATTGTCCATTACTTTCTCATAACTAGTCCACATGGAATGAATCAAAGCTTCAGTTGTAGAAAAAACTATAACATATGAGAAAAAAATTCAAAAAAAAAATTCAAGTTTTTGTAAATTTTTTTTGCTGCCCAATTTCCATAAATTTGTGCTTAGAAAGGCATAACTTTTACTTTTGAGCATAGATTGGAATAAAACTTATATTTTCCAAAAGTTAATGTGTTTTGCTATCTTCAAAATAAGTTTCAAAAAATTAGGACAAAAATTGAAACCATAGGTACATGCCCAAAATCTCATTTATCCGCGAAGGGACACTCAGGGATTTACGGGTTAACTAACATTGGTCTATTTAGTTACATCCTTTTTTTCTAACTCGTATTTTTTGAACAAAATATAGTAACCACGTTTTTATCCTACCACACTTGTAGTGACATCTTCACAATTCGATTGACATCATCATCCTCATAACAAATTTTAAAATTGTAAAACTTACTAAACCCTGAAAATTCTTATAATCTGTAAATTTTTGTTTTTTGTTTTGAGATCGTTGGGTCAAATAATAAAACCTTAGAAAACTCATTATGTTCAACCCTTAAATGTTGGGTTGGTCACCTTGATCAATCCCTCTACAGTGGCTCCCTCTATAGTATTCTGCAATGTTTTGCAAGAGTTCACTTATTATATATATTCTTTTAGAAGTCGCAATATTTAACAATGCATGCTAATATCATAAAAATCATAAAAAAGGAAACGTGGAACCTAACACAATATCTATGAATTTTTTTACAATTTGAATTACTTAAAAATACAAGTGTGTGTAGTGAGGAAATTTTTGCTTTCCATGATGAACCATGTGTTTATGATCACTCGAAATAAATTAAATAAAAAACAACTTTTTTTCATTATGTGAGGTATTTTATGGTATGCCATTGAATTTTTTTTGTCCGCCTTGGTCCTTTAGGGGCGCATCAAACTAAGGATTTTGGAGTAGGAAAATCAATTGACGAACTTTGAAAATAATATTGTCAAGTTAAGAAGATGAAACCAAAAATATTGGCATCAATTTCAAAGTTCCAATTGCAAGCAATTGTTCACAAAGATTTTTCATAAGTCCAAAATCACCAAAATTGTATAGTTGTGTGTAAGAGATGCTAAAAACAATGCTTATTGATTCTTAAATAGTGAGGTGGGGCACTCAAAATTATCATGTTAGTCTCCCAAAATCAGCACTTTGTTACCCATAACCATCACTTTGTCACCCACAACCATCACTTTGTCACCCACAACCATCACTTCGTCACCCACAACCATCACTTCGTCACCCACAACCATCACTTCGTCACCCATAACCATAGATTGTCATTGATAGAGTGACAAGTGACACCCATGAGGACACCCATGCGTATGGGTGTGGCTACCTTAACCCCTAAACAACCAAAAGGCCCTTTGCGACCAATACAATACCAAGTGTTTTTCTTGTATTTGGAATTGATCCACACCTATACTGCATTTGAGATCAACAAAGAAGTTGAAGAATAAATCAATGCGGTTGTAGTGAGCTACTCAAGATCCCAAAGTAAAATTTCTTATTGGTAGCAAATGACAATTCTACGTCAGCTTATATACAATGCCCTATGGTCGTTTAACCCTTAACCCCTAAAGGCCCAAGCAGTTTTCTCTAGTGAAAGTCACTATTATCTACCACTTTGGAGGGAATGAGTGGAAAAGGAAGAAATAAAGTTTGTTTTGCAAATCCAAATGGAGGATCTTGCCTTAGACTAGAAGAGGTACTTGTGAGAAAAAATCAAGTCATTCTAGATGAAGAGGAAGGAGATATTTACATCTAAAGTGAAAAAAAGGTTTCTTTTTGTGCTATCCAAAAAATTTCAAAAGCCTTTGTCCACACTTACATGAAAAAAATTACTCTACACAAAGTTGAGGTCTATTTTTTCCATGTAGTAGACCAAGTTAGGTATGTGTGGGAGAATTTTCAAATCAATTGGAACTATACAACACATGGGGGAAAATAGTAAGTAAAAAGAAATAGAGAATGAGTCAAATCAGAAAATTAGTAAGAATTTAATTATTAAAATGAAAAAATGAAAATCCCAACGGTTATAATGTTGTGATAAACAATTTACTTCCTTAGGTTTAGTTTTTTTTCCAAAATATTAAAAATTGTGGAAAATAAAGGACTTCAAAGTTTATCCCCTAAAGGACCAATTGTCCCCTTGGGGGACAAATGAGATTTTGGGCATGTACCTATGGCTAAACTACTTTGCGTGACTTTTTGAAACTTTTATGGAAGATGGGGAACTCAAAGATCTACGAGGGCATCTCATTTTTTCTTCATTCTAACATTTATTGAAGAAGTTAAAAATGAATTTTTGAGAAAAGGTCCAGATTGGGCAGCCCAAAAATTTCTTAAAAATTGCACAAAAAATAAATAAAAGTATGAAATAGGTTGTTGAGACTTATTTACAGGTGGGGAGTTTTGAATCATTCAATTTTCATTGATGAGATGAAAGTTATGAGAAGTTTTTGTTTGCGGGTAGGTATGGTTTTGAAACCACACCTATCCGCAAATAAAAACTTCTCATAACTTTCATCTCATCTATGAAAATTGAATAATTCAAAACTCCCCATCTATATATAAGTCTAAAGAACCTATTTCACAGTTTTATTTATTTTTTGTGCAATTTTTAAGAAATTTTTGGGCTGCCTGATCTGGACCTTTTCCCAAAAAATCATTTTTGACTTCTTCAATAAATGTTAGAATGAAGAAAAAATGAGATGCCCTCGTAGATCTTTGAGTTCCCCATCTTCCATAAAAGTTTCAAAAAATCACGCAAAGTAGTTTAGTCATAGGTACATGCCCGAAATCTCATTTGTCCCCACAAAGGGGGCTTGGTCCTTCAGGGGTTATTTTAGAGTAGAGAATCCATAATTGCCCATAAACTAAAACATCTTATAACTTTCATCTCATCAATTCAAGTTGAATGCTTCAAAGCTTCCCACATATTAAAAAAATATGAAGAACCAATTTCAGACTTTTATTTTTAGAAAATACAAATTTTTAAGAAGTTCTTAGGCTGCTTAGATTGCCCTCCCTCTCCCAAGCACCAAATTTTTTTGCATAACTTCTTTGTCAAATGTCAAACAAAAGAAAAAATTAGATGCATGCGTAGGTTTTGGAATCCCGCACCTTCAACAAAAGTTTAAAAAAATCACAAAAACTAGATTACCTATAGGTACATGCCCGAAATCTCAACTATCCCCCAGGGGACACCTGGGCCTTTAGGGGTTAAAGGACAGATCCTAAATCCATGGCCAACACGGGGCTCAGACCGAGGAGAGTGCATTGTTCATGGGCAGTGAATAGCTTGTAGCATGTGTTCACAAGAGATAATATTCTCCTCAAAAAACGGAAAAGTCAATAGTGTATGCTGCCCTCACAAAAAGGGCAGCAAGGGACATTGTACATCTCTTTACAAATTGGTGTTTTAAAAAATGTAGAGGCATTGAAAGTAGCTATTTTTGGCATTCAGTGATGTGACACACTTCTCTGACCACTTTCAAGAAAAAAAATTTGAAAAAAAATATTTTTCCACCCTCAGGGTGTTTTTTTGGCATTGAAAGGACGATTTTCGTCTTGTTGGACGTTTAGGGGTTAAGGGTTAAACCGTGTCGTGCCACTCCTGATTTTACCTCTGCAATGAAGCCTCTTTCACTTGTGTCAAAATAAAGAAAAAAGATAAAACATTGACTTTATTATTAGTATCTAGGAAGTAGGAACTAGCCACTAAAACGACCGTATAGACATACACGGGTACATGAGCCAACCAACGAATAACCGTGATACTCGGTCGTGCCCTGTTGTATCTTTCTAGGAGCATCCCATGCGGATGCCTCGAAGTTAATAATAGCAGTCCTGAGCAGCGTATTTTTTTCGGATTTTCGCTAGGTAGAGCGACACGCACCCCACAGGCGAGCAGGTAAGGAAAATTTTGACAGATTCATCGACGTTTGCTTGTTCATCCATAAATCTATTAATTTTAGTAATTTTCATCCAAAATTTGGCGAATCTACTGCAAACTTCGGGAGTGGTTTAGCGAATTCATTCATTTTTCCAAAGATTTTTTCTAGTGTTGTGTTCACCATGTCGGTTTCAAGGTAAGATTTAGGTGACTATTCGCCAAGAAAATTTACGCTGGTCCTGAGGTCGTTAGTTAAGGCCCGGAGATAAGGGCATCTCCACCAGTGGGCAAGAATCTAAACTCGTGAAGAGTGTTTTAACGCAACCCTTGCAGTGCTGTATCCTCGGGTAGATGGAGCTGTCCCCACCGGTCGATACGGGCTCGGACGAGCCAGGTGATCGCGAGAAAGGAGCGGTTTTACTTTTGGTCGATGCTATTCTTTTATTCTGCCACTGGGTTCAATGGGTCCTCACCAGTTCAACAACAACTTCACAAAATCGGAGGCTGGGTACAGAGCTTCCGACATCGCTTACTGTAATCACTGCAACTAGCA
Source organism: Ulota crispa (assembly GCA_963920765.1). Taxonomy (NCBI): domain Eukaryota; kingdom Viridiplantae; phylum Streptophyta; class Bryopsida; order Orthotrichales; family Orthotrichaceae; genus Ulota; species Ulota crispa. Next base: position 2,378,173 of record OY987246.1, read on the forward strand.
AAAAACAAGCGCGCTATGCGTAAACAAATGCCCAGAAGGTCACTGTCCCCAAGACACAATTTGGCGAGGCCACTCAAAGAATAAGCTTACGCGTGTCACCATGTGACCTCCAGCCACAATATTTCCTAGTGTTGGAGCCACTGGTGGAGATGCTCTAAGGCCACTACATTTGATGAGTCCTGGTTCTGGACCCGCCCCGGGATTCATCGGTCCCTTGGTTCCTCGGTTTCTCGGAGGACCACCCTTCAACGACTCTATTCATAGTTAATGCGAAATGAACGTGCCTACGTGGCCTTCAGTTGGGTTCAACCGTTCAAGTGGGTGATGGTCCGCCCGGGCAGCTCGGGCATTGGGCGGGCAGAAGCTACTCGGAACTCAGAAGTCAGAAGGGTCAGGGTGCCCGACTGCCCGTCCTTTTTTAACTTTAGGATCTTTTTGCGAAAGGTCCAGAAACATTCTGGTTCTTTTTCAACGCCGTTATTGTGCCTCCAAACATTCACCATTATGAGTACTAAACAAGCTGCTATTGTTGGGCTTAGCAGGCCTTTAACCCCTAAAGGATCAAGTGGCTGTTCAACAACCACTTGAGAACTTGGGCAGGGTCATATTGAGAACTTGGGCAAGGTCATATTGAGAACTTGGGCAAGGTCATATTGAGAACTTGGGCAAGGTCATATTGAGAACTTGGGCAGGGGCATATTGAGAACTTGGGCAGGGCCATATTGAGAACTTGGGCAAGGTCATATTGAGAACTTGGGCAGGGTCATATTGAGAACTTGGGCAGGGTCATATTGAGAACCTGGGCAGGGTCATATTGAGAACTTGGGCAGGGTCATATTGAGAACTTGGGCAGGGTCATATTGAGAACTTGGGCAAGGTCATATGGAGTTAATTTTTATTGGATTTTTTCAAAATTGTTACACAAGGTGCAAATATGTATCTCCCAAATGGAAATCTAATTTTTTCCCAATTGGATACCTGGTTCAAAAGTTATGTTGCCCAAAAGAAATTGGGCAGTTTGGGTAATTTGAGCATCTTTGGAGAATCTTATGCTAAAACTCTCATCAACTTTTGAAATTTGGCAAGTATGGTGTACAATTGTCAAAAAATAAAATAAAATAGAGCTCTCACATCATGTTTTGAAGGGAGTCAATCTTTATTAACTATGTTTGAGCAGTTTCAAGAAAAAAAAAATCCTCTAACTTCAAGCCCTATTATCTTTCAATCTATAAACCCAAAGCTCTTGAATTTTTTTTTCACACATTCCAAATGTTTGTCTCCAACTTTTCACCTTTCAGATTTCAAATAAAAAACTTCCACATTGCACAAGAAATCATGAAAGAATGACTAATGTATTGCCAATTCACTAAACTTCCTTGCATTGGAGGGTGATTTAGAATAAGCTAGACTCTATATTTGCATCTGAGAATTTTCATGAGTGAGCCTAACATCATATACTTGTGGATGGTTAGAAAGCTCAAATTTGAGTAGAGTAAAAATTTTACTCTAGGAAGGCTCAAAGTCAGTTGACCTTGTTTTGCAGGAATGAAAAGAGGATGTTTTTCTCACTTCAAATGTTATAATCTTACAATCCACGCGGTCAAATGGGCTGAATTTTTTTACACATGTTGATTTATTGATTTTACAAACTTTTGTATAATTAAAATTGAGAAAAAAAAAATTTATTTCTGATTTTGGACAATGCACTAAAAGTTGGCAGATTCTGAGATTTTTTTCTCAAAAAACACCCTTGGTCCTTTAGGGGTTAATCCGGCTTATGGGAAATTTTAGTGGTGCTAATAGGCATGCGGGAAAGGGGGCTCCCATGTGTGGTTGCTTTTGGAACAAAACAGGGCTTGAATTTCTGAACTGAAATGGGTGATAGAGATTAGAGAGAATGTGGATTTGCTTATCTTCCGTCTTTCTTTCATGAGAAAATATGGAAAATAGCCATGACAATTGGCCGTATTTCGAAAATAATCCTCTCAAATCCAAAATATCAAAATTAGGCCTCTGTCATCATCAGCCTTTAAATTTATTTATTTTTCCATGATCTTGCGACATGCACCCAATAGTGCCAGGAGGTAAGGAAAAATTGGATAGAGATGGGTAGAATCAATGAAAAGCACACATTCATTCATATAATGTACTAATTATTAGTATCTTTCATCCATATTATGATAAATTTGGTGCACAATCAGGCATGCACGTGGTGAATTCATCCAATTTCTCAACCAAAATTTCTAGTGTTATGGTTGCCAGCCAACCAAGCACAAATTTAGGTAAGATTTTAGCAAAAATTTGCCAAGAATTTAAACGATGTTCATTATATATCAAAAGTAGGCCTTGCAACTAAGGTGACCACAATTTTGTGCATGTTTATTTATGGGAATTAATACATGCACACGGGGGGTACATTTTAGATATAAACCATCAAAAAGTTGAATTTGGGAAATTTGAATTCTATTTTGGATTTAGATATCTAGATTAAGACTTGAAGCACAACAAATGTTACAATTGAACAATGCGTAATGAAATGCTTTGCTAGGGGGCAAATCATTACTCCCTAGCAAAGCATTTCATTACGCATTGTTCAATTGTAACATTTGTTGTGCTTCAAGTCTTAATCTAGATATCTAAATCCAAAATAGAATTCAAATTTCCCAAATTCAACTTTTTGATGGTTTATATCTAAAATGTACCCCCCGTGTGCATGTATTAATTCCCATAAATAAACATGCACAAAATTGTGGTCACCTTAGTTGCAAGGCCTACTTTTGATATATAATGAACATCGTTTAAATTCTTGGCAAATTTTTGCTAAAATCTTACCTAAATTTGTGCTTGGTTGGCTGGCAACCATAACACTAGAAATTTTGGTTGAGAAATTGGATGAATTCACCACGTGCATGCCTGATTGTGCACCAAATTTATCATAATATGGATGAAAGATACTAATAATTAGTACATTATATGAATGAATGTGTGCTTTTCATTGATTCTACCCATCTCTATCCAATTTTTCCTTACCTCCTGGCACTATTGGGTGCATGTCGCAAGATCATGGAAAAAAAAAAAATTTAAAGGCTAATGATGACAAAGACCTGTTTTTGATATTTTGGATTTGAGAGGATTGCTTTTGAAATACGGCCAATTGTCATGGTCATTTTCAATATTTTCCCTTCTTTCATTGACTATTCCTGCCGTTTTTTTCAATAAAATGGGAACTAGTAGCCTCTCTAGTTTCATGTTTCACCTGTTTATAAGAGCATCTCCACCGGACCTGTGGAAACAGGACGAGGAGAATGGTTTTTAGCAAGCCCCATTCATGTGGCCTTGAACTGCTGGGTTATGGAGAGCCACTAGTGGCTCGGGACAGTGACCGATTCTGCAAATCTCATGTGACGTTGAGAGGCTGCATGTTGGTTACCAGCCTCGTGGGCCCGCAGTTCGTCCATCTCACCCCGTCGTCTCGCACACTTAACTCTACTTCGACCACTCGACATCCATGCAATCTATAAATAAATCATAAAACAGGCTCACTCAAAACTCTCCTAGTCGCAACACCTCACCGTCTTGCGAGGCATATTTGACGAGGCTGCTCTCAAAATTTTCCTCCCGTGACACTAGTGGAGATCTAGCATTGGGAGAAACATGCACTAGCACACTAACTGCTCGTTTATAGTAAACCGATGGAGATGCTCTAAGGCCATCCTCTATCCAAACATTGGGGCTTGGCAACGGCAATTACAAAGCTTTGTTGCTTGGCCTCCAGCAAAGCAGGCGACACACTAGCTCCTCTAATTCAATGCACACTGGTAGCAAGAAATGTAAACTCCATTTTTGTCAAAGTTTTGTCAAGTTTTCTGACATAATCTCTATATCTAGCTTGCAAAGTACTCCCTCCGTCCCTCTAAAAACGCCCAAAAAGCTTCCTTGTGAAGGATTAATTGTGTTTTTTGTCTTTGTGCTACTAACGTATGCATTCTAGAATCAATATACCATCTACCAAATGTATGCAAACTCTCCAATTTTGATGTTGCCATTTAAGCATCCAAACTCCATGCAAAAAGTACTATATTTGTGCATAGTTTGTGCATGTGGCTAGTTCCTCATTATTTTAATCTTTGTGCTAGTGATAAATGCATTCTAGAATTTATATACCATCCACCAAATGTATACAAAATCTCTAGCTTTAATGTTGCCGTTTGGGCACCCAAATTTCATGTAAAAAGTACCATATTTGTGCATACAACTAGCTCCTTATTATTGATGATTTAAAGATTAGTAGCAACAATGGTACCTCATGGGCAAAGCCATGCTTGCTAGGAGAGGAATGCTCTCCAATAACTCCCCTTGCTCCCATGATATCATTGGCCATGACAAACACTTTCTCAATGTTTGAAATCAACAAAATGGGTTTTTTTAGTGGTACAAGAAATGTGTTTGATTTAGAGCTTTTTAGAGGGACATAGGGAGTTGTCATCATTTCTTTGACAATAGTATATAGAGCAATTTGAAGGACTCTTGAAGAACGCTAGAACTACAAGGTGCGGGCTAGGTTTTGTTGTCTCCTTTAAGATCATACCCCACATGCAAGGTGCATAGAACCGGGTTTGCAATTCTCAAGCTAAGACCCACCTTGAGAGTGCCATTACAAAGTCAATATACTTGTCCAATTGAGGATGCTCTAAGGATATTGGATGTTTCTCTTTTGGAAATAATCCTATTGATTCTTTTGCTTAAACCATCTCCACTTGGCCCATTGGCGTGGCCCTCAACGCTTGTCAACAAGGCAAGAATTGGCCTCCCCTCCCCATGCCAATAGCACTAGGTTGTGGGAGCAAAATGCTAGTTGGAGGACCAAGGTCCTGAAAAATCCTTCTAAGGTCACGTGTAGGGAGGGAAAATGCCAAGCCTCTTATCCTATCTTGTGTTGCCACATGTTTATTTATTATTTATTGCATTACTTTTACGTTGAATGAGGGGAGGAAGTAGCAAGAAAGGGCATGGTAATGAACCCATGTCCCAATTGGGGTGAGTTGTGCAAACTAGCCTTGCTCCCCAATATGCCTTTTTACCTTGCTAACTGATGAGCTGCAAAGTTGACGTGGCAAGTGGGATGGAATTGCTCTTACTACATTGCATGAATAGCACTAACTTTTACACCAATTCTAAAATTATGCATACTTGCAAGGTGCACTACCACAAATTTTACCTTGTTTTAGGTATGAAGTGGTTGACAATAGTTTCATATCATCTCAAATTGTTTGAATGTAATCCAACTTTCCTTCAACATTCACCCAAAATACTTAATTTCATTCAATGTTCATCTAGGATGCCTGTTGATTAAGACATTTCATTAAAAAAAAATCACATACGTATAAGAACAAATCATGTTATTTAGTTAACTTGTATCAATTTAATCCCTAATGAAATTGACGATTTTGAGACCAAAAGAGACACACAAAAAAAAAACAAAACAAAAAAAAACAAACTGTGACCTTTTAGGAAAACACCGAGTAACGATTTGTTGAGGTGTTTTTTATTTATTTTTTTACATTTGACTATGCAATCACAAAGCTTATTTTATTTTGTGACTAGAAGAATCCTTTTCAAACCCAAGTTCCTAACCATTAACAAGCTTTAGCATTCAAAGGTGGAGTTGTTGATCTTTGCTATTGCAAAAAGGAACATATTTTATTTATAGGGCTTGCAACTCTAAATCTTGTGTCCTCATACCTAGTGACTCTTGAGATTATGTTGCACGCTTGTGTTAAAAGTACATGTGAGAAAAAACCAAAGTAGTTGGACACATTTATCATGGTGAGAATGAATTACTTGAAAATGTGGTTTAGCAATTTCATCATATAAAAATAGACTTTAAAGGGTGCAAAATTAGTTACAAAATGGTCGGTGCCTAGCTTGCACTCTAATACTTGTATTTATTTTCATCTCGGCATTGGGCTATTTTTTTGTAGGGCTTCCCCTAAAATAAATTTAAAAGAAAAAGAAAAATAAAAAAATCTTTTGAATTTAGAAGCCTTTGAAATTGGGTGATTGGTTATTTTGATTTTTTTGTAATTAAAATGTTATCAAAGGCTCATATTAAGTCCATTTCATGTTCTTGTGGGCATTGCAACTCTTAGATATATGACACGTGAGTGTCTTGAGATTTTGTGTAAATGTTTTCAACCTATTGGGCCTTTGTTTTGCAATTGTCTAAGCTACTCAATCTAAAAATAGAAATCACATGTTCTATCATAACTTCTTGTCATTTGTTCAATAGTTTTAAAAATCATTGTGTCGAAAAGGTATTTCTTGTTAACAAGTTCTATCAAAAACTCCAAAAAATCCATGACAATTTTGGTTCAAGCAAGATGCCCAAAAATATTTCATTGCAAAAAAAACAATATTTGGTACTTTAGACTCAACTATGTAAGGACCACAAAACCATATTTTGGTTGCAGAAAGTGGGTTTTGGCCTTTAGAATGAAATTGCTCAACGTTTTGGAATTTGGACTTGAAGAACGCATGTAATCACAAGAATTTTGCATTCAACTAAAAAAATGACAATGGAATTGGGTATATGAGTTGACAAATAATAATGGTGTTTATACATCATGGCTTCAAAACACGTATCCATTTTTGGTCAAAGATGGATCAAAGCAACAACACAATATATCAAATATCTAAGAAGAATGCCACATTTTTATTGTGCTATCCTAAAAAAAATCAATTTGCTTAAGGAATACGCTCATATTGTTTCTCTATATGGTAGCAGTATAGTTATGGTATTCAAAAATCTATTGAAATGGTGTTGTCATTTCATCTTTAACATAATATTCATTAAATTGGGAAAAAAAAATCCCAAACTGTATTTCACCTAAAACTTCTCAAGTCAACTTAAAGGTTTAAGGAGATCAACTTACACGTAGTTAATGAATTTTGTGTTCAAAATTTCAGAAATATTGTTATTTTGTGGAACAAACAGGTCTTGTTCTTGGCTTTTTGGTAATAAAGAGCGTATTTTTGGAAGATTTTTAGCTTTTTGGGTAATAAAGAGAGTATTTTTGGAAGATATATATCTTATTTCATTGGAAAATAGTCAAGTGCACACCTGATAGAAGAGGCCCAAAATTCCCAAAATGTCTGTTTTTTCCCAATTTAATGAATATTGTGTTCTTTAGAATTTATCATTTTACTTCTAAAGCCAACTCTTGATTGATTTCACCAATAAGTTTTTCCATGGCAATTATCAAACTTCTTGAAAAACCGTTTTAGGGTAGCAAATAAAGTGTGATATTGACCCTTTTTGTTCACTTCGCTACACCTTGTAATTGCTACTTTTATCCATTTTGTGTAAAATAGTATTATTAGAAAGGTGGGAAATCTTGCCTTCAATGGACATATGGCTCTTCTCAAGTGCAAATCACATGAAGTGTTAACATCCAATTCCACACATGTATGAAAAACCAAAGATTTTTCATCCTTAGCTCACCCAATCATTACAATAATTCACCTCCAACCTCCAATAGTAGATTTGGTTGAAACCTTGATACTTCACAATAAACAAGTTGTTCTTCCCATTTATACAATTTGATAATCTGCATTGAGTCCATATTTGATTCAATTGCACATCTAAGTTTACCACTTGTATTTTTAATGAACTTTGAGAAATTGTGTGTGGTTTTTAAGGGTTAATCCTTAATCCTTAAACATCTAAAAGACCCTTTATGGCATGGTATTTTTTCTGTATCTTGGATCCACACCTTTACTACATTTGAGATCAACAAAGAAGTTGGAATATAGATCAATGGGGTTAGTGAGCTATTTGAGATTCCAAATCAAAATTTCTTGACATGGTGTTCAGAGAAAGTGTCAAACTTATGCTTGTGTTTACTTTTGAGCTTTTGGCTTTGTTTTCAGATGTTGAAGATCTGCTTTCCTCTCAGTTCTCAAATGGAGCAAGTGTCCATGATGCTGCGGCTATAAGAGCATCTTCATTTGTACAACAAAACACCATATTAGGTACACTTTTGGATTAAAAGAAGAGAGTTAATGCTCAAACCCGCCAAAATATTCTCTCATATATTGCAAAAATTACGTTTTCCCATTGCACGACAACTCCTTTAAAAATTAATTTCTTTGATAGGTTGAATAAGCAACAATGAAGAATATATCTACTTTTTCAAATAAGGAAGCTTGCTATTTTTTGGACACTATTCTACCTACTTGCACGGATAGGTAAATTACTTTTGAACACGGAAAACAAAAGACAAGAGACACAATGTTTCTTTGAGATGAAAAACTACAGTCTTGGGGGAGATGCTCTAAGCAGCTCAGACCCCTTACGAAGCTTGGAAACTGGATGCTAGACTAGTTGCAGTAACAAGGACTAATTAGACCTCATATTCTCATCATACTAGAAACAATTTAACTCCTAATCTACTTCCAAGTTCTTCAAATGTGCATTTCAACATCAAGTAGAAGTTAGTTGTGTTTAAAACAAACACCAAGTTGTTTGGCTCAAAAATCAAGTTTAATCTCTTATGATACCTCAAAAAAAAAACGCAACAATGTCCTAGTTTCTACGATTCAAGATTTATTTTACCTACTAGCTTCCAATTTTACGTACTAGCTTCCAGTAAGGTGGGTGAGCCAGTGTAGCCATGACAAGAGTTATTTGGAGAGAATTTGGCAAGTTACATTGCTGGGGTAAGCTTACTAAGGGCATCCTTGCCTAAATCTTACCTCAAAAGTCTGCTTGCAACTTTCACAGTGAAAAATTGGATGAAATTATCAGATCCTTCTTGGAGCAGAATCCTAATTTGTCAAATTTTGGATGAAAGTAGCTTATATTAGCAATCGTTTATATGGACTTCCGTATATCATCCATTTGTTCCAAATTTAGCCAAATTTTCCTTCCTTTCATGCATTCTAGGGTGGAGGTCGCTCTACCCTAACAAAATCAAAAATTAAACCATGTCCAATCAATCTAAAAACACCCCACCAATAATTGGTCAGATGGGGTTCCAATTTCTATGGAACCTCATCTGACCGATTATTGGTGGAATGGTGGGGTCTTGGAAGGGGTATTTTTAATTTGACCAACCACCACTCTCGCATGGAAGGATGCCCTAAGATAGGAGGCTTTAAAAGTGACCATGTTCTAAATGCGTCCTTTATTTAGGAATGAGTGACATGTTCCTTCAAATATTTATTACTGTTATTGATGATGAGTTAGGTAGGCTTAAAGGATCTGTTTATGAACCTCTTGTCTTAGTAAAGCATTCACAATAGTGCAACAATTATTCTACCACTTCCAAACTATGAAAATTTGAATGCATGCAGAATTTAACGTTTGAGACACCCTCAAAATTCTCTTTGTCAAATTTCTTTGCACTAGTAACAAATTATTCTATACTCTATTATATATATTTTTAATTCTTACATTGAGCATGTTGTTATGATAAATGACAGACTCACTCTTTGCTATTGCACACTAGAACACTTAACCCCTAAAGGATCAATACTGTCCCTTCGGATGGCAAATAGGATTTTGGGCATGTATCTTTTGGTAAGCTACTTTGTGTGGTTTTTTAAAACTTTTATTGAAAGTGGGGAATTCATAGATCCATGTGAGCATCTGATTTTTTCTTCACTTTGACATTTGACAAAGAAATTATGCAAGAATTTATGAGAATTTGGGGAGGATTGCCCATCCGGGAAGCCCAAAAAACTTCTTCAAAATTCACATTTTTTAAAAATAAAATTCTGAAATCGGTTCTTTGGATTTTTTTTATACTTGGGAAGCTTTGAATCATTCAATTTTAGTCAATGACATGAAAGTTATGAGGATTTTTTGTTTGCTGGCAGTTATGGATTCTCTACTCTAAAATAAACTTTGAAGTCCTTTATTTTACTCAATTTTCAATATTTTGGAAAAAAAAATTGAACTAAAGGATGTAGATTTTTTATTACAACACTATAACCGTTGGGTTTTTCAATTTTCACTTCAATAATCTAATTCTCAACAATTTAGTGTTTTGACTCATTTTGTACTTCTTTTTACTTGCTATTTTTTTCCCATGTGTTGTGTAGTTCCATTTGATTTGAAAATTCTCCCACATATACCTAACTTGATCTCCTACATGGTAAATTAAAAGCACAACTTTGGGTAGAGCAAAAAAATTCATATAAGAGTGGTTAAAGGTTTCCAAAATTTACAGACAGCATGGAAAAAAACTTTACCCATCACTTTAGATGTAAATATTTCCCTTCTCTCCATCTAGAATGATCTGATTTATTTCCCAAAAGTACCTCTTCTAGTCTAAGGCAATATCCTATAGTTGGGTTTCCAAAATAAACTAAATTAATCTACCTTCTTACTCATCCCCTAGAAGTGGCAATTTAAAGTAGTTTTGGCACAAAAAAGGGCTTGGTCCTTTAGGGGTTAAGATTCATTGGAAATACTCACTCTAAGTTGCAGAGGTAGGTAGGAGAGATGTTCCAAGGGCGTCCTCAATCTAGACAAAGGGTACGAGTCTTAGAAATGATAAAAAAAGGGTTCTCTTATGTGTGCAATTCTTGTAGCGGCCTCCCAAAGGAGTTTGCAACCTTGATGTGCAATTGACTTTAGAGTTGCCAAGGACATAGGATTGCTTGGTTGAGGAGGTAATTACAAAAGTAATGGAAGAGCTGCATAAGATTTTGTCAAAGTATTAGTTGTACTTTGCCAACCAAATTGATAACAATTAGCTCTTTGAGCTTTACAAATTTCCTCAAGTGCTTGCCATGACCATTCCTATGCCATGTGAGCTTCTTGTTTGGCTTTGCGGCTGAAAGAGGAACAACTTTATTTCATTACACTTGGACCCACCTACATTGTTTTATTAACCTCTAAAGAACCAACGGATTTTGGGCATGTACCTACAGCTAATCTACTTTTTGTGATTTTTTGAAACTTTTATTGAAGGTGTGAAATTCAAATATCTACGTGGGCATCTAATTTTTTCTTCATTCTAACATTTATTGAAGAAGTTTTAAATGATTTTCTAAAAATAGGCTAGATCAAGCAGCCCAAAAGCTTCTTTAAAAATTTGCATTTAAAAAAAATAAAAAAATCATTCAATTTTGATTGATGAGATGAAAGTTATGAGAAGTTTTTGTTTGCAAGTAGGTATGGTTTTCAAAATTGAATGATTCAAAGCTCCCTATGTATATATATAAGTCTAAAGAACCTTTTTTTATTTTTTTAAATGCAAAATTTAAAGAAGTTTCTGGGCTGCCCGATCTCGCACGTTTTCGAGAAATTCATTTTAACTTCTTCAATAAACGTCAAAGTGAAGAAAAAATTAGATGCCCACATAAATCTTTAAACTCCCCTTCATCCATAAAATTTTCAAAAAATCACGCAAAGTAGTTTAGCCATAGGTACATGCCCAAAATCCCATTTATCCCCAAAAAGGAGGCTTGGTCCTTTAGGGGTGAATGTACCTTCATTCCAACTAGTTTGAGGATGCCTCAAGAACAAATTTGAGCATGACATGGAACATTGACACCTCAATAATGGTGTGAAACATTTTTTGTTTTAAAATAAAATAAGCGACTACACTACAAAAAAAAGGCTTTTATCCTTATAGCAATGGCTCACTTTTTTTAACCCTTAAGCATCAAAATAGACCATTTTTGTCCCTGGGGCATAAAAATACACTATGGGCAAGAAAAAGCAATTTTTTGTTTGATTTTTTTCAAAATTGACCATAAACACATGGTCCATCATCAATAGCAAAAAATTACCTCATCAATTGCACTCACATTTTTTGGTAACCCAATTTGTGAGAAATTTTAGAATCAAGGTGTTAGGTCCCAAGCTGCCTTTATTGTAATTTTCTTGAGGGCACTATGCACTATTGACTTTTGCAACTTTTAAAAACAATATTTTAATGTATGGGCACCATTGTAAATACCACTGTTCACTGTGAACACTGTACATCGGGCAGGCACGGAGACCACCCGGCATTTAAGGGTTAATCTCTAAATGCCCAAGGCCTTTCTGAACTTCTTGGCATTTTCAGGAAAGTGAACAAAAAATCAACCTTTTCATAAATCTCATCAAGTTTTTTAAAATTGTAACCGTACAAATTTAAGCTTGACATGTTAGAGATTGCACATGGAAAAAGAAAACACAACAATATCACTTATAGTTTGAAAGATTATAATGTTTAAACAAGAGGGTGCTAAAACTGTAAAAGTGACTTGAAATCTTCTAATCCTCATTTCACATTTCAAATTTAAAAAGTTGGTCTTCAAAAAAATATGAGGTTTAAGGTCATTACATGTTTAACCTCAACCAATTTACTACTTTCAAAATTTATTCTTACATTTTTATGAAATGGATTTTTAATGCGGATTTTTCTGCAAGCTCTAGTGTATTTGAGACTCATTTTCAAGATCTTCCAACACTAGAAAACTCAAGATTGCAGTAGACACCCTTACACAAAATCTTGAATAGAAAAATCAAGAACATTTATTTTCAAAGTCAAATTTTTGATATTGAAAATATACTTCAAAACAAACTTGTGTTCAAAATAAAATACCAAAAATAGTGATTTGATAAGATTTTATTCATCTTCAAAGTTTTGTAAACACCCAAATTGGGTGCCTCGGGCATTTAGGGGTTAACCCCTAAACGTTGGCACGGACAAAAAATGTCTGTTGCCTCCAAAAAAAACTCTATATCCCAGAAAAAGACTGATTTTGATTTGTTTTTTTTTCAGAAGTGATCATAAAAGCGTAGTGCATCATGGAAGGCAAAAAATTACCTCTTGGGATACATTCATTTTATTTTGTAACCCAAATTGTGATACATGGTGTTAGCTCCCAAGCTGCCCTTCTTGCATTTTTCATGAGGGCACCATGCACTGTTGACTTTTTCAACTTTTTGAAACAATACTATTGATGCCCATGTGCAAAACACTGTAGAATGCTACAGACAAGGCAAGCCATGGTGATCCATCAGGGTTAAGTAAGATATCTACTCGAACCTATTCAAGGTAGTTTTGTCACAAAACCAATAGAGCAAGGAGAATGGAAGAAGGGTTGGTTTTCAACTATTCCTTTGGAAGTTGAAGGCATTCAATGCCTGCAGGAATTCGGAACTCGGAAGGCGGCTTTTCCTATTTTTGTCCAAACACAATTGCAACGGAAGACGGCTGGATTCGCATCAAAAGCTGAGCTGTACTAATTTTCTCGGCATCACCGTTGTGCCGTGAGAAGTGAGAACCCTTCCTTATTTTATTAGTATTTAAATGTAAACAAATGAAACATCTCATATACTAATGAATAATCTTACCTGTCCAGATTGTATGGTCAATCATGAAAACTTTATTATCCGAGTTCGTTAGAGCATCTCTACCGGTTGGCCCGAGACGGGCAATCAACGTGGCCTTATGGCACTGTTCATGCTTGCAATTTTCACCGGCGACAATGCGAGGGTGAGTTTACTTGCAGCCTCGCCAAACTATGGTGCGGGGACGGTGAGCTAGTAGGATACAAAGTTTTCTCAACGCGCTTGAAAGGCAAGTTTGATGCATTTTGAGGTCTCAGGTCCCACTCCAAGCTGCCTTTTGCCCCAACGGACCTTGCATTGCCCTCATATGGATCCCATCCCAATTTGCCAGCAAGCCTAGCTACATTGTTGACATCAGTGACTTGTCCACATGCCCACAAGGAGGATACTTCGATCACCTCAAAAGTTACAAGGTTTTAGTTGACTAGATCCTCTAGCGCGTTGCAAGAAAATCACTACAAGGAAAACTGTCCAAAATGACAAAAATATGTCCAAATCAACATGGTCAAATCTATAGAAATTGTCCAATTTGACAATTTTTTGTCATTTTGGACACATTTAGTCAATTTGGACATGTCAATTATGACACAATTTCTTGTAATGAAAGGATGGAGTTCCCAATACTCAAATACGCTGAACCATTGCTCAAGGCCCTCTCAAGCACATGTGGCGCGTCGTTGTAATTTTTTGCTGGTGGAGATGCCCTTAACCCCTAAAGGCCTAAGCCCATTTTTGAGTGAAAATCAATGAAAGCTGCCGCTTTTGGAGGAAGGTGTAGAAAAGTAAGAAAAAAAGTTTTTTTGAAAATCCAATTGTAGAATTTTGCCCTAGACTATAGAAGGTACTTGTGAAAAAAAAAACTCAGCTCATTCTAGATGAGAGAAGTGAGATATTGACATCTAAAGTGACAAAAAAAGTATATTCCTTGCTGCCCCAAAAAGTTCAGAAGCCTTTGACCACTCTTATAACAAAAAAAATGCTCTACGCATAATTGAGGTCTATTTTTCCCATGTAGAAGACCAAGTTAGGTATGTATGGGAAAAAATTCATATGACTTGGAGGTGTAAAACATACTTCAAAAATATTGCTGAAAGGTCCTAAAATAAGCACGTACAATAGAAAAATTGGAGGATTTATGTAAAATTCAGAAATTTGAATTACATGAATTTAAACAATGGAAACTAAGGATTCTTAATCTACTACAACTTGGGAAAAAATTTAATCAAAGAAATTTTATTCAAACTGCTCAAAAAACTAAAGCACCAAATTTTACAAGAGGCAAAAGGAATGGAGGTTTGGGAGTCCCCCAAGATGGGCACCTTCCACTCCACTCCCCTTTGCCCAAGTGTCAATCACCTTGTGCCCTTAAGGGCTGACCCTCTTTGCAGTCAACATCCACTTACAAAGGAGAGGCCTTGCTTGCTACCCCTTTTTGTCTAGTTTTAGAAAATTATTGATTAGTTTTTCATCAAATATTAGAATGAAGAAAAATTAGATATCCATGTAGGTTGTGGAATTCTCCACTTTCAATAAAAGTTTCTAAAAATCACACAAATTAGTTTAACTATAGGTACATGCCCAAAATCCATTTATCCCCAAAGGGGCAGTTGGGCCTTTAGGGGTTAAACTCACCTCAAATGCAATTCATTCTTTGAGTAATAGCAGAGAGCACTTTGTTCCTTAGGGCCACTTTACACCAGGAGTCAAGGACATGAAAATTTGAGGCCATTTCAATCAAAATTTCAGCCCAAACGGCCTCAAGAACAGTCCCAAGTGGGCTCAATTTACTACATATACGTCAATGTGGGGCATGGGTGAAAAATGGAGTTGTCAATTACATATGGAGTGTATTTAGACGTTGCATTGGTCTAGATACACTCCATATGTAACTGACAACTCCATATTCATTGAAAAAACAATCTATTTTTCACCCATCAAAAAAATATGAGAGTTTTGAAGTTTACCATTAGGAGATTGAAATCAGGAATTTTAAATTTAGATCTGGATTCAAAGACACTCCTTCAACTTGGGACCTTGGAGGAGGCTACAATTGAACAACAAAAAAAATAGGGGGAAAATTATTGCTATTATCCTTGTTTGAGAAAAAGCTTGATCTTTTCCATCGTGACCCCACATTGACGTATGTGTAGGGAACTAAGCCCCCCAAGTGTCCATTATATATGACTATAATGGGGGTTAATTCTCTGGTGTGTAAAGGCCTTAAGGCCAAAAAGTTGAGGTCGTTAGAATAAACTTAGAGAAAAAAATTCAGGAGAAAAAGGGATAGAAAAAAAAAGACGCCAATGAGAGCCATCGAAATTTTTAATCCATCTTACGATGTTGAATATTTTAAGAGAATTTTTTTTTCATTCAAATAACCTTATTTTAGTAAACTTAGACAATGGTCCTAGGGCCAAGAACTAGCTTCTTATTTTTGGAGGACCCAATTTTTGTCATTGGGATGCATCCGACTATAGTTTTTAAATATTAAAATATGTTGTGAAAAGTTAACCTTGATTCCTAGTGTAAAGTCCTTGAGACCATTTTCAAGATTAACCAATTAATGTGAATCATAGATTATAAACAGCCTCAACTTGTAGTGTAAAATGCCCTTAGTTTTCAAATGATTAATTTTCAAATTATCACAAATTTTTTGAGTTCTTGTACTAGTTGAGTAACACTTAGTGAGTATGGGTTCTTGTACCAAACTTCTACAAGGTTATACTAAAAACTTAAATTCTTTTATTTCCTAATTAGTACAAAAATTCTTGACATGTATAGTTTGAAAATTGGAGGTATCTCAAGTCCAAAACTACGGCCTCGATAGTCAAGAAGCAGCTTAAAAATTCAGCCTCATAATGATTTCAGATTATTTGTGAAAAACAATCATCTTTAAGGTTTTGTGATTGGAGATTTGTGGCCGCTAAATTATTCTAAAATATTCAGTGCTTAAGAAGAAAACCTCTTCAAAAAGGATACAAATTCTGTGTTTTTACTTTTGTTTTGAATTGTGGTGAGAGCAATAGAGATTCTAACTGTTAGAAAAAATGTGAGCCCTCCACAAGACCCTTGCAAGGGATCTCTTTAATTGTTTTAATTTGTATTTTGGGATAACAAAAATTCCTTACACCCTACTATGCCTTTGACTATAATCATGGCTCACATTGGCATGTTCAATTATCATTTGGGGTCACAATTACATGTACATATTATCATGATTCTTTTCCTCTATATTAAAATCTTCAACTTAGTACTTGTAAGGGTAACATTTAGTTATGATTGTGTACTATAAGAGAATAATTAAGAAATTGTGACATAGGACAAGATTGCCATTTTTTATTCATAGTTTTTGTGATATACAAAAAGAAAGTCATACAAGGTAGAGACACTTCACACATACTTCTAATATATCCAATTTAGGCCCAATAAATGTTAAGAGTGTCAAATCTTAAGAACCTTGTGGAGGGTTCAAAAAATTTCTAATGGGCCATGTGAGTTGGAAGTAAGAACCTACAAGATTTGTTCAAAAATCACTGATACCATAATTGTTTTTAAAGGTTGTTGCTGATGATGTATATTTACAAAACTAAAAGTAAAGAGATGAACCTCCATTTCTCCAAGGGCTTCAAGGGATTTATTTATAGAACGTACGGAGTGAAGCATTTATGTTGGTAGAAAGGCAAGGCATTAGTATTTGTAAAGTCAAGTGCGAGGACCTTATTTTCTTCCCAGTTTTAATTTTGTTTCATAAATGAAACCTATTTGTAAATTTGAATGCATTGATCACGTTTAGGAACTTAGCATGGTTGGTTTAGAAAGTTAATTACAAGGCCTAATTCTCATTCCTTGTATGTTTATTTTTAGAGATAAATACATATTGAAAATGATGAAATCTATTTTAGTGCAAATCATTCCTGAGGTCTTATATTGTCTAAAAAGTCAATATTTATTACGTTAATTTTACAGACTAAATTTCTCTAAGGAGTGCAATAAGGTCCCTATACCTTTGGATTGGCTAAGTTAGAGAGTGTACTCAATACCATGTCCTTATAAATCTACACAAGACAACATCTAATGCTCAATATCAACTCATTGAAACAATGACAAGCATTTTAAAAATCTATAAAAAAAACACTTTTGCTACTAGTCTATTTTGCATACAACATTTAACCTCTTTTTTAGAAATTTCTTCATGTTTTTTGTAAAAAAACTTCAAGGGAACTCAAAAGTGTAAAATGGGCTACAAACTCTTTTATTGTTAAATTGTCAATTTTGGACACACAAAATTAACCAACCAAACTTTGGATGACAACTATAGTTGTAGTGAAATGGTAGCAATTTAGTTGAAATACGGAGAATGGTATTTGCAAACTTGGTAATAGTAGGTAAGATATACAATTTTTTTTTAGTAAATGATGGTGCATCATATAGAGCTTTATTACGTGGTTGATTTGCTCCATTTGACTTTTGAATTGAAGTCGAAAAATGTGAAGATGCAATTTGTAATACAGATTGTCAAAACTTTGAGGCAAATTGTGGGCCTCAATTTGTATGTCATTGGATAATCCACGATATGTTGAAACTTCAATTATAAAAAGAAAGTGCTATTACTTTGTAGGAAAAATTTACTATCTTTGTCGAGTGGTCAACAATCAAGAGTACAATATAGTTTTGTTTTTGTTGTGGCAAACAAGAAACTCTTTTGCGGCAATTATGTATTGAGATAATGAATACAAAGACCACAATTGATTGAAAATGGATAAAAGTTGCTAAAGCATATTGAAGCGATGCCTATGAATTATTTAATTTAGAGTAGATATGCAAAACATTGCCAGTTTGTCAACAAATTTTTACAATTGAGTTGAGCAGAAATCTCCAAAAGAGACTTGTTGAAGTTGAAAAGTCACACTATTGGAAAATTGTGGTAATGCTATAATACAAGAAGCAAATTTAAAATACAAATTGGATTTTTAGAGTGAATTATGAAGGAGCATAGTAAAAAGCTTAAAATAATGAAATTCAGTTTAATTTTTTACAAATTTAAAAAATACACAAATTGAGAAAAAAAAAACTAATCACAAAGAAACATTAATTCGTGTCACCTATAGGTCATTTACAACATTGTTTGAATAGGGCATGGGCATTTCAATAAAAGTGTGCCAAATTTGCAACTACTAATTCAAGAGAACCTCCAATTTAACGGATTGCTCTCTATAGTTGTCTTGGAATTGCCTTTGACACACAATCAAGCATTGTTTTTACATATAAGATATCTAATTGATGAAACCAAGTTTAATTAGCAATCAACACATCACTACCTCAAGTATGTCAATTTGAATGCAATACATCTTACTTTACAGAATTATATTTTGAATTCTGTAGAGGTAGATCCCCCAATTGAGCAAACTGATCAACAAAAATTCCAAAAGTTGCCGAATACAATGTAATTGTGCACATTTGCACATATGACAATCATATAACTACATCATCTTATTAAGTGCAAAAATGTTATTGATATCACAAAAGAAATTGTGAGAAAACATAATGAGTTTTTACATTTGAAAATACTCAGAAAGTTTTTACACATGATACTGCCACTTCGAATAACCCAAATCCTATGGAAGATTCAACACAAAGTAATCCATTTCTATGCATAGATGACCACTAAACTTGTCTTAGAAGATTATTTTATTAAACCCTAATGGACTGTTGTCCCCTCATGGGACAAATGGGACTTTGGGCATGTATCTGTGACTAAACCAATTTTTATATATTTTTTGAAACTTTTGAGGATGGTGGGAAATTCAAAGATGTACGTGCACACCTATTTTTTTCTTCTATTTTTTCTTCATTCCAATATTTACTGAAGAAGTTATGCATGAATTCTTGAAAACAGAGGAGGGCAGGCAACCCAAAAACTTCTTCAAAAATTCCATTTAAAAAAATAAAAATCCTAAATTGGTTCTTTAGATTTATATATATGTGGGAAGTTTTGAATCATTCAATTTTGATTTATGAAATGAAAGTTATGAGAAGTATTAATTTGTGGGTAGGTATGAGACCCCCAAACCTCTATTCCTTTTGCACCTTGTAAAATTTGATGCTTTGATTTGTTTTTGATTTTTTTTTCCTAGTTGTAATAAATTATAATTCCTTGGTTTTTACCATTTGGATCAAAGTAATTCAGATTTCTCAATTTTACATAAATCTTCCAATTTTGCCTAGTGTATATGCAAATTTCATGGCCTTATAGCATTGCAAGATTTTACCAAGTATGATTCACACCTCCAATTCATTTGAAAATTCTCCCACACTTGCCTAACTTGGTCTTCTACATGGAGAAAAACAATTAAATCTCAACTTTGCGTAGAGCAAATTTTTTGATATTGGAGCAATCAAAGGCGTCTGAAATTTTTGGGCAACAAAGAAAAAAAACTTTTTTTTGCACTTTGGATGTCAATATCTCACTCCTCTACATCTAGAATGAGCTGATTTTTTTTCCACAAGTACCTCTCATAGTCTAGGGCAGGATCCTATGGTTGGATTTTTTTTTAAACAATTTTTCTACCTTTCCATTCATTGCCCTAGAAGTGGCAGTTTTCAATGACTTTTTGCAGAAAAAAGGACTCAATCCGTTAGGGGTTAAGCCCTAAATGCCCAAGCGACCAGATTTGGGTCTTTACAAAACTTTGAAGATGAATAAAAACTTATCAAATCATTATTTTCAGTATTTTTTTTTCAATGTGAGTTTGTTTTGAAGTCTACTTTCAACATCAAAAAGCTGATTTTGAAAATGAAAGTTAATTTTTCTACTCAAGATTTTGTACAAAGGTGTCTAGTGCAATCTTGAGTTTTCTAGTGTTGGAAGATCTTGAAAATGAGCCTCAAATACACTAGAGCTTGGAGAAAATCCATGTTATAGATACATTTAAAAAGAGTGTAGGAGTAGATTTTTAGAATTGTAAATTGATTAGAGTTAGACATGTAATGACCTTAACCCTTAACCCCTAAATGTCCTAGAGTGCCGCTACAACCAGTACACTACAGAGTATTTTTCTTGTATTTGGAATGGATCCACACCTCTACTACATTTGAGACCAACAAAGAAGTTGGACAATAGATTAATGCGGTTCTAGTGAGCTACTTGAGATCCCAAATTAAAATTTCTTATCGTTAGCAAATGACAATTATACGTCAGTGTATATACGGTTCCCTATGGACATTTAAGGGTTAAAGGACCGCTCTACATATTACATAGTAAATACGTTACCATATAACTAGCATTTGCTACCAATAAAAAGTTTTCATTTAGGATCTCGATTAGCTCACTAGAACCGCATTGATCTATATTCTAATTTCTTTGTTGATCTCAAATGTAGTAAAGGTGTGGATGCATTCCAAATACAAGAAAATACTAGATATTGTATTGGCCGCAAAGGGCTCCTCAATCTTTAAGAGTTAAACCTCATATATTTTTCGTGACCAACTTTTTAGATATGACATGTGAAATGAGAATTAGAAGACTTTAAGTCACTTTTACAATTTTAACACCCTCATGTTCAAACATTATAATCTTTCAAACTATAAGTGATGTTGTTGTGTTCTCTTTTTCCATGTAATCTCTAACCTGTTTAGTTTAAATTTGTACAAAAAAAATTAATGGAATTTATGAAGAGGTTGATTGGTTGTTCAGTTTCATGGAAAGTCCAAGCAGCTCAGATAGGGCTTGGGGGGTAAAATCCACCATACTTTTTAGCGTTATAGCATTGTTCTCTTCAAACTTGAACAATTTGAGTTGAACGCTTCTCTCTCAAACTTGGAAAATTCATTATAAGCTCCAGAGTGCAAAGCGACTCCAAAGACCTAGCGCTTTTAAGTGCACAATATGCACTACAGAGCCAAAATCAATTGATACAATGAGAACGGTTCTCAAAAAATGGACTGCGTTTTATGCAGACCTGCCTCACAAGGGGATTGCTGAGATTTCCGTCACCTTCCGACCCAGACATACAAATCAGTCAGTGAATTATGGTTCATACATGGGGCGACAGAGGATGTCGAATTCCTATTCGCAACATAACAAACGTTGGGTGTAGCATGTAAATGCTGTGTGATACAAAAGCCATACCAGGAAAACAGGAAGATATCAAACCAGCACAAGATACCATATGTAGGTGGTTTAATTACATTCGTTAACAAGCAAGGTTAACCATACTTACTGCACCAATGTTTGTGATTAGACTCTGGATAATGGAGCAACACTACCTGAGATTAAACAGCGAGCTGCCCTTGAGACTGTGTGACACGGGGTTACCCTAAATTCAATAAGAAAACATCCATCATGGTCATCTTACTATCTACAAAGAACAAGATTATTATCATGTCAAGAGTTTTTTCTGAAAGCAGCAACAACGACAAGGCTCTAAAATAACATGCTCTTTCGGTGATTTTATACCCAAAAAGTATAAAAACTCATTGTGGTCACCGAGTCAAGACTGTATTGTTTACTGCTCTCACCCCCACAAATGCCGCATTAAAAGCGTTTCTTAGGATGGCACAGATAAGCTCATCGCAGATGTCCAGGTACAGTAGTACACTTTACAACTTCAAATAAGTTGGGAAATTCTAGCGCACTCCATATGGTAAATTTGTACCATGAACGGACAAAAAAACAGTGGTATCATGAACTTAATTGATGCACATTGCACAGCATCAGGAAACAGGAAGACCAGAAGCTCAAGAGTAATAAAAACCCCACAAGACAGCATAGCATTGACTGAAAGATCGACTTCCACTTGAATGTATACCTAATATAATTAACTGAAACTCACACACCTGATTGAAGAATAAATGCAATTATATTCATTTCAGTAACAGAAACACTTCTCAGAATAGACAAACCACCTATGAAAGGGTGTACGGTCACCTCAAAATTCTGAATAGCTGGAAACGATGCCTCATTAAAAGTGCGCTCTTACAGAGTCTGCAAAAAAAAGTTCCCCTCCAACAAGCGCAACTCCAGTAAGTATAAATATGCCTATAAACGGCCAATTTACTGGGAGACACCCAACCACTTCGTGAAATTCTCGAACTCTGTATACTCGGAGTCTGAAACCATAGTCTTGTACCATGAAGCACCCTGTTTCTTGATCAACACCTTTTCCTCGGGCTGCATACAGAAGCACTAGATCAGACAGATACTCACATAAAATACATCGCATTATACATAACTAGGCTCCAATTGATTGCAAAGATTCAAGGACGATCGATCAGACATTCGTGAAAGAAACTAAACATCCCACTAGTTAAAGTATGGGAGTACCTTGAGCTGGCTCCTCTTGCTCTGCAACTTCTCCGATTTGGCCTTGGCCTGCCTCTCCTGAGCCAAAAGCTCCATTCTCCTGGCAGTCTTGGCATAGGGGTTGAGCTTGAGAAGAGCACCGAGGTTCTTCAATGGGTTCTTCTTGAGCACACGCCTCTTAATGGCCACCTTTGTAGGGCGGACAACGCTCTGGATTTCATCAGAGTTGATGATCCTGGCCAAGTCGGGGTTGCCCATAATATTACGGGGCAGGATGTAGTCCTTCTTCAAAAGAGACTTCTTCTCATGAGTACCATAGATGAGATCCAACTTCTCGAAAGCAGACTTGGTCCAGACGATGAACCGACCAAGGTGACCACCTTCAACCATGTCAAAGAATAAAGTCAGGACACTTCCTTAAATGAACCATGAGAGAATAAAACAACAAACCCTAAACTCAACGTGTTTTCTCTACGCCAATACTAAAAACATCAACCATGCATCATACGACCACTTATTACGAGTAAGACGAATTGATTATTAAGATACATGAATTAACATTCTCATTAAGCCTGGCATGATCCTTGACCCGAAGTGCACATCAGCTAGGGTTTTGGTTGAGAAAAATTCTAACCTGGAGCGAGCTGAAGGAGGTTCAGGCGGTTGACGGACACAATCTCAACGCCGGGGATGTTCCTGAACGCCTTCACGAGCTTGGCGCCCTCGGTACCGTAGACGACAAGAGGTCCACGGCGAGAAATGTACCTCCTGTTCCTCATCTTACCCTTGCCAGCCCTAACGTTGCGGCTGGCCTTAACCTTTTCGATATCGGCATAAGCGCCAAGAGACTTCAACAACTTGACAGCTGCAGAAGTCTTCTCGATCGCCTCAACGGCGTCGCCCAAGACCAAAGGCACCTCGGGAACCGTCTCGATCTTGTGACCCCTGGCAAGCAGCAAAGAAGGAACAGCGGACGCAGCCAATGCGGAAGCGATAGCATATCTCTTCTGGTTCAGGTTGACCTTGCGGTGCCAGCGGCGCCAGATCTTCGTAGGAGCGAACATGCGTCCACCACGGCACATGTTACCGAAAGCTCCCTGTCCAGCACGGTGCGTTCCACCACCCGGAACCCTAGGAATACGCGACACGGCACGCCCCGTCCCCCATGACTCCGCCGAGGTCTGATGCCCCGCCTTCACGCTCACGGCGTACGGCTGCCTCTTGTTCTTCGCTAAGGCCGTGTGCACGCTTGCGACTACGTCTGGGCGAATTGGAGCCAGGAAAACGGCAGGGAGTGTGGCCTGCGCGCCCTTGTCGCTTCCGTCGATGCTTTGTACGCTCACCAACGGGCGAGCTGCAGCCGTGGACGCCATCGCTGATAGTCCGATGTGAGAGACCTGCGACCACGAAAGGTGCACTCGAAAAAAGACCCTCTCTCTCGCCTGTCTCCGCTCTTGCCCTCCCGACATGAGCCTCCAAGTCAGTTTTAGGGTTTAGCTCTCCACTCTGATCTGCGCCGTTCATCTGCGGAATGCAATTTCAACGAGAATACATCGCTGCCGTCGATAGTCGTCCTCATCGCTAATGACGTTCCCAGCGCTCCCATTCTGTTGTCTTTCTCCAAATTGTCCATGGGATGCTAACGTGTGCTGTCCCCTGAGCGTCCAGGCCGTATTCACCAAAATTGGGGTTTTTGATGCATCGTATCTCGGTCAATTGGATGATCCACCAAAAGTGACTATTGAAAATAGTGGAACACTTACTTACAAGAAGGCTTGCAATTTTTTGGGAATAATCTGTTGTGGGAGATGGGAGATTATAACATTTGATCAAACAACATGTGATGACAAAATCTCATATTTTGGTAGGTACTCCCTCTATCCCATTATAATGCTCCAAAAAACTTCTCTATGAGGGATTAAATGTATTTTTAGTCATTATGCTAGTGACAAATGTATTCTAGAATTAATATACCACCTATCAAATATCAATAAAATCTCAAGTTTTTATGTTGCCGTTTAGACACCCAAATTCCATGCAAAAAGTACCATATTTGTACATGTTGCTAGCTCCTCATTATTGATGATTTCAAGATTAGTAGCAACAATGGTACCTCATATGGGCAAAGCCAAGCTTGTTAGGAGAGGAATGCTCTTCAAATGCTTAACTTGTCCCCATGAGATCATTGGACATGACAAATACTTTCTCAACAATTGAAATTAGCAAAAGGGAGCTTTTTGGTGGGTCAAGAACTATGCCTAATTTGGAGCTTTATATTGGGACACATGGAGTAGTTGTTATTTGATGATTTTTACAAAATCCTGTGAGTCCTTAATTCATTTAAAATTTTGTGAGCAACAAGATTAGATGTGAATGCACTCACTTGTAAATTATTGAAGATTGCACTTCTTTTTATGTCAAGTTTTAAGGCTTCAAATTGCTATGGCACGGAAAACAATGACCAACACAGTTTGTGACAGTTGCCATAATAAGGGTCTAAAACATGCTTGAACCCTTGCCAACAACTTTCCCACTACCACAAAGTTTACACAAGGAAGCTTGCAAGGGATATTGGCCAGTTGCAAAATGTAAAACACTACTTGCCACCACGCCCCGTATGGTGTTTCACTCAATCAAATCTGTTGCAACACATGTACAACATTTGACTTTCCTTGTCATTTCTCAATTGGCACGTACAACTTGAATGCCTTCATAATTGTAGTTTATAGCAAGATCAAAAAATTAGATCCAGTTCCTCAAATAAACATTTGAAATCCCCAACAACATGATCTTGTTGTTGGGGTGCTAAGGGGTTAACCCTTAAACAACCAAGCAACCATAAGACATAATATGTACATTGCTGCATAATTGGCATTTGCTACTAACAAAAAGCTTTAATTTGGGATCTTGACTACCTCACTAGAACAACATTGATCTATATTCTAACTTCTTTGCTGATCTCAATTGTAATAAAGGTGTGAATGCATTCCAAATACAAGAAAAACACATTGTATTGTACTGCTTGCTACGAGTTGCTTAGACGTTTAAGATACAATTGCTTTAATTTTCTATTTTTGGCAGATTGCACGCTGTTACTGAATGAAACCCTGAAAGATATAATAGCAACCCAGAAAAAAAGAGGAGAGAGAAAAGGGAAAGTTTTTTCACATACTTTTTACTTGGGATTTTGGTGGTAGTCCACTTTTTATCAGTCTAAATTTCAAGGGAGGAGCTGATTTTTCTGTCATAGACCTCCATGCCTGGGAATTCTACCAAATATTTTTTTAAATTATTGGAAAGCCCTTAAAAAAATAAGTGTATACTTAACACAACTAGCAAAAAACCAAAATCTAATATGGATCAGATTTTGGGAAAGGTAGGGGTCTTTGAGTACCATCAATGAGCCTATGGTAGGAAGATCCTCTTATTTTGTAGATTTGTGAACTTTGATTGTATGAAATGGAATGTGTTTTCTATATGTTTTGTGATTTAAGATTATTATAGTACCAACAATAGCCAAATCTGGAATTTATGATGAACTGGATTGATAGCTGTGCATGCAATACAAACACAAATGCCCAATTTAAAGTTAAAAACTTGAATAATCTTTAAGTTTTTTTATAAAGTTCTTATTTTAATTAATGAGAATATATTTGTCTTTTATGGTGTCATCTACTGGAATATCATTGATTTGGTGTATCGCCTAAGCAAGATTATTTGCTTACACCATTAAAAATCAGATTATGATAGATGGAGTCTTTTTGGGTTAAGTGTAGTGTCCATAATCATATTATGGGGCAATAGTATATAACAAGTATATAGTTTAGTATGATTTTATAATATAAAAAGGCTTGTCTTTTAATTGAGTTTTGATAATTGTATTTGTCAATGTACCTTGCGTTTCTTGCAGAGTTATTGCAATTATATTTTTAATATAACTAAACTAAGACAATCTTCATTGATGGACAAATGTAAAATCTCACTTTTTAAATATGAAACTTAATACTTTGTATATAAAAAAAAGAAAAGCTGATTTAAGCTTGGAAATGATATTTAAAATTGTACCTAAATTAATGTTTTCCTAGATTACAAATAAATATGCATAACAATTCATAAACAACGTTGAATGAAATCTGTGATCTGGCAAAAATAAAATAAAATAGAATGTTAGGCCCAAAAGAAAGGCTCTGATGCTTAGTTGAATTGTGCAATTAAAGTTTCAACCCCTAGTGTATTCAAGAACACCTAACATTGCGAAGAGTCTTGTAGGCTACCAAAGTGTCAATGGCACCACTGATTTCACAAGGAGGGTTAATTACCAAACTGAGTTGTGGATTATCATCACAAGAAAGCACTACACGCAACGTTCTCCATTGTTTATGGATGTTGAATTGTTAATGTACAATTGTCAAATTACACTACATGTTTACAAAAAGTAGTGTAAGAACACCATGAATATGTTCAAGAAATTGCCTTTGCAAAGGTAGTTCAATACTACTCATGAAAAAGTTCATTATTCATAAAATTATTTATACCCACAACTTATGGAAATTTCTATTGTACAAGAGGAACCTAATCCATTGGTGTAGCCCAAGGTTTGGCTCATAACATTGTTAACCTTCACTAGGGGGTGTCCCTTTTGCTCCCCCAATATGAGGATCCCCCAACAAATGCCATTTGCTAGCTTTGGCCCTCACCAATTAGCTTTGAGGATTTATAACTAAATTCTCTCCCCAGGTATATTGGGGGAATATCCCTCCACGTGGGGGAGAGGAATAAAACCGGGTGAACAATGTTATGCTAGCTTTAAAAAAAATGTCACAAGCCATTGTAATCTTTTCTAAAAACTAGTTAATTTTTCAAGATTTGTGCATGATCTTAGAAAGAAGAAAGTCACTATTGAACAATTTATAAACTCTACTTGTAAAACCAAACTTTACAACAACTCTCTATAACCTCAACATCTTCAATTTATTTTGAAAATTGAAAACTAGACATAAACTTCTATAAAGATTACGGTATACTCCAATTTCCTAAAAATGTGAAGATGTACTATAAAATGCAACCTATTTTTTTTACTAAATGGTAACTTTTAAACAAAAGTTCAATTCATACATGCATCACATTTGTATGTTCAAATCTATTATTACACTAATCAACATTTATTAACAAAATAGTAAAAATCTGAAACAAAAAAATCAAGACTCCTAATGGTGACTGCAAAATCAAAATTAATGATTTTCACATGAATTTACCTTCCTATTTTGTGGTGGTTTTCAATTATTACGTTCTTAAATATTTTTTTGGAGGAATCCATTTCAAAATTAGAAAAGTTGGTATTTAAGCTAAAATACTTCCTTCATGATCAATGTTGAAGAAGAATGTAATGAAACAAGAATGAAACAACCTGCGCACAAAGGAAGAAGAAAGTGGCATGCACAACAAAATAAACGCTTGAAAATTTTGGTGCAAGGTTATTTGTGTACTTTTTGAAAAAGCAGGGGTATCTATGTAAATATTGCAAACTTCAAGGGTATGCATGAAATTTTCCCAAAATAAATAATACTCTTTGAGCTATAGAACATGAACTGAGAATGTTTTCAGAAACTCAACCATACAAAGATTAAATACCAAAGTATGCACGTGTTTGCATTCTTTCATCATTCAAGATTTGAATAACACACGTAGTCCAGGTTAACAACTTCCTAAACTCCCCCAAGCTTCACACAAATCCGCAGATATGCTGTTACGTGAACTGGGTTTTTCTACAAAAAGTCGAACTCCCATGTGAAATATAATTAAATCTGACTAATGTTGTGAAGTGATTTTCCTTCCATTCACTATCGATTTCGATTATTTATTTAGGGAAATGAATCATACATTCTGTAAGTAGTACTATGAAGGCAAATCATTCATGATTATAATCATATCAAACATTCCTACCTTCATACACTGATGAGAACAAACATGATCTGCATTTATTTAAAACCTAATTTTGGCTGTAAGATTGCCAGTACTTTTTCGTAAGAAATATTTCCGTAGATAGACCATAAGTGAAATAAACTTAAAGGACATACACCTTTTTCCGAATCTTGTAAACATGAAGATATACACTTGAGAATAAAAGCCTACCCACAAGCGAAACCTGAAAATTCATTAGTCATATGAATCCACATTAAAAACAAATCTATTCTAACAAGATTAAGCACTCGTAAAAACTCAAAGCAACCGCAATGGATTCCTATCTCAGTTATTTCCGAATTCGCAGTTTTCCAGTCTGACCGTGAGCAAAATCGTGAAACATTCGGCCACCACAAGTTAGCAGATGACTCCAGACAATTCAGAAGAATAGGAGAACTTTCGGGCATTAAATTGTATAATGGAATGGAACTCTTTTCCAAGAAAACATGCACCCCATGAAAAAATCATGACCATGAACAGCCTGAGGTTTAGAGCAGGAGCCGACTACTTGCAGCTTCTCCCATCATTAATGAGCTTGGACGTTAGGGCTACGAAACGCACGTAGAGCGTTCAAACCGAGAGTTCGAACAAAAACAAAATTCCTGCTGTTGGTTGCCTAGATCACTCAGAAGTTCATTTCCTACAATAGTGTGTCTACGGGTGTAAAAAGGAGGATCCAAATAAACTCCGTCTGGCTGCAGGACCAAAGACTCTATAACCAGTAAATTTGATCACACCACTGTTCAAGCCATAAGCCATACTCAAGTGGAGGTGACATGGAACCAAGACCACAAAAAAACTATACAAGGTGCACATGTGAGCGTGATGCATGTGCAAAAACACTTCCCTCAGGCTTGAGAAATTCACCTCCAACTCACACATGGATTCAACACCTTGAGAAACGCAAGCGGTGGTTCTCGGATTCCAGCTCTCGCACGCGTAGAAGTGCCACCTGTTGCCAAAAAACATCCTTACAATAAGCTGAACATAACAAAGTTGCATTCACTAGAAAACTAACCCTTTCTTCTTTCTTTTGGTATACTTTGTACCTTCCTTGATGCTTTATGAGTTACTTACATCGAAATGCATGAAAACAATCAATTTTGGTCCCTTGGTATCTAGAGACTTGAGTAAAATAATACCACCAGCACGGAAATCTGCATAAGCTAATCTTTCTACAATCAAATACAATAGCTGCCACGATAACTGACCTTAAGTTTCTTTCTCATCTCTTCGTCGTCACTTTCTCGAAGGAGTCGCTCCTCCTCCAACGCATGGTGCAGGCTGTCTCGTTCTCGAATACATTTCTCTAAATTTCGCCTAAAAATGGCCTGTTGTTGTTCTAAGTCCAGAAGCTGCTCTAGCCACAGGGAACAATATTAGCTATCCCACGTACATTTTTCATCAAATGTGCAAACAAACAAATAAGTAAAAACAAGATTACATCATCTAACCCCAGAACTACCATATCTAGGAAGTTCTCGATTATCAGGGTTAGACGTGTTACCTGAGTCTCCAATTTACGATTCCGGTCGATTTCGAACATCAGACTCTGTTCACTCTGTTCCTCCAACCTGCGGCATCTGGGAAAGCAGAGAGGCCAAGAACTGTCACGCATTATCCTATATCTAAGCGGCACAAACACAGATAGGGAAAATATGTACTGCCTTTCAAGTGCAAGCTAGAAGCGAGAAATGTTTTGAAGGGTTTTACTGTAGCATCGATATAGCAGAGAGATTTAACACTGTCGGAAATTAACCTTTCTCGAATCTGATCGTTTTCATCTTTGAGTTGCTTCAATATCTCCAATTCCACGGATGCTCTATGCCCGTTGGAAGTTGCTGGACGCTGCAGTTGCCCCTGTGGAGGATGAGTAACCTCCACAGCAGCAGCTCTCCTTACGAACTGAACCACCGAGCATAAATAAGATCAGTGTCTCAATAGACAATCAGCATTTCGTCAAAACAGTTTGTGATAATCATGATACCATAGACCTCCAAGAGAGCAGAATAATTCAAGTGAACAGAGGATGGATAAGTCTAATATGAACAAAACCCCGTTGAGGATAATACCATTCTGCCAAGATCTTCCAACGATTTCCGGCTGGGAACAGTCTCCTTGGGACCAGGCTCATTACCCTGCGCAGCATAGGAAATGCAATTTAGCAGAAAAGACCACAATTCCATCCAATTCAATTAGCACTCACAACGACAATATGCATGCTTTATTTGGAAACTGCAAATACCACAAAATAGCAAGAAGAAGGCATGTCAGGAACTTTAAAGGTTGTGAGAGCACCTTAGTAACGGAGGTGCCGTTGGTCAGTGACCCACTTCTAGATATAGCAGCAGCAGGTTCAATTTCAAGCCGTAGTCTTCCTGATGTACCCTCTCCATAAGTTCGCAAAACCCCTCCACCCCTCCGTCCTTCACTCATCGAGTTGGAAGGCAGAGAGAGGCGTAGTTCTGCATGAGGGTCTGAAATTGGAGAAGACATTGTTGAGCCTTGACCCCTATTCATAATGCCATCTAGACATCAAAAACATCTCATGGATAAGAAAACCGAAGACCGATAACAGAAAAAATAGAATATCACATATGAGTGCATACTCACTACGAGGCAAACACAGCGATAACCGTAAACCTCAAATCAAACACTTACATCTTAGAAAAAAGAACACTACAAGCAAGGTCCATGCCAAACAGCAACTTAGAAACGAATGCCTACGGTTTGAAGACTGCTACACTGTACAATCCCTGCTTTGCCGATTTTGGCACGTAACATTCTGATGCAATGACAGGAGTCGTAAACTACTATCTTTGAAGTGCTCATAGGGAAGATAGACACACCTCCAGGAATAGGAGCTGGTGGGATAATCTTCTTTTTACTCTTTTTGCTCACATAGCCCACTTTATGACAATTATTTGCCCTGCAGGGAAGCACGTCATAATATTAAAGCTCACAACACTTCAAAGAGAACAGTCCATGTTTTAGTATACTAATGCTATGCTGAGCTGAGAGATAGAAAACAAACCAGAAGTTCTTCTGCATCTGCAACAATCGTGACTCTAATCGCGATAGCACCGTAGTGCGCTCAAATCCTTGCTTATCATGAGCAGGTTCTACAAAGTTGGCCTCTAGTACTCCTACAAAGAAACAAGTCCAACATCACATGAAAATGAACCCAGATTATATATAATGTGGATTACAGTGTCACAAGCAACTCAAGCTCAGTGCCACGAAGCCCGGAGGCAAAATTCACAATTCTGAAACCCTGTGATGCATTGTGAGTTGAAGTAATTGCAAAGGGATCTGAGTTATTAGGTTGCAACAAGATTCTTGCTAGGTTACATAAATGACTATACAAAGGAATTTTTAAGTGCCAACCTGATGCAGCAATTCATTAAAGGGTCCATAATATTGGGAGTGATCAATGTTGAATGGGAAACACTTCAATAACTCAACTCTCGTACCCGTTCTGATTCACATTTCTAGCTTCATTTAATTATGTTGATTGATCCAGGTTTCACCAGAGTCACAAGAAACTCTGAACCACGTTCTCCTGGATATTCAATCACAAATGTTCAATAAGAAGATCGTAGCAACATTTAGCTAAGTCCTACAAGGAAGACATTAGCATTACCTATAATGCCTCTCCCATCGCTGCCAGTGCAATTCCAAATTTTCCAAAACGGCTACAAATAGAAGAAAACGTATACATTAGGGTCCACACAATATCTGCTGTGCTGCAGGTATACGTTAAAACCACAATAGTTTATGTGCAAAATATATTCTAAAACAAAACAAGCTAACATACACCAAGGTTGCTTAAAGCAATAGGTTGTAAAGAGGCAAAAGAGAAGAGTATTCTATATACTCCAATTAAATGGATACTCGAACGTCGACGGCAGGACATTATTCACCTTAATTAGTCGGTTTTTGTGGTAAACGTTGAAGCCTTGTATATTTACATGGTCTTTAGCATCCTTCACAAACCCAATGGTCACAACTGCCACCATCTGCAACATCACATG
This sequence comes from Ulota crispa, assembly GCA_963920765.1. Lineage (NCBI taxonomy): Eukaryota > Viridiplantae > Streptophyta > Bryopsida > Orthotrichales > Orthotrichaceae > Ulota > Ulota crispa. The sequence goes on from OY987246.1 coordinate 2,410,823, forward strand.
TAATACACAATGGGCAAGGGCTCTTCAAAACTACGATCAATAGTTGCACATTAATGTTTTGAGGAGATAACGGACAAACAACAAACATTGTATAAAGAGAATAGAATAGGTGTACGGATAACAAATCACGAGCAGCCACTTACATCAGTTTCTTTAGTAACATGATCAGCTCCACTCTGCGGCCTATATGTGAGTTCTTGTGTGAACATCAAGTCATCTACGAGGTTGTGAGGATGAACTTCTTGTCCTCGGAGAATAATTCTAAATCCAATTGGCATCCTCAAGTACAGTATAGAGACATAACTCTGCCACACCACCATGCCGAAGTGGTTTCTTAGTCCCCATTGATTAATACCTGAAATATCTCGACATCATGGTTTAAAAAAGACCAATTCAATTGACCATAACATGAAAACATATTTCAGATAGAACCAAGTTTTATATCACCAGAAACAGTGAAAGAAAACTGTGTTCGGTTGGTCAAAATATATAATTAAATTGGACGATAGATCGTCTCTATATGACCTACTCAAAATTGTTTCAAAACCGTGAGGTCCAATTTGGGTTTCTTGGTCCTTCAAGGGTAAATAAGCAGAAGGATAAGGCATGCTTTCGCTTCTTCCAAAATGTTATCAGCATCGCTACTCTGACTGATTGATAGCATGCAAAATTAAAATAGCAAGACAGTGCGGATGAAAAGAGCCTCCGAAAGTTGCATAGAGAATGAAGGATACCCGTAAAGAGTGACGGTAGGTGAGGAAATGGCTAGAGTGGGGAAATCGCTGAGCCATTGAAATCTTCTTCTCGTCACGATTTGCTCCTCTGATTTGAATATCCTATTGTTCCCAAAACGATCAGATTTACCCATCATGCAACTATGATAGAAAACACAGTAACACATCCCATGACACTAAGATGGCCAGTATCTGACTTCATTCATAGTAACGTAGAACTTTAAGCAAGTCTGATTAGGAGCAATCTAAATTGTGATGACTATGTTCAGAACGAGGAGGCCAAAGTTACTCACATACGGGTCTGTTTCAAAGTCTAGCTCGAGTAAGCCTTGATCGTCCTCCCAAAGATTGTACAGAACAATCTTCGTACCATGGTCCTTCATTCCTACAAACTGCAGAAGTAGCAAAACTCACATAAACATCATCGAACATGAATTTGTTCTCCACCATGAGGCTCCTTTTCACATTGAAGAATATATATTTAGACTAACAAACACGTTGAAGATACTGATGTAACTACGATGGGCACTAATTCAGGAGCAACACTCTCAGAACTTAGAAACTACATTTCCTGATAAAAACTACACATAGAAAAACAATGAAAATTGCACATAACAGAAATTCCCGTGGTTGTCAAGCTTCCACATGATAAACGATTCCTTACTGCATGGACTCAAGCATCCTTGTAAACTATTCACAGCTTGTAAAAAATAAACCTGATCAAACAAATCTTCCTCGCTGCGGTAAGGAGACCAGGTTTGAATTGTTTCTAGGTTGTGAGTCCAATCGTTCAGAGTTGATCTCATCATCTTCCACACCTCCCCATCTCCAATTTCATAGTCAATCTGCAGAATAAAGGAACACTTCTTAGAAAATTCTCTACATGAAAAAAACATCGTTACGGGGTTAATACCTTCTGAAAATAAAAAGTAGGCATGATTTTTAGCTTCAAAAAACTGTAAACTTGGCCATCAATTTCTCGAAAAAAGGTCGGTCCTTACCCCTACACCAAACCGGTGATATAACTCTATTTAGTAAGAACTCCACTGTTATCAAAGCTCAAACCATTTATCCACTCTCTAGTGAGTTCAAACTTATAACGTCTTTCCGCAAAAGGTACATGTAAAAGCATTTAAAATTGTCTTAATGTAGAAACCGTACTCACCATTGGAACAACAATATCATCATGTCCAGTTTGTCGTAAAAAAGTGAAAGATAGCATGCCAATGCTCTGAGTAGCTCTGTCACACAACCCAAAAAAGACCGACCGGGTGGACAAAAATATTAGATACTCCTCAACCCACCAAACAACAAAGAGAGGCACGACTCCGACTGAGTTGCAGCAGTGTGAGTTCTCGTGAGAAATAAATGATAAGGTAACTCAAAACATCCATGGATAAAAAATCAGAAGAACAGATATAATAAGACACAAACGAAGTACACGATTAATCAATGGTCCAAAGCAGTAACCGGTACCTGTGCCCATTGGAAGCACGAGATCGAGAAAATACAACCACATCAGCTCCAAGACGCATGGTACTTGTCTTGAAACCATTTCCATCTGCGATAAGGTCTAGTCAAATCTAACCCGTCAAATAAAAATGCAGACGCAAATCCAGATTCAAAGCTACATGTGTATCTCCATAACTATACCAGCGAAGAAAATCCCGACGCAAGAAAGTGATTGAAATCACTCCAAAAGAAAAAATTCTACAAATGTGTCCTCAAGCAAAGAAAAAAGCAACTATCTTTGAAGCCACCGAGTTGTGTGGTAGCAATACGGACATTGACCAATAGTGCTAGCACTTTTGCTCTTTGCAGAGTATCCAAGGGACATGCATTGACGCATTCGATCGGGAGTCATCCCACCACCATCATCTGAAAGCCAAGTGTGAAAAAAAAAAAAGTGAATATCTCGGGAAGACAACTGTGATAACAAAAATGAAGCTTCAAACAAGCATCACTTTATTGAAGCCGCACCTGGAAGCATATCACACAACGAACCTGGTAACGAGCAAACTGGGATATATAACAATCAAGGCAATTAGGTCCAACAGATGCAATAAAAAAAAGGCTTTCAATCCTTTCAAAGAAACCCCTAGTACAACCAAAAAATAGATATATTGTCACAATCGATAGGATTGAAAACTGCTTACCCTGAATTACAAGCATTGGGGAGCGATTTCGAGGGTGCAAGGCAACATCCACATTCACAAACGTTGCACCATTTGCAGCCTAGATCCAAAATAAAACCCACTGCCAATGTCGGTTTCGGTAGGATACAACTAAATGCATATCAGGATATAGACTCAAGAAAGGTGATGATAGGAATCTTGGCTTACAGTGCAACACATCTCAGTTCCAAAATAATAATATTAATACGTAGAACAATGTGTGATGGCAGACGAGCCGAACTTGCAGGTCTTCTAAAAAAAAGGTGGAAGTAAAATCAATGCTATTCAAGATCATAGTTATGTTGGTTTGCTATATATCATGTTTGGGCTGTAGAAAAGGAATACCTCGTCCACAGCATTATCCACTAACTCAGCAACAGCTGCAAAACCATTCAATATTCGATTAGATTTCTACTCCCAGCAGTCCAGTACAACCTCCAAATGTAACCCCAATAAAATTTAACTAAAAACGATGCATTGCTGACAGAAGGGAATAACTTGAATAGTTACAATGTAGCATTAAAATCATTCTAGCAAGTATTCACTACGATAGAGACCATCATTTGAAGAGCAAAAGTGAGTATCTCTCCACAACATAAAATAAAAGAACATGTAAGTGGAGCATACCTCCAAGTGCCCATCTGTGACTGGTTGCATTAGAGTGTAGAAACTTTGGATGAACCCTGACGTGGTCAATCCCACCTGTGCATATAACACAGACTGGTCAGATCCAGTCGGTTCTCGTAACAGTGATCAAATATTTTACACCTCTGTGCAACATGAAATGTACATCTGTGGTCCATTTCTGCCATAAAACAGACACTAGGAGTCTCCTGATCAGCACTCCACGCAAATATTGTCGAAAACCACAAACCTCGTACTGCAAAATAAAAATCTTACTGTGGACAACAAATTTTCTTTTCATGGTACTTTAAACTGGCAGGAGGGGTGCAGCTCAGGTGACACAACCCCTGCAATGTACACCTCTAGTACATTCTTACCGTAGATCCTACAGTAAGTGTTTCCTAAGAAACACTCTAACAGCATTGACATCCATATCCCTAAAACATCACAGTTCATGAGAACCAAAGAGTTTTGAAAGAACCAATACACCGCTAATATACCAGAAGTACCCACGCTTATAGTAATAGGAGTATTTACCTGCTTGTTGCACTGTAACAGCAGGCAGGCCTTCATAATCCCCTGCTTTCCAGAACTGCTTGCAGCTAGTTCTCGTGCGCACGGAGTCCTCCAAAGAGGGTTGAGGGAAAAATGGCAAGGCAACCGGAGAAGCGACCTTGACTTCATGACCAATGTCCAAATCTCTTTGTGCTTGGTTCTTCAAATCCTCGTACCTCCAGGCGTTTAACCGTAAATCGTCCACGGGCTCTAGCTTCTGCTTCTTCTGCAAATAACCCTGTTCGCCCCATGGTCTTTCCGATGGGCTAACCCTTTTATCCAGTTCCTCTCCTTCTCTGGGAGCATCGCTGTTGGTACTGCTGGAACTAAGTTCGTAGACATCGTCCGTTTCCTCTTCCCTCTTCACTACCCCTGGTGCAGACATTGCTGCACCTTCTATCGTTTAAGTCAGAATGAAGTACAGGGGACACACCTTGACATTGAGAAATGACCACAAATCCGACTTAGCCACGTAAAATTACTTCACATTCGTTAGACGGTGCCCTTGTGTAGTACAGCTCTCAAAAATCGGCTGCTCATTGCCATCATAGCATTCTTGCAATCACAAAAAAGGTCTTGACCTTGAAGTCTACGTGCATTGCCGCAGTCTGTGCATTGTTTGATACCGATCCATCTTTCTTCTCTGTTCGCATGTGTAAGGTCCTCCAAACGATATATTTTAATTTCAGAGAAAATGTTTTCCGTCCAATTTTGGACCGATCAAACTCTTTAATAAATTTCTCTGAGTTGCCAAAGTTGAAAGGTCAGTTGATATCGGCAAACGCGGCTGTAAGAGAGAAGAAAGGTATAAATCCTGTAGAATCTCACAGGAACACTAACTTCGTCGATGCCGGTTCTACAAACGGACGTGTACGGGAAGCTTGGGAAGCGCAAAACATACCCGAACCAATTCCTGGTCATGAAACTCTGGTGTGAAAGTACGATAAAGATCACAGCTTACGAGTGCACCAAACTCTCCTGCATTGCCAGTAAAAAACACAGCCCCTGTACCAGTAGTGCCCTCAGATTGCTCTAATGAAACGCCTTGAAACAGCAGCCTACCAGGTCTTGAAGAAAAACTACGTCTACAACGGAGCATTGACAATAAGCTCAAACGAAACGCCGGTCACAGATATTAGCGTTGACTTCCATCTGCCAATTCAGCACAGATGCACCTCGGTAGCATCGCCTGCTCCTCCGTCCGCAGTCTTTCAATACCTGGCGACTTCAATTGTAATCCTCACCAAAACAGCGCCACAATCGGCCTTCACACCTCGAAACTAAGCTTCCAGCTCCTCACTCTTATACATCCGTCGCTCCCTCGTGTCCTTTACTTTCTTATTCCAAATGCGTCCAATATTACATTTCCACAATCAAATCCGCACGCTCAGCCACAAGGCATTTTCAAAAGTCGGCCTCTAAACTCGACGTCACGCAACCGAGGGAGGAAAAAACGAAACTGAAAGGCCTCGGGTCCAACCAAAGAACCACCACCAATACGTTACCTAGACCATTGAAATTCTCCCGAAACGATGCACCGTCAATACCGTGCTTGTCCGAACCAAAAGCGACTCCATGGACCACAACACACGCCTCCCTACAATCGAAACCATGAAACCCTGGTCGTGGTGTAACTGCTACGACACGGCACCAAATTGGCCACGAAAGAGCTCGACAGCTGCACCTCGACGCCGTGCGTCCGGTCACGAAGTCCAATCGACCTGCAACGACCGGAACAGCTTCTCAAAGCACTCGGTAAGTGTTGCGATATTCTGGAAAAGTTTAGTCCAGGCAGCGCTCCCGAGGTTTAATGAACGAAGAATAGCGGAGGAGGAAGACGAAGTTCCCGTGGCGTTCAATATAGGTTCCCATTCCGTTCTCTTCGAGTTCCCCGTACGTTCCTAGTCGAGAGCTTGAGCCCTATAGAGTCTTGGTACCTGTTCCCAAACTGCCAGTGCTGCTAATGATCATCAAATCAAAACTTGTCATGGGCTCCATTAATTGTGTTTTAGGGCCACTTTCCATGAGGTGAAGAATGTGACAAAATTTGTTGCCAGTGGTACAATTAAATGGAGTCTGGTGATGCACTGATGACTGTTCCTCATTGGTCCGAATGACTTCGTATCAAATCTCAATATTCTTCTTTTGTTTTACTCCCTTGTTGTGCGTCGGACATTGCTTGGAAGTTGTTGAAAGTGCTCTCTCATATGTAGAACTAATCTACTTGTTGGGTAAATTAATTTAACCCCAAAACTTCCAGAAGGATGTTTTTCGTCCTTTGCCTCTGAAAAAACATTCTGTACAGTAGAAGAGAGCAGATTTTCATTTGAATTTTTCTCAAAAGTGATTATAAATCCATGCTTCATCATGGAAGACAAAAAATAATTTCATCAAATACACTCATATTTTAAGACAATCCAAATTGTGAGAAGATCCATATTGCCCTTCTTACAATTTTTGTGCGGTCAGCCTGTACTGTTCATTTTTGCAACTAGCTGGGCACTTGTTACACCAATCACAGTTCTGAAATCCTTAAAAAACATTGTAGAAGTCACTGTAGCGGGTTAGCCACGAGGATGAGCTCAACATTTAAGGGTTAAGGGAAATTTTGACGGATGCCCTTGAAGTTTGCAATGTTTGTATAAATGTCTTTGGCTTTTTTGGAAATTGCACAAATATCCTTAGATCATAATTTTCAAGTATTTGTTTTGATGTACATGTTATTTCCTTCTCCTTCTGTGCACACATTGCTTCTTTTGTGTTTTATTCCTCATTGTGCTTCAACATTGGTCATGACACATCCCACACAAGCACAATGGATCCTTGTGCTTGCTCTTATAGAAGTTGTTTTAGAAGTTGAACAACCCTTTTCTTAAACGCAACGGCTTTATTTGCATGTTGTGAGAGTGTCAATTGCAGCAAGAAGTGCAATAAAATAGAAAAGAAGCAATGTGCACACAAAGTGAGAAGGAAGTAGCATACATAACAAAACAAATGCCCTAAAAATTATGGTTCAAGGGTATTTGTGCAATTTCTCATAATCTAGGGGCATTTGTGCAAATATTGCAAACTTCAAGGATATCCATCAAATTTTTCAAATAATTAATTGAAGTATTTACAAATGTAGCAACTTGCTAATCACAAATAGGAATAAACTAGTAAGAGCAAGGAAAATCAACAAACAAAAATACCACATTTAACTGAATGTGGACTTTGCATGCAATCCTAGGCTATACAAAACATTGAAACATCTTCCAATGTTGAAGATCATACATCTTTCTCATTTTGATTTTCAAAGTTTTACCATTTAGATTATTTCTTATTATTTTGTTAATGACACTATTTCCTTTTATACATTATATTTAAAAAACTTGTGCTAACTTCATGAACCATCCGTTTTTTCTAAAATTGTAAGACTGCAAGAACAAAACTAATAGATTTTTGCTAGGGCGTTTGAGTTCCAACAAAAATCATTACTTGGTTGTATTGATTTTGGTTTCAATTAGCGTTTTGTGATTTAAGGAAAAAAAATTAAATTAATCTAATTGGTTTGGTAAAATGGTAAATTTATCATCATCTTTGATAATACAAATCAGTGTAATCCATTTTAGTGTTTTCAATAAAATATAAAACTTTTTGTTTAATGTAAAAAGAATGTAAGTTTGAAACTCGTTAAAAAAAAGTGATGAAAGATGTTTAACCATGTGGCCATAACACTAGTGTTAATTTTTAAAACCCCTAAAGAATTCCAAATTTTCAAGTGATGTAAAATTTGTGTTTGTGATGATATTCAAACAAGGGTTGTTAATAAAGACCCTGAATCATAGCCAAATAGTAGGATGTTGCGGTTGATTAATCAAATTTAAATTCAATTATTTGTTTATTTGAATTTGGTTCTATGTCAAATATTAATAATTCTCAAGAGCTTTTTTTTTCAAGTTTACAAAATGTATTTAACTATGGTGGTTCAGATATATCTTTATCAAATCATTTTTTCAACTATAGTTGTTTTTGAGGGTTTCTTTTTATTGAGTAGAAAACTCAAATTTGTGATAAAACAATTGAGATTCTTAGATAAATTGTGCAAATGAAAACAATAAGTTGTTGGATCTACAATAGAGGTTTAAATTCATGCATTGTCCAATGATGTTTTTAAAGGTGAGAAGTGATGAAAGACTGTATAGAATGCTCCAAATTGATCAAAATATAATTTTAAAAATACAGGATAAGAATGGCAACTATTAAGATGGTTAAAATTGTTTAAATTCTAAATCAAAAATGAAGTAACAAAGATAGTAGTTGTCTAAAATGATTGTAGTTGAGTAAAATCTACCTCTAAAAGGAAGTAATAAAGACGATAGCTCTTCACAATGCTTAAAATTGATTACAATCTACCTTTAAAATGTAGTAAAAAAGATGAATCCAAGTACCAATGTATATGAAGATTGAATAACCCAATGTATTCCAAAATGTTATTCAAAACAAAAATGAAGCCAACGTAATGATTATTACCAAGAACAATTGCTATCTTTATTCACAATGCTTCTTTGTTCAAAATGGTCTTAGGGATAACGTTATGATTATCATCAAAAGAGCTGGTAGTAAATAGTTTAGTCATGATGATAAAAAAAGAACATTTCACATCATGTCTTATGTGCCAAGATGATAATAATAAAAGAGGTGATTCAAACTTTTTCCCACGTCCCGATTCTACATGTCCCATGTCAGTTTCAAATCCCAATTTTTGTTGTATCAGTTTAAACATTTGAACTAGTTATTTCGATAGAACTTGATTCCCAAGCTGATTTTTTCTTACTGCTAAATCTCATTCTTGGAGCAAAATTTCCACTTCTTCAGACCTAAATTCCTAAAAAGTGCTGCCATGTAGATATTTCAAAATGAACCGGCACATGAGACATGGTATGATTGTGAAGTGTGAACCACCACTGCTTCCTCAGTTCTTCGTTAGGGCCTACGATTGTAGCCTGTGGGGTCCTAGAATGAATTGGGATGTTTCTGTTACAACCAATGATTCAGGTTGGTTGCGAATCGAGCCAGGTTCGTCAGAGCTGAAGTCAAAACTATAAAATATATATTACGTATGCAATGAGCACATGGCCACATGTTATACAGTGTCAATTCTTTATTCTTCTATCTCCTCTTGTGGGGCCCAAGAATGTTGCATTATCTCCAACAACCTATGAGGTAGGAGCAGTGTTCCCACGTGTCATTTTCACTAACAACTCAAGTTGCTGATAATTCAGCTAAATTTGCTGAAAGTTCAAGTTCAAAGATCTAGTTTTCACATAGAAAGAATGTTAGGTATAAGTTTTGCTAAGTTTACACTGGGTTGGAGACTATAGCACTTAAAAACATACACAAGCACCTCATCGTATCAAGCTCTACACTAATATCGCAAGATGCATGTCAGGCCAACAAAGTCCTGCCAGGGAGTGGAATAAAGACGCCCATAACATTGGTGCCCCAAGGCTGCAGATAAGAACAGCCTAAGCTAGTACAAAGAAAGAAAAGAAGTGAAGGACACAGCACATTCGCTCCTCGCCGTTCATTTTCCTGTGTGGACGGACTGCAAGTCTGCAGAAGCGTAGAACCACACTTTAGCCAGGTAGGAAAAGGAAACTTGTCGAGAAAGATGGGGGAAGGAGGAGTTGTTCCATGTGACCAGTGGAATCATCAATGTTGCGAATTGACCAGATCTTTCACAGGACTTGGGACGTACAGGGCACTCCTGAATGCAGCAAGTTGTTTCTGCGCCATCGTACCTGAAGCAGCAGGCGGCAGCATCATCATCATAGGGTTCTTCAACAAAGTACCTGGAGAGATAATTAAACCCATCCCTTTTCCTGGTACTGCTACGAGGTGACTCCAGCCTCCAGGTGCCGTGACTGACTGCCATCCATAGCCATCAGGGTAGCAGGCCTCGTCACCAGGATAAGACGAAAGACGTAGTCTGTGGAGGTGGCCAGCATGCACACACAATGTCAAGATTTATTGCAAATCGGGAGAGTTTCTCGCTTCATTTGACTTGGTTGCGTACCAGAGACGGGATGTAACTTACATTGGAGTCGCTTCGTGCGAACCGGAGCTTCGGATGAGTCAGACAGGAAACACCACTGCCACTGTACGGGAAAAGCCGAAAAATAATCGAAAGTCAGCCGGAACTAATGTGAAAAAAACCGATTGAATCTAAATTAACCTGCTAAAAACCGAACAAATTTTTGGAAAATTTCTACTTATAGTGTAAGTATACATGGAACAGCCGGTGCATGCACTAAAAACCGGATGAAAATAAGAAATGTAAGCATTTTGCGGAAAGAAGCTCAAAATCTCCCCGCACATTGACCACTGCAGTGACCAATTCCTAGGGGAACAAAATAATAACCTCCGAAGCAGAGAACAGCGGGTCCCTCGTGCTTGGCTAATATTGGAAATGATAACCACCAGTATCTCAGAATCGCAATCGGAATGGAATATGTGGCTTTTGATCCTGCTTTTCCAATCACAAGTGGCACCAAAATATGCCCTGAAAACTCGGTGTGTATGTTACTAAATCCTGCAAAGCGCCCGGACGACGAACTCTCTTGCATCGTGAGGCTCTGCTTCAGGCCTCGCCGTCCGCATTTCGTGTCCTACACAAAGACAGATATGATTAGAGTTGCGTCAGTTTTAACTCTGACAGCTCCTGCCTACCGGAGTTACGCAAGCTGCTTTCAGATGTCAAGGTCAATCGGATCAGCTTCTGCTACAGAAGGCAAAAGAGAGAGATTATAAGAAATGGAATTTTGTTTTTACGAGTCCAAGACGGCAATACATCCGTGGTCAGACAAGCTGTAATGTACAACTGTTGACACTTGACAGCCATCAGGAGCTAGCTTACTTACACAGCAGGAGTCTTTCGCTCGATTTACTGTCCCTTGACTCTGACATGTAATCTGCCCTTTTCAATCTTACCACGGAAATGTTTATTCCCTTCATTTTCTGTCAGCTGGCAATAATTAAGGCCTCCTCTCCCTACGAAAGGCAAAAAAACCTAAATTCGAAGAATTCTGCCAGAATCTAAATTCTGAAGTAAAGTATCGTTTTTCGTTTGGCTTTTTTCTCACCGGGACAGATATTTCGAAAGTAACATAAATCGTTTGCGGAAAATCAGTCCCGCATTTTACTGCAAAGAAACGGCAACATAGATGTCAGTGATTGCAACATTGTGCTACTGTGAGAAGGACATTGTGACACTTACGCTCACAAGAACTAGGAATGTAGCGCAACATATAATTAGATTTCCTATGAATATTGAGGATATCATAAAAAGTTGCATCCATTTCACTTGTTGACTGCTAAACTATCTCAACAAACAAGTACAGAGTAAGCTTTCTAGGTTATTGTATTCAAAGAAGCACTATCACGCATGCATCATGTTGTTTGTACAGCTAGGTTCACTACTGACAAGTCAGAAAACAAGACAACTTGAACCTATTATCTGGTGATTTTCGCTTGTTGTGAAGCGATATTCTGGCCAGGTGAGGTGGTTCGTGCACCGGAAAGTCGGTCCAATGGTGGAATAGCTTGATAATTTTATGGATCTTGGAGGCTGGTGGAAGAAAGAATCAGAGAACATCCTTTCCTTACTTTGGCGACTTTGAGTGATCTCTGTTGAAACCTCCAAGATTAGCTTATCCGACGACTTTAAACACGTGCCCGTGACAAAGAGCTTCACTCCTTGACGGGATTGCTCAGGTATTATAACTTACTGTTTCGGATAGCAAGGCTATGGTCAAAAATGTTACCGTATTCAAGAACTTGCTCCGGAAATGAGACTAGCGAAAGACATGCCTGCACGCGGTGATTCAACAAAAAGAATAGTCGCGCATCCTCATTGCACATGCAAACAATTATAGCTTCCATGACTCCACTCGTTGCAACCCTGTCTCTACGCTCCATTTCAAACCAAAATTGTAGATGTGAAGTTAAAATTGTGGAACCGTGGAACCACTTCTAAAGAAATCTAAACATTTCGAATCCGAGGAAAAATTTCCTTGTAAGTTTTAATTCGAAGGAATAAATAAATGAACGAAGAGAACTTCGGTTTCGTAGAAGTGCATTGATCAACAGGAAACTGCAATTCGACGAGGACGTCATAGCCATGATGTCGGTGACCAGGATGAAAACCTTGAAACAAAATTTGAAATGTGAGGTCCGTGACAAAGGAGAGAATCGAAGTTCGCATGGAGTTCTCGGCTTGGGAACCTTTGAGAACGGGTTGTGACGTTTCTGCTGACGACGAGGTAATGAGCTATCCGTTGTGGGAAAATTTGACACCACTATGGTTTTGTATTTGCTCTTGTTTTATTTTTTATTTTTATACTTATGGATTTTAGTTGTCTTTATTTTTATACTTGTTGATCTTTATTGTTTTTATTCTCAATGAATGAATCTATGTGGATACTAAAACACCATAATTATATTACTTTGTATGTACTAATAACGACATTAAAAACATTCCATGAACAGTACAGTAGTTGTAAGGATTAGGAAGGAAATCTCTGTAAACCCTTAGTACCAGTACTGTTGTCCCTCTTTAACCCATAAATCCCCAATCGACCATTTTTTGGTGGCATTTTTTGGTGGCTGCCCTAGTTGAAAGAATATATTTTTTGAAAAAATAAAAAAAACACTTTCATATAGTAAAGCAAGTTTAGTTTCCAACCCAATTTGAATCATGCCAATCCAAGCTAAACTCCATCAAGGAGAATTTTTCAAAAGCAAGCACTTTAGTATTTGCTACAATTATAAAATTTACTATGTTGGGAAACTAATGATGTTCTCTTCTTAAAAAATATTTCATTTTTTTGTTTTAGAATAGAATGTTCATTTTTAACCAATCATACCAAATTTTAAATTCTATGAAGTAATTTTGATGAATATTAAACTGTAAATGCTTCTAAATTCATTAAAGAAGAGTATGATTTTTTTTAATGTTTGAATGTATAAATAATTACTAAACATCATGGTTTTTATTTTTTTGTTTTGAAGTAAACTTCATCAAAGTTACAAAAGTATCATTTAATAACGCATTTATGTTTTTTCCTTATCCCCTTAGGCATTTGGGGGTTAATATGACAAGTTGGTCACCATAAAATTGTTGTCTTGGTTATCAAGTCTTCCCTATAAAATTTTGGATAAGGTGAGTGCGCCCATACCTGATCAATTAAGCATTACACTCCACAGAGTTTGAGGCAATAAACAATTTTCCTTGTATGAAGATATGAAATATTGGGATTACAAATTTTTCATGATTTTTACTGCAAAACCAAAATTATTATGATTTTTGGAAGCCAAAAAGTGTTCTTGAACCATGATCAATTTCTACGCTCATGCATTTTCACGCAATAAAAAGACTACTTTATGCTCATTATGACACTAGAAGCAAAGGACATGTGTCATGACTTTATTGTGAACACAATGCTATTGTAACTAAAATTAAATTAGTGTCCCACGTAAGTCATTAAAGTTATTAATCAAACCATTTAAACCAATCAAAGCACAAAAGTTAAATAACATTTTCAGAAAATTGGCAGTAGCTGCTCATTACAAAACTCCAAGCTTTCACACCTTGCACCTAATTCAAACCAAGATGTTCAATAAATTTTTGAAATCAATCCTTGACAATACTTGGAATCCTCTCCTTTACTTATCAAGAATCCCATTAGTTACTAATCAAGAATCCCATCAGTTACTAATCAAGAATCCCCTCCGCTACTAATAAGGTATGGGGCGTGGTGGCAATGTGTACCTCCACCTTATTCATTGACAAATTGAATAGTAAGCATACGTTGATGACATATAAGTTTGAAATAATCATGTTGAAAGATTGAATCATTTTTTTGAAGATATGAAAATATAAGTCTATAGTATTTTGATGATGACTACTAGGGAGCACTTTATGTTAGGGCTCAAATTTTAGTCTACCACCAAGAATTACCAATGGGATTGCTCAAATCCTCAAATCATGTCATCAATTACGTTTCAATGCTTTATATTGTGGGCTGGCATAATTTGTGTTGTTGATGACATGGTCACTTATGTGGTGAAATTTTGCTATCATAAATTACGCCCAATCCAGAAAGAAATTGAGTCATGAGAATGTATTAATCTAATTCAAGAATTTGGGCCTGATTAGCTCATTTGAATTGGGGACATCAATTGAGCCCAAGGGTTTTATGTCAAGACTCAATCAAAATTTTGGGTGTACTTAATGGTCTTGGAGAATGTGAAATGGGGCAACTCTCAATTAGGCCTTGGTCCTATTATAAAATAGCATAAAGATTGACTATAGAGATTTTGTTGAGTTTGTAATTACAAGTTTTTAACCTTATAACATTAGCAACTGAAAATTGTTAAGAAATCTTGGTGTAGAATTGAATAACAATAAACACAAAAACAAGCCTTGGTAAGCTTGACAATAGATGGCTGCTTCTCATCCATATCAAATAGTTCCTTGTTCAAGTAAAGACGCAATCATAAGCTATGGTGTATTGTGCCCAAATTAGTATTTCACATTCTTACTATATGCCTACTCTTGCATGGACATTTCTTCATTTCTAGTATAGGGCACTTGTATGTTCCCAAGTTCTATTTGCATGTACTTAATGTACCATATACTTAAGTTCTAATATTCAAAGATCCTACCAAATATGGGTATCAATTACCTTTATCATATGACAATTGGAGCCTAAAATGCTCTATTACGGGTGGTTTTGTCATAACATTGAGACAAATTTGAATTAGAAAGTTTGGTTGACCAACTGAATGAGTGTATAACAATCAAAGTTGCCATATTATCAAGTGTCATGTCATTGAGGTTAAAGTTTATTGTATTTGCATATCACTTCTTTTAACAATTTGAAATACAAGGGCAATTTGCACTATATTCCACATTTCAACTTTAGAAGTCCTTTTCAATTTCATGTTTCTAGTTAATCTAGTTTTAAAGTACAATAAAAAATTTAAATGCTTCACAATTGTTTAAAAAGTGCAAAATACTTCATAAGGCAATGACACTTCAGCATCAATTTTATAATTCATGAGCAACTAGAGTCTTTAGTGACATCATGTAAAATTAAAGAAGGGGAGACCACTCCTTATTGTAATTTCTCATGTTTTTGGTAGACTCTCTCCTTCTTTTGGTCTAAGCAACATTCAAAGTACTTGTTTTTTGGAAGAGCACCTATACTCCTACTTAGCTTTCAAAAAATGGTCTTCTTTAGGACTCTTAGTCGACTTTTTAAAATAATATTCAACTCAATTGTTGTAACGGAGTATATAGTTCCATTTTTTTGATCTACTCAATAGGTATATTATTATAGCTACCCAATTGTATCACTTGAACAAGTGTTGTTTAGATTGTAATTCTCCAAAGATCAATATTGCTTAAGAGATGAAGTTGTTTCAGAAGACTCATATCACTTGACTTGACCCTTTACTTTAGCTAGTAGTTAATTTTTGTGCATGACCTTGGTAGTTCAAATTCCTTGTTGCTTTAGTTTTCCAAATGTACATGGTGTGTCACTTAGACTTTTTTCAAATCCCTTTTTCCAACATCAAATTTGCATAGGTGAGAAAGAATCATTACAAAATTTGAAGTTTCATATATTTTGATTCACAATTTAGATCCTTGTACTTTAGATTCACCATTGTAAATTTGTATTAAATTTCCAAAAATATGTAGTCCTCTTTGTTTATTTTGTCTGAACTAATGCACAACAACACCTCGATTGCTGAAAGACTCTTGTTTTTCTCTCTTCTTTATCTCTTGTAAGGCTCTAGATCTCCTTGCTTATCAAGGTTTCATTGACATTTGTTTGGAAGGAATGCAAAATCTTAATGTTGACAACATATTGTTTGCAAAAAAAATTAGTGTATCACATTATTAAGGGCATTTGCACAATATTGTGGATTTCAATTTGAGCCATTACATTGTAAATAAAAAATTGCGTTGATTTGCAAAACAATGGGAGATACATGCAACACAATAAAATATCTTCTAATGTTTAAGGGTTTAAAGACCTATAATGACATGAATAATCTATAGTTGTTTAAACATATTTTTTGTTACTTTTTTATTTTATAAGGAGTCTTGTTTCTTAAAAATAACACACATGTTAAGCATATTAAGTAGGTTTGGCTTTCTTCTTAAATCAATCATAGATTTGGTTTTTTTGTTTTTGAGCTAAGCTAACATAATGAACATTTTTCAGTACATTGCAAGTTGAAGGTGGAAGCACATAACCCCATTTCAAAACACTTAATGACACAGTTTAGTTTGTTTTATGTTGCTCTACAATCCAATACATCAACACCAATTTTGTTAAGAATGTCACATTTTAAACAGCTGCCATGAAGTTTTTTGGGGTCTTGTATTAAAAAATGCACAACAATTTCAAATCTCCATGTTGAATGTTTTGATGGTTTATAGAAGTTACGTGATAAATTAATTTAATTTGACTTTCTTTTTGATGTAGTAGCAAAACAGGGCATTTCAAACATTGATATTTTATAATTGTACTAGATACAAACACTTATTACACCATACAAGCGCTATATGGTTTGAAAAAATAAACACCTTCAAATATGTTTGTATGCCCATATAAACTCTTACTCCCTCTGTCTTCGAAAAAAACCCGTGTTTGAGAATTTGGGGGTTAAGAAATATTATCAACAAATTGTAATCGGAAGCTATTGGATATTAGGTTAAAATTATTCCAAACATAGTTTTAAACTTTTAAAGAATTAATGTTTTCTAAAAAGAAAAGGAATTTAGTGCCAAAGTTTTGAAATTTCAAGTGTTTTGTTGTTGTTGCTGATAATTAGAAAAAAGATTGATATGAAGTGTTTCAATGCAATTGTAAGTAAAGAACAAGTTAGCCTAGTTGCCCAAGTTGTCCCATCTATCAAAAACCAAATCTTTAATATCGATACTATTAATGATTCTAGGTTAATGATAGACACAATTTACAAACAAAAATCACTAAATCAAGTTTGCAATACTAACATTTAAACAGGAAAAAAGATTTTTAGACAAATGTTATGTAAATTTCCGCTTTATTATTCATTTATAATTTGGTTTTCAGGTTCCCCTTGAGAAGAGCCGTATGAGGCCGTAGGCTCACGTACGGTTCTGGAAGCCAAGCCCTTGCGGTGATGCATTAACAATTAATGAACATAAAATGCCCAAAAATATCACCAAACACGCCAAGCAATTAATGTTTATTTTAGAGATAAACATAGGTTTGTTTTGTGACAAAAATCAAGTCAACATACAAACACAAGTTTTTTTTTAGACAAAAAATAAGTCAAAAAAATAGGTTTTTTTTTGAGACAGAGGGAGTACATGGTTTCATTTGAGTTTTTTGTGAAAATATTTTTTTGCCCATGACATCCATCCAAATTAACTACTTAAAACCAAATGCCCATTGTACTCTAGTTTTTTTGCCCCCCACACAATTGCAAGGAGCTCCAACCTCAAGAACCTCAAACCATATTCAACAACCCTAAACCCTACCTCAATACGCCTAAAATGGCATTTAACCCAAACCCTACCTCAATACCCCAATGAAAAACAGGCCAAGTCTATCTTTTTTTTGGGCTTCATCTGCCCGTAAAACTCCAAGCAGATCAAAAATTCGGGCAGCTCAAATTTTTGGGTAGCCTTTACAACTTCGGGTAGGTACATTTGGACCCTAAGGTCTAAATCCTAAACCGCTCAAAATCACACCTACCATCAAACTAAAACTTCTCATAACTTTCATTTCATTAATTAAAATTGAATGATTCAAAACTCCCTATCTATATATAATTCTAAAGAACCTATTTTGTGTTTGTAATTTTTTTAAATGCAAGTTTAAATTTTTTTTTGGGTTGCCCGACCCATGCTTGTTTTCCATAAATTCATTTTTAACTTCTTCAATAAATGTCAAAATGAAGAAAAAATTAGATGCCCACGTAAATTTTTGAATTCCCCATCATCCATAAAAGTTTCAAAAAATCACACAAAGTAGTTGAGTTGTAAGCAAGGCTTTTTTTTTTTGGGCCTCCTGGCGCCAGATTCAATACAGTAAGATTCTATTTAAACGAATATGCTGTTGTCCCTCTGGAAATGCTCCACACAGGAGAGGGCATGTAGCATTGCTACAATTCAAAAAGAAAACCCTGGTTGTAAGTACATTCCCAAAACCCCAATACCACTTGGGCCTTTAGGGGCTAAACAAAGGGTTTCCACTTTGAATTTCAGTAAGGTATGTACACCCAAAAGTGACACTTACTTTAGATATGGTAATTGGGAGGGTCTGTTGAAAATCTAATGGCATGTGCGTGTTAGGAAATGAGTACAGATTCATGAAAAATTGTTTTCGGAATTTTTTGAGATTGTATGAATAAATCATGAATTGTTGAAGGTGACTCCTTAGATTGACCTATTGTGAACACTAGACTCTTGGAAATGCGACAACAAAAAACCATGTCATGACAACAAAAAACCATGTCATGACAACAAAAAGGTAATGTCACACTCAATCATAAACCGCCACCTACACAATTTCTGTTTCTTGATGTGAACCTGCGTATCTCATTTGGGTGCATGTGTGTCTTATTTGGGTGCAAATGTGCTACATTTAGGTTTAATTTTAGATGTCACTCAATGGCTGCTGTTACTGAAGGGTGTACATACCTTAGATGCCTGGTCTGACAAAATGTCACATACTCAAAAGTCTGAAGAAATCTGGCATGTCAAGGTTTGAAACCCTCTAATGGAGCAAGTGAAGGATATCTAGAAGGTCGACAGCATGGTCACAACTCACAAGTCACAACCTTGGTGCTTACTAAAGTTAACCTCAGACTGAGGAATGTGAAGAATTCTGCGGTACTTGTGAATTGGTGACGTGTTAGGGTTTAGGGTATAGAATGCAAAGGAACGCACGAAGCAGCAGCATTTTCATTTCATGCATCAGCAATGACGGGCGAGGATTCAGAGCAATTCGAGGATCTCTTGCACTGGGCAACGTCGAAGGGCATCGCTGATGCACCTCCTGAGCTACATCTTAAGCCTGGACGTTCTCCACCTTTGGGCTTTTCATTACGAATTGCCACCTTTGCAGACGCTGGCGGGTAAGCTAGCACGGCATTATGCTGTTGTTTTTGCTGTTGTTGTTGTATCGCGTTCGAATTACGAGATTTCTAGGTCATGCTCGTATGTCTCGGCCCATGCATATGTTCGGTTTAGGGTGTTAGTTGTGTCTGTATTAGGAATTCTTGCAAGAGCGTTCGGAACGAGGCGATGAGACCGTGACGATGCAGGAGAGGACTCGCTGCAGCGCGAGATTTGAAATTGGGAGAATTAATCTTGCGGATTCCTGAGAAGGCGCTGATGAATGGGAAGAGCGCCAGACAAGACGTCGAGTTTGCACGGGTACTGGCTTTGTATCCTTCACTGTCGGATGTACAGGTGAAGTCTTCTCACAGATCTTCAATCCTCGGTTTAGACACTAAATCCTAATAAATTACACTACAGTTTAGACACTAAACCCTAAATTACGAAACAGTTTAGATACTAAACCCTAAATTACACTACAGTTTAGACACTGAACCCTAAATTACACTACAGTTTAGACACTAAACCCTAATAAATTACACTACGTTGCTCTCTTGCTCTATCCGCCATCGTAAATGCAATGTCTTTTCGTTGATGTCAAAGGTCAACATAGTATTCTTGATGATCGGACGAAAACACCCTTGGAAATCAATGAGCAGTGAACCAAATAAGGTAATCTAGAATTTTTTGTGCACAAGCTGGAGTTCATTGCAGTGATGCTTGATAATGGAACAAATCGCATCGAAGTGAGCCAATTCAAAAAAATATATTGTGCTCCAGAGTATATTGTGGTGCATTGGAAAGGGTGCACGCTATATACTGTACTACTCGAGAATATTATGTCAAGAGATAAACGTGTCTACTGTATCAATTATATGAAATTGTTAAGAGAGTGAACAGAGCTGCCGCGTGTCTAGTTTGGGTATAAATATTTGAAGTTGTTACGGTAGCTTGCAGTAGAAGAGACAAGGTTTTACCTAACAACTCGTTCTGGACTTTGCTCAGGTTTTGTGTGTGCACCTTTTGAGGGAAGTTGCAAAAGGCTGTGCTAGTGAGCGGTATCCATATTTGGTGCATCTCCCACGCCATTATCACACTGCAAGCTTTTACAGCTCATTTGAAGCGCAAGCACTGCAGGTAAGGTGGAGGATATTATTTTAATCACTTCAAGCATTTTGACATACGAGAAATGTGGTTCTTATTTGTTAGAGCTCTGGAGAGAACTTTAGATACAAGATCTAAATCTGCTGAGATCAAGTACTTGATAATATTGATAATTTCTTATGCAATCTTCAAAGTGGGAGGTTGGAGATCACTATTAGTGACAGGTAGCAACCAAATTTTTCCATTCAAGGATCAGTGGCCATAAACATGAACCTAAGTTGTACAAACTCCTCTTGCTAATTTTACGCGCACCAAATGAAAGAAGTGAATGTGTAATTATTAATTTGAATCAGTTGTGTACGATTTTTGTATTGACTTTCAGGTAGAGGATGCGGTGTCGATGGCCGAAGGGGTTGCCCAGGCCTCCCGTGAGGAGTATCTAGAGGCTCGTCCAGTTCTGGAGAAGCTGGCCTTAGGACGACGCTTCTCCAATCTTCAAGCATGGCGATGGGCATCTGCCACCGTACGTGAGTGCCTCCACTCCTGGTTTTTTCAATACCTGGTGGTCCCTAATGTGCAGGTTTGTATGAAACTTATCTTGAGGATTTGCGGTGCATGTGCAGATATCGTCACGCACTTTGTACATCCCTTGGGATAAAGCTGGCACACTGTGTCCAGTTGGGGACTTGTTCAATTACGCATGTCCAGGGATATTTTATGGAGGGGAGCGGCCTTCTGTAGAAGACGATGACTCCTTACATGGCCTTGAAATACGAGACAGACTTCGAGATGGAGGTTTTGAGCACGAGAGGGGTGAATACTGCTTCTATGCTCGCCAAGATTATCAGAAAGGACAGCAGGTAGGTTACTTTACCATCTGTGTCACTTTTAAGCATTGAACTTGATTTTGGGAGATCACTATAGAGCTGTGGATAGATCTTGTAGTAGAAAACTTATATGTGTTGTAATCAAGTTT
Organism: Ulota crispa; assembly: GCA_963920765.1. Lineage (NCBI taxonomy): Eukaryota > Viridiplantae > Streptophyta > Bryopsida > Orthotrichales > Orthotrichaceae > Ulota > Ulota crispa. Next base: position 2,432,153 of record OY987246.1, read on the forward strand.
TTATTACTATGCTCAAGTTCCTTATGCAACATTGAAAGTCAGAGGCTGTATACTACTATTGAAGGGATTGTAGACGTCTCCATTTCCATTCAAAGATCAATGGCCTTGAACATTTCGCCAAGTTGTACTTATGATAAGTGTTTGAATAGATGAGTTGGTGTTGATAACAGGGTTATATAGGAAATGGGAGGAGGTCCTTACAGATTTAGCTTCCTCTACCATGTATGTGGTCACGTCACTTCGCTGAATTTTAAGATGTTAGTGTCGAAATCTATTCCTGAGCTCTGTTTCTAGGCTGGTGTATTTTTGACTCTTGTGAGTGGTGCAGGTTCTGCTCTGCTATGGGACATACACAAACCTTGAGCTTCTGGAACACTACGGATTTCTTTTACCCTTCAACCCCAGCGACAAGGTACAAATAGACCTACCCAGCGTTGAGGAACTCAATCCGGGTGTTGCAGGGGGTTTTCAGGAGGCTTTTGTTTCGAACAAGAATCTCTACATCGATCATGAGGGGAAGCCGTCGTTCTCCTTGCTATCTAATTTGCGTCTCCGAGCTGCTCCTACTTCTTTGCTGAAAACTCGCCGACACTTGGCCCTTGCTGGTCAACAGATCTCTCCCGAATCTGACCGAATTGTGTTCCAGTGGCTGAAAGCTAAGTGCCAGGGGATGCTGGCCAAGTGTGCAACATCAGCCCATGCTGACGAGCTGTTGCTGGAGTTTCTGAATGACCATCCTTCCGTGGTGGAGATACGAAAGTGTTTGGCTGACTATCAAAATTCTCCTTCAATTAGTAGTCATGTGTTGTTTAATGCTCCTGAACACCTGCTAGTGGGTGTTGTTGAGGAAATGGATAGATTCATTGCTTCATTAGGTTCAGCCTCTTCCACACCATCGCCGCAGGAAGATCTTCGACTTGAAAGATGGAGGCTTGCTGTGGAGTGGCGCTTAGGTTTCAAAAATATAGTAGTAAGCTGTATATCACGTTGCTCCCAAGTTCTGCTGGAATGAAGTTCACAACGAATATGTCCGAAGTTGTGATGAATTGATTGGCTGCGTCTGGTTGTATTTGTGCCTGGTTTCTAGTTATGTCTTCCTGGTATTGAGTCACTGTTAAGCAGGGGAATGTAGTTCCTGGGACCGTGTTAGTAATTTGTATAATTTTGTGTGGGGTTGTAAACGAATAGACTACCGGAATTATTTCCTTCTGTTCTCAAATTTTTTGGAATTATTCTTTTTCTAATGCTTGCAAATGGGAACAGAAGTGTGGTTGATTTTCAGTTTGGGTAAAAATGCTTTTCTAACTTCTCTGAGGACAAAACAAGTCTAGAGCGCCTCCTTTAGTTGGCTTAGGACCTTACCATGTTTTGTGAATTGCATAGGTGGGGTAGGCAAGTGAGCAACACTTATTCAGGGACTTCTTAGGTGAAGTCATACTCAATTGTTGAAGATGTCTTGAATGAAAATGCATTTAACTTAGAATTGTAAAGTCGTTGTAGAGGCTTTGTTTTTCCTAATTTGAAGAAGTTATTACGTTCAAGCATGGTTACAAAAATGACATTTTATTTAGTATCAAATTATTGAGGAGAATATATCATGTCTTGATCAAATATGCAATCTTTTTTCATCACTGTTTACCATTTTTTTTTCGATTTGAACTATATTTGCATCATTAGTTTGCTACTACATACATATATGTAGGATGTTTCATTTGGATACCAGACATTGTTTCCGTGCGTTTTGAATCTGACAAAAGATTGCAGAATTAGTATCTAAAAGTTTTTAATTCATTTATCTTGAAGAATTTGAGTCAAGGTCATAGCTTCAAGTAGATTCTCATTCACTACTTTGGTTCATTATTCAACATGTAAATCTAGAAATTTCTTTAACCATCTTTGAAAGAAACATTATGCCATTTGAGCTATTTCCCATGACTTAAGATGTTGTCTTTTGGGTCTGTTCCTCGAAGAGTAAGAATGTCAAGTTATATAACCTCCTTTGATCACTTTCCATAGTTCATTTTTGAGATGATGAATAGGGTGTGTAGTATCCCTTGCTCTTTGCAAGATAATTTTTCATACATCTAAATTTTCTTTGGTTCTTGTGCTAATTGAGTAATATTTGTGTCACGCAAATCTTCCAAATAGGTTTTGTGTTGAGATTTTGTGTACATAGAAACCTCCCTAACTGCATGGAAACGGTGGGGATGTATTTAACTCCTAAACGTCAGAGTGTGCCCAATACAATACAAGGTATTTTTCTTGTATTTGGAATGGATCCATACCTTTACTACATTTGAGACCAACAAAGAAGTTGGAGAATATATCAATGCGGTTCTAGTGAGCTACTTGAGATCCCAAATTAAAATTTCTTACTTGTAGCAAATGACAATTATATGTCAATGTATATACTATGCCCTGTGGACGTTTAAGGGTTAAAGAGTATGCACACAAGGAGGTTTTATTACATAAGTGATTTATTGCGGCTTTTGATTGATGGACAAGTGGCTCAAGACTTGGGAAGCACGATTATTTTTTTTGGCTTTCCTTACTTGCTAACTTGAGTCTCGAGATTGTATAGTAGACTGGTAATCCTACTCATAGGAATAACTCCAAAAATGAACATACTTTATACACATAGGGAGTATGCAATTTGAGAAGTATAGATAATTGTGCAAATAGGAATTTTGCAATAAGAAAGGTTTCACTGTATTTAGGATTAGAGGCATGTGAGGCCCAAAAAATGACCTTAATAGACAAGATTCTCAAATTAATTAAATTTAAACAAATTAAATTGCATAATAGCAATAGAGAATCTAACTATATAGACGTGGTTCAAATTCAAAACCTATAACAATTGTTCGAAAACTAATTCCAAATTTTGTCTTCAAAATTGTTGTTTATAATGCATTTTCATAAAACATCAATTCAAGAAATGAGTAAAACAAGTGAACTTGTAACCCTATTGGGTTGAAAAATAATAAAAGTATGTACTTTAGAAACTTGAAAGTCATTTTAAATCTACATTTAAAAAATTAGAATGAAATTACTCAAATAATAGTGATCCCAAATATGGTTTTCACTTTTAGTACTAGTAGCTAAAACACTGTTAAAAAACTAAAATATTCAAATTTAACACTGGAAAGCTTACATTTTTTTAGCTATGAGAAAATTTGTTAGCAATCTTGTTAAATTTAGCCATTTTAGAAAATGCTGTAACTCAATAGGTGTTACAGACGTACTAAACACAAAACATAAAAGACTTGTTTCCAAAGAAGTCTGAGGTTGAGTGTATGACAAAATGTATGAGAAATAAGACTAGAATTGATAGGTAAAGAGAGTACAAGAGTAACACCAAAGTGATGAGCTATAAGCTTCAAGAGTTGCGTTGTCGAAAGTGAGGAACTCCTCAGTCTCGACCTCTATATATATTTCTAAGTATGAAACCTTCTAGCAACTTCTACTAGAGGTTTCTGGAATACTCTAATTTTTTGTGGAAGCTATTTCTATTTAGAAAGCTTCTTGAGAAGCTTTCACCTATTTATGAGTTGTTTCCTAAGTAACTTCTATATTCTTTTAAAAGATTCTATAAGCTTCTATAAGCTTCCAGAAAGTTCTACAAGCTTTTATAAGCTTCTATTGTATGTCCGTGACATCACCTCCTCTTCTAATTTTGAGGTCTTTGAGAAGTGTGTTGTAGAATTTATTCAAAGGCGTAGGAAATCAAAAATATATTGTATAGTTTCTGCAATATATTCAAGTTGTCTTTGCCGTATCAGATGATTCATAGGTCCCTGCAACCAACGATAGTGACCCACGCTTTCTACTTCAGACTAAGTATGAACTTCCGTATCTTCATAATAAAAACGTCCTTCAAATACTGCTGTTGCATGATCATCATGAACAATTTCAACTTCAAAAACAATGACCAATGATCTATTGCTAGATATCTTTTGTCATCTTCTTGGCTCAGCTGGTTTTTCTTTTTGAAGTCAGCGGCGCGAGTTACTTGGCTAAGATGACATGGTTGGCATAGCATCTGTAACGTGACTATCCATAACTAAAATCAAAGTATAAAAACGACAAACTAAAAATTGAAATGAACAATATATGGTTTCTCTTCCCTTTTTAAAAGGATCTAGAGGTCCAAACTCTTCAAGGTTGCGTAATCGTTTTGGCAACTGTTCCATTTGCGGCTACATTTTCTTAGATGAATGTTGTTGATGAAATTCTTGAACTTTTATTGGTGAGTTGACAAAATTATTAGCTGGTTTCTATATGCAGTTATTTATATCGTATCCACGCCAATGAATCAAGTACTCAAGTTTTCCTTACTTGATTCTCAAATCTAATACCTTTTCAATTTCAAATTCTTAATGATTGTCAATTTTTATTGTTAGAGGAGGTGATTGTTTTTGTCCCAATATAAATGATTTGTTATAAGCCTCTAAAAGTAAAACATGAAAAACTTGGATGTATCTTCTTAGATGTTGGTAGTCCCAATCGATAAACCATTTCATTGATTTGCTTTTGAATTACAAATGGTTCCAATTTTTGATGATCCAATTTATCACGTGGTCTACTAGTCTTTACATTGCGCCAAAAAAGCTATACTTTATCACTAACTCGGAATGAAAGTTGTTCATTTCTTAATATGTCTGCTGTTTTTTTTTTTTTTTTTTTTTTAGATTTTTTCCAATTGCATTTTTGTGATTACTTGGAGTTCTGCCATTCTTGTAGCAAATTCTTCTACTGCAAGATTCTCAAATTTTGAAGATTGTAGCATGTCTAATTTTAAATGATGCCCATAATTAAAGTATAAAGGTATTTATTGCGTAGAAGTATGGATAGTGTTATTATAAGCAAACTCCGGTAATGGTAAATAAGATGTCCAGTCGTCGTGTTGATAGTTGATAATACATCTCAAATATTGTTCTAAAATTTGATTGACGTGTTCTGTCTGTCTATCAATATGTGGGTGAAAAACAAAAGATAGTTTTATATCCACTTCTAGTAATCTAAAAAGTGACTTTCAAAACTTTGAAACAAATTGTGGATCACGATCTGAAACAAAATCATCCAGCAAACCATGATAGCAATAGATATTGTTCATAAAGATTCTTGCTGTTTTTTTGCACGTGATTGTCTTTTAGCAAGGTATAAAATGTGATATTTTGATTAACATATCAACAACCACAAAAATGGTATCAAAAATATTTGATAGCAGAAGGTTTGTGATGAAATCCATGGAAACAGAAGACCATAGTTGTTTTGGAATCGGTAACGGTTGGAACAAACCATATGGTTGATGTCGATGGTTCTTTGACTTAGAACAAGTGTGGCATGAAAGTACAAAGTCTTTGAGTTCCTTTCATAATTTAGGCCACTAAAAATTTTGAGAAATTAATTCTACAATTTTATTGAATCCAAAATGTTCAACCGCTAGAAAGTCATGTTGTGTTTGAAAAATTCTAAGTTGTATTGGTCCTTTGGAAATATGTTAGCGCTCAAAATACAAGAGATTATCTTCAAATTTGAATTTAATAAAGCCTTCTGAATGATTGTTGATTTGATGTTTAATGTCAAAAACAAGAGGGTCCAATGCTGATGCTATACGGACTTGATCAAGAAATAATAAATCCACTAGCATTGAAATTGTAGTTGCTTGAAGAAAAAATTGTTCTGGTTTCAATAGTATTGTCTGCTATTGATCAAACGCTTCTTCTCCTTCTTTTAAAGCAAGATATGCTCTTCTTGATAAAGCATATGATAGTCCTTGTTGTTTTCCAAACCTATAAATAATATTGAATTCAAATCGAGATCAAGACATGCTCCATTGGGCTTGACAACAATTCAAAACACAAGTTGACATAAAATATTCAAGATTTGTGTGATCTGTGAATATAGTAACTGGATGAGTTGCTCCTTCAAGGAGATGACGTCATTTTTGAAATGAATCTACAATAGCAAGGAGTTCTTTGTCGTGAATCTTTTAGTTAATTTCTGCAACTGAAATTTTTTTTGAATGAAAAACAATTGAATGTAATTTCTCTTCTTTTTTAGGTTGTGACAATACCATCCCCAACACAAAGTTTGAACCATCGGATTCCATAAAAATTGTTTATCAAAGCTTGCATATATCAGTACATAAGCTAAAATAAAAGCTACTTTTAGCTTTTGAAATGCCACTTCTGTTTTAGTTTCCCACTCTAGTTTTTTTTTACATATTAGCCGTGCGAGTGGAGCAGCTATTTGAGAATAGTTTTTAATAAATGTCCTGTAAAAATTTGCAAATCCAAAAAAACTTTGTACGTCGCACATCGTTTTTGGCATTGTTCAACTACTAATGGTGTTAATTTTTTTAGAATCCACCAATAAGCCTTTGTTGGAAATGATATAGTTTAAAAATTCCACTTAGAGTTCATGAAATACACATTTTTCTAATTTTGGATATAATCTGGCATTTTGTAGTTTTTGTAAAATAATGCGAACATGTTATTCATATTCTTTTGAGATTTTTGGATAAATCAAAATGTCGTCTAAATAACATACAACAAAATCGTCAAGATATTCTTTAAACATGTCATCCATCAAATATTAGAATATGGCTGGAACGTTGGTAAGTCCAAAAGGCATGACATTATATTCAAAATGTCCATATCTTGTTTAAAATGCGCTTTTCTATTCATTTCTTTCTATGATGCATAGAAAGTTATAAGCACTTTGCAAGTCAATCTTAGTATATATGTTTACTTTACCAAGCTAGTCAAAAAATTTTGATATAAATGGTAATGGATATCTGTTCTGCATGGTGAATTTATTGATGCCACGATAATCAACGCACATTTGTAAAGCACCATTTTTTTTTCTTTACAAACAATATTAGAGCGTCGGTAGAAAATTTTGAATGTCGGATGAAATTTTTGGCTAAATTTTCATCAATATATTTTTGTAATGCTAAAAACTCCTTTTGAGATAAATTATAAATATGTCCAAATGGTGGTTGAGTGTCCTCTTGAAGGTCAATGACACAATCATAACGTCGATGTTATGGTAATATATTTGCATTTTTTTTTCAAAAACCTCTTTAAAATTTTGATACTAAAGAGGAATAGTTTTTGTATTATCCTTTGATAAGTTGGTCATTGGTGTGACACAAATAGCAAATGCTATATCATTTTTTGCTGCTCGCATGAAAACTTTAGCTTCAAGGAATAAAGGCTGAGGTTATTTCTTCTCTTTTTGTATTTTTCTTAAGAAATTTTTTTGTAATTGCCAATCAATATTTAAGTTGTATAATTCAAACCACGGAAGACCAAAAACTATTGGATTTGTAGAGCTTTGGATGATGTTGAAGATAATATCTGAAACTTTATTTTTTAAAATTACTTTCAAAGGCTTTGTTTCTTTGGCAGTATTTCCAGAAGCAAGTGGTCAACCATCAATAGCTTTTATAGGTGCAGGATGAGTTTTTTTCAATAAGTATATATTGTGTTGAAATGCAAAATTCTTGTCCATAAATCATGTTGAAAATCTAGTGTCTAATAAAGCTTTTGTAGAAATTTTAATATCAAATAGTTCGATATCTATAGGAAATGTAAAATATGGAGACAGATCTGAAGGTAGGATGGAATTTTTCATTGAAGATATATAATTGGTGGTATTCAGCCGCATGGTTCTTACTGTGACTGAGCGCTCTTGTTTTTCGATTTTTCAATGTTGGTGAATGTACTTTGCGCCTTAAATCCGTTTGATTTGTTTTAGCAATCTTGTGCTTTATGTCATGGTTTTCTGCAATATAAGTATAAATTCTTTTATCTTTGTCTATCTTTTTCTTTTTGAGTTAATCGTTTGAAGCGTGTTGTACCAATTTGCAATGGTTCGGGTCCTATTGAGCGGTTTTTTGTGGTCCTTGAACTCATTGTTGGCATATTTTGATGTATTCCTCTTCATCTTAACTTTTATTCTTGACGCCTTTCAAATAAACGATTGATCCAAGCAATTGCTTGACTAACAAATTCTTCCAAAATGTTTACTTTTGGCATGGTAAGCAATAGGTCTTTGACTCCGTCTTTTAAGCCAAATCAAAATTGGTTCATAAGTGCTTTGTCATTTCAATCAAGATTGCAAATAAATTGTCAAAATTTAGCAGCATAGATGGCAGCTGATCGTGAATTTTGTTGTATACTTTGCATCTTTGTTTCAGCCACTCTCTCTTGGTTATTATCTCCAAATGTTGTTGTAAATGCATCTAAAAATGTATCTAAATCATTCAATAATAACGAATTTTTTTCCATAAAATGGACAAACCAAACCAGAGCATTGTTTGATAAAATGGAACCAATTAATCCCACTTGAGTATAGCCGTCAGCGTAACAAGAAGGACGTAGCTGTAAATAGAGTTTGATTTACTGTACAAAACCTTGAAATTTTGATCTTATTCCATCAAACTTCTCTGACAAACTTATTCTTGGCTCTTTTGTTGGTAAAAGATGTGTTTGTGAAGCTTGATTACAAGCACTCGCTTCTTTGAATTGTAAGTTTTTACTTTGAAAGCACAACAGCTTATTGTTAGTGTCTTTGGACAAGATATCGGTTTGTCTTTCCGTTCCGAGATTTTCCAACCGAGTGATTTCAACATGAACATTGTTCAAAAGTTCTTGGAGGTCTGCAATTGTCGCAAATCTATTCTCCGCTCCTCCATAAACATTCTCTACCTCTTGGTCACTGCTCCCCATCGTAACATTTATACGATAATAGTAAAAAAATCACACAACAAGTACAATAATTTAGAGATGGGTAATCCACAACCTCTAAAAAACTTAAGCCTTTCAATTGAGGGGTAGTCCGCTCTCTTAAGAAAGATCAAGTTTACGAAGAACAATACCGTATTAGAGGAAGGTAATTCGCAATCTCTAAAAAGTTTTTGTTCCTTCTAAAAGAAGGGTAGTCCTTACTCTTTTAAAAAAACTAAACTCTAGTATCATTCAATAAACAGTCTCAACAAATTGTTACGAATGTACTAAACACAAAACATAAAAGACTTGTTTCCAAAGAAGTCTGAGGTAGAGTGTATGACAAAATGTATGAGAAATAAGACTAGAATTGATAGGTCAAGAAAGTACAAGAGTAACGCCAAAGTGATGAGCTATTAGCTCCAATAGTTGCGTTGTCAAAATTGAGGAACTCCTCAGTTTTGACCTCTATATATATTTCTAAGTATGAAACCTTTTAGCAGCTTCTACTAGAGGTTTCTGGAATACTCTAATTTCTTGTGGAAGCTATTTCTATTTAGAAAGCTTCTTGAGAAGCTTTCACCTATTTATGAGTTGTTTCCTAAGTAACTTCTATATTCTTATAGAAGGTTTTATAAGCTTCTACAAGCTTCCAGAGAGTTCTACAAGCTTCTACAAGCTTCTAGATAGTTCTACAAGCTTCTAGATAGTTCTACAAGCTTCTATTGTATGTCCGTGACAATAGGTAGAATTCCAATTGTATGATTCATTCAAAGGTGTGAAATTATTAATTGGTGTTAGGAAAGGCACATTAGAGACAATCTAAAAGTGATTTTTTTTGTAAGTGCAAGGCTTGCCTTAATCTTTCTTCAAATCTCTTCTTTTCCAATATGTGGACCATGAGATGAGAAAATTTCATTTTTCAACTAACAAAAAAAATAGTAAAAAATAATCTCTTATTGCTATAGTTGGTCAATTTTATTTCCTTGAATTTCTTTTCACTAATTTAGGTTCTCCAAATTCAAGTATGGATTTGCAAGTTTGAGTTTTTGCCCTGTTGTGGTAAATTTTCAATTTCTAACATTCTTCTCCAAGTGAAAACTTGGAAAGTTTCATTCCCAAGTTCACTTGAAATAAAATAAAAGATTTGAGAAAAGATGAAGGCATGCCATGCATTTATTAGAAGCTTACCTCTAGTTTGACTCTAGTAGGAATGTCATTTGTAAGGCAAAAACAATATAAGAGCATATCTAGTACTGGGTACCAATGGGATTGAAAGCAAGCCTTGATTTGGGTGATCTTCATAACAAGGTCTAAAACATACACATTATTTGTAAAGTTTTAAAAGACTGTGTCAAGCTTGTCCCACAAGACTACAAACTCAAGTGCGCTCCCTATTTTCTAGTGCTCTTGGATGTTGCAGAAACCCTAGCTTTGTTGCACCATAATGTTAAGCAGCAAATGCCCAAAACTACAACAAAGGTGTAAGTTGGAGGCAGGGTTGGAGGCCTCTTTAGCTCCTCCACCAACAACTAGAGGTCCACTGACTCCTGCAACTTCCATTAGATTTGACAATTGAGCCAACCTAAGCCCATGGCATGCTTGATTGAGGAGCAACATCAAGATTAGAGCGCGGTGTTCCTACTTGTCACTTCCTACAAACACATCAAGATTCTCTTGGCAAATCTTGACACTCTAAGCTCAAAAGCAAAGTTGGAGATGCTCCAAGAACAATAAAAAGCAAAATGGCTTATTTTACCAATGTTGTGTTGCTTTTAAATTGCAAAATCTTCAAGAGGGACCTAACTTGCAATAAAGACCAATTACCACATGGCCTAATAAGTCTCTTACACATTTAACGCTTGCCAAGCTTGACTTGCATCCCCTTGCGCAACAAAACAAGTACTCCCTTTGTCCCTTGCAAAACATCCAAAAAGTTTCCTTGTGAAAGATTAATTATGTTGTTAGTCTTTGTGCTAGTGATACATGCATTCTAGAATCAATATACCAACTGCCAAATGTATGCAAAATCTCCTACTTTGACGTCGTTGTTTAGGCACCCAAATTCCATGCAAAAGTACCATATTTGTGCATGATGCTAGCTCCTTATTATTGATGATTTAAAATCATTAGCAACAACAGTGCCTCATATGGGCATAGCCAAGCTTGCTAGGAGAGGAATGCTTTCTAATTGCTTAACACCTAAAGGCCCAAGGAGCCCACTTTGGGCTTTATGAGAACTCAGGTAGGCTCTCTTGACTTCACAATTTGGAATTTTTTCATGAGATTTTTAGGATGGATGCTACTCATCATAATCTATGTGTGAAGCTTTATTTCATGTCGTTCCAATAAGTAATGCAAAAGATATAAGGTTTTTTCAATTTCAATGTCAAACTAGGCTGCAAAAAATATATTCTAAAATTATATTTTTATTTTTTATATAATTTTATAGATTGATACCTACTCAAAAAAAGTTGAATCACTCAATTCCAAATAATGAGGTAAGAGTTAAAAGGAGTTTTATCTTGCGGGCAATGAAGGTAGGAAGAGGGTAGAAAAAACATATAAAGTTATTTTTTACTCTCAATTTTGAAAATTTTCAAATGAAAATGAAAATTAAAGTTATTAATTATCTGTTAGAGCATTCTCACCATTGGGATTAGCAATTTCCAAATTCTTCCAAAACTTATTAGCATATTAGTTATATCTTTCATTTATCAATACCTTTCACTTTACAATTTTTGTAAAAATGAATCCCAATTTTTTTTTGGTCTAGTTTTTTTGTATATGCTTTCAACCCCTTTTCCAACATATTGCAAAAATTGCACAAGAAATACAACATACAAGTTTTTCTCTAAAAGGTTCAAAAAGCAAAATTTCACCTTCTGGAAGGACTAGAAAAGCCTACATTTTGAAATTTAGGCACATTGATCTTGCAATTGGTGGGGATATTCATTCTAAAATATTGGGACAATGTACTTGTGCAAGTCAACCAAAGGATCTTACGGTTGGATTTGTTAAAATGTTAAGTTTCAATGAAGATTTTGACCTTGCTGTGGGGACTAGTATTTTGAAGCAGTTTTGGGCCTCTAAACACGAAAGAATTTTAGGAGTTAACTTGCCCCCATGAGATCATTGAACATGGCAAATGCTTTCTTAGCATTTGAAATTAACAAAAGGGAGCTTTTTAGTGGTACAAGAAATGTGTCTGATTTGGAACTTCTTAGACGAACAGAGGGAGTAACTCTTTGCATGCTTTCAAGCATTACATCCACTTGCATGTCAAAACAAGTAACTCTATTCACGCCTTGCATCCACTTGAGTGACAAAACACAAGTAACTCTTTGCACGCTTTAAAATGACATTGATACAAGAAAACCAATAATAAAATGCACGACGAATGCAATTCAACGCTTTCTGCATGAATGCCAAAGAAGGATGTTCTCTATTTTCTATTTTCTATTCTCTATTTTGATAGTGGGACACATCCCAGCTGCTTCGTAACGGAATGTGAATCCCGGGCCCGGCGAGGGTGGGGCCCGGGTCGGAAACGATCGAAAAGCATTCGGAAAACCCCTCAACCAGTTCGTGAGAGCTTCTCCGAGCCTGCTCTGCTGCGAGCTCCCTACCGAATTGGCTGGTGAGTGCGCTGCAAGCCGTCGCCTTTTCTCATGCACGCGCCAACTGGAATCTTCTGGAATCTTTTGGAATTTTCTCACCCAATTTTCACACACTTTCACAACACTTTCACAACACTTTCATACCCTGCTCATTCCTTCAGGTTCCACTCTTGAGCTGATTGCAGTAGTATTTGAGGCATAAATCCTCACTCACAGCCAACTCAAACTTCCCATACCACGTTAGTAGAGCTTTGGCACGTCCACCACGCTCCGAGAACAGATCATTGACCTGTGCACATCTTTCTACTTACTCCATTGATTTCTGGGAAGCATTTGGGAAGCATTTGGGATACATTTGGGAAGCATTTGGGAAGCATTGGGAAGCATTGGGAAGCATTTGGCTATGGCAATGGCCGAGGCGGTGGTGACGAGGGAAGTGGCAGTAGAAGAAGCCGAAAAGCAGTCGGTGCTGGCGTCGTTGCACACCTTGTTTCGATGGAGTCCCACGTCGCGGAAGGACGTCATCAAATCTGAAAAACGCCTCCTCACTCTTGTCAAGTAAGCTTTCCATCGGTCAGAGCTAGATTTAGATAAAATCTGGACTATTCATGTAATTCTGGACTAACTTTGTCTACCCAACATGCGAAGATCTCTCGATGTTGAGGGATATATATCTGTGGATGTTTTGCATACGTTTCTCGATATTTTGCATAAAACACCATATTAGGTAAATTGGGAAAAACGGAGGGATCATTTTGTACTCCACTTTAATCTTACATATACTAAATGTACGCATAGCTACAGCTCAAAGTTGTAATTTTCTGAAATTCTATGAGGCAGTCATTGAGATTTCACTATTGTACAAGAAATTGCACGCCTTTATTTTTTATAATATGCTAAGTTGTGCATAATGACAAAAATAGTGAAAGTCCAGAATGTATTGTTTTTCCCAATTTACCAAAAATACATATTATGTATTTTTTGATATTTTGCATAAATCTTTCAATTCTGTGTTTTGCATCGATCTACTGATATCTTTGCTCTCTTGATGTTTTGCAAATGGATTTAGTATCTTTAGCTTTTGTGTAGTCCATTAGTTATACATGTCATTTTAGTACTGTTTGTGTGGGATTGTGAGGGGTCTCTGGTATGAACGTTGCAAGTGAAAATAGTCGTGTTCGTTATAATGGTGTGTGTTTTTATTTGTTCAAATTGTGACGTTCAAGTGTCCAGCGTTCTGGAAACTGGGGTGTCCGCTTGCTTTAAAAAACTAGGACTGATATAGATCTGAGGTTCAGGTGAGCAATTGAGACTTTGCCAATTTCATTGCAGTCCATCATTCTTTGATGCATCACGCAATAAATGCACCACGTGATGCATGTACTAGAGATTGGCATACTTGAAGATCTGGAAACCACCTTGTTGTTTGTCTGCTGGTGCTCATGTTTCGACATTCTTCAACCCTTAAACGACATACCCAGCCTCAGGGCCTGGTGTTCACAAAAAATATAGATTCTTTTTGCATGTGTACTACTTAGTTGTGGTAATCTAGGCATAGGTCTTTCAATCCATTTCAACGCGGGTCATCTATTGCACTTATTTGTAATGTTAAATTCTTCTATGCTTGCTTGCAACGTGCACATAAGGAGTTTGAAGCTTCATTTGATTCTTGCCCACGGTCACCAATTGATTCCTTATGTGGTTGTTTCTTTACTGTGTTGCTTCTTTATTGTGATTGATCATGCATGCATGCCCTGCCTCTGTATTTGCTTCTTTTTATTCTCTCTGTGATTGACCTAAAATTTCGTCCAAGGGTTAACTTGCTGGTGTTCAAATGGCAGGACTCCGTATGTGGTGGAGCAAGTGAACATAGGATCTGGTCCTCCGGGCTCGAAAGTTCGGTGGTTTCGATCTGCCAGTAAAGAGCCTCGCTTCATCAACACCGTCACATTCGAAAAGCCGGATGCCCCAACAATAGTGCTCGTGCATGGCTATGGAGCTTCACAAGGATTCTTCTTCCGTAATTTTGATGCATTGGCTACCAAGTTCCGAGTTATTGCCATAGATCAAATTGGGTGAGCCTTTATATTGCTCTATTTGGAGATTTCTATTATATGCTCTGGTTTTGTGTATTTCCGTGATATGCTGTAGCAGGTTCTGAGTTTTTATTTATTTATAAATATATATGTATATGTCAGATCTCGAGATTCTGAGTTTGAGCATTTGTTGCTATGTATAACAGGTGGGGTGCCTCAAGCCGTCCGGATTTCACTTGCAAAAGTACTGAAGGTAAATATTACATTATTTTTTTTGGAGATCTTGCACTCTCATATACCTTCTATTGGATTTTTCCGGTATAAGGAATGCTGCATAATGAGTGGAGAACTATACCACACCACTATTGTTTGGCAACTCACAAATGGCTTAGTTTGGTTCACGCTTTTGGGTCTTTCGTGTGTCTAGTTTTGTATCTTTACTTAATTACAGTGAACTAGTTTGTAAGTATTTTCTTTTACTTGGAACCGAGTTTAGTGTTGGTTGATTGATTTTTGCTACATTTGGTGTTATCAGAGGCAGAATCATGGTTTATTGAATCGCTAGAGGAGTGGCGGAAGGTGAAAAATATAGATGATTTCATCTTGCTAGGGCACTCATTGGGAGGATACGTTGCTGCACGATACGCCCAAAAGGTTTGTTCTTTGTCTTCAATTAAGCTTAATCGTGCAAAAGTAATCTTGGTCTATGATTTTAGGCACTTTATTCTTTCTACTTTTTGTATTATCGTGTATATTTCCCTCTAATCAAGCATTTTCAAATTCCCATGGATGTGGCATTGCAATCTTATGTAATTTCTTTTTTTTTGTAGTATCCAGAACATGTGAAGCAACTGGTGCTAGTGGGTCCAGCAGGCTTTAATGGCTCTGACCGACTTATGCAACTTAAGTCAACTTGGAAAGGTGCTGTGATGAATATGAGTTGGGAAGCAAATTTTACTCCACAAATACTTGTAAGGTAAAAGCTACAAAAAATGGTTTTATGCAGGTCCAATAGATAGTTTCCGTCATGTTCAGTTTCAAGTGCAAGAGTTCCAGGAGTTTGAGAATTTTTGGTTTTTGAACTCCTAGTCTAATTTATATTTTCAATTTTTTTTTATGGCAATTTGTACGTACAATCTGGTAATGTGAAATATCGCAGAAGGTAGTTAGTTATATGTGGTTTGCGCTGGTTGCAGGGGATTAGGACCGTGGGGTCCAAACTTGGTGAGTAAGTATGCAGGAGCACGCTTTGGAGACAAGTATGGAACTGGCGCAATTTTAAGTGATGCAGAGTCCAAGTTGTTTACGGGTATGCTCAATTCCAACGCACTTCATCAAGTTTTTGCATCTTAACTTTTATTACTAACATCAATTGGAGCTGGTTCTTATTATTAGCTCCAAGGCAATTATACTCTCTCCTGGTATTTAAATTAGTTGTAGAGGTGCTAAATTGCTAAAGATTTCAGGATTTTTAATCTTAGTGTTCCACGCATCTGACATAGTGATAACTTCTTAATTCTACGTTTCTTGTGATTTTTTTTTAATAATTGTGTCTTTATGTACCAGATTATCTGTTTCACACTTTGGCAGCTAAAGCAAGTGGTGAATTGTGCCTTAAATACATATTCTCTTTTGGAGCTCTGGCTCGAAGGCCACTGTTAGATAGGTATGGACGCTAAGAAACTTTTGGACCATGTTTGTTTGGTCTGTTTTTTTATATATCAATGTACCTTTTTTTTATTACTCTTTTAGGTAGCAATAGTTATATATTGCTGTTGGTTTCAATTGACTTCATCTTCAAAACTTTGAAATATCTAAATGTAAGAATTGTTGTGACATTTGCAGTGCACCAGATTGGAAAGTGCCAACCTCATTTATCTATGGCGTTGATGACTGGATGCAATACTCGGGTGCAATTGCTGCTCGTGAACGAATGAACGTTCCTTGTGAAATTCTTCGTGTGCCCAAGGTATGTATTTTGTTGATGTTTTGAGGCTATGTCCAAAATATTCTAGTTATAACTATGTTTCCATCATTGATAAATATTTGAACATATCAAAACAGTTAACCGACAAACAAGAGCACAAAATAACTACAAAGAGGGGTACAGTTTGAAATTGATTACAAATGGGGTACATCCACAATATTGTTTGCTTTTTCTCTTAGCATGCCATTCATTGGCAATCCCCAATCCCAAGAACCCGAACCAAACATGCTACTCACGTGTATGTGTGTTGTGTCCCCTTTTGCCACACATTGTCCACAATGCACTTAAATTTTCACTGCAATTTTCTAGTTGGTTGGAGATAATCCTTCTTTTAGCTAACAGGCTTGCCAAACAAAAAGGCAACAATGATATTGTGGGCATGCCCTTATTTTGAAATACTTCCAGATTGTGTCCCTATTTGTAAATGTTTTGTGATTTTTTGCCTTCATTTGTAAAATTCCACTACATTAAAGCTATGAACGCTAAGTAGAGCACATAGTTGGCAACAGTTTTGAGTTGATTATTATTCAATAGTTTTAACTTTGTAGGTACTCTCTACATCTGTTCTTAAGCTCAGTCCGAGTTGGAGTGTTTTATAACTTGGTTTTTTTTTTTGTTCTTTATGGCAGGGTGGACACTTTGTATTTCTAGACAATGCACCGAAGTTTCATGAGGCAGTGTTCTATTCCTGCCGACAGTACTTACCTGGAGGATCAGAATTAGTGCTACCCCAAGAAATTCTCAAAGTTTAATCCTTATACATGGGGACTACCTTGGAGTTGCGCAATTCTCTATTTTCACAAATTGTGAAATATTTGCTCAGTGTAGAAAAGGCTGTATTATAAGTATCATAATTGGTTCTCTAGTTGCATGTAGTGATGGCAGGCAGAAAAAATCCTTCATATATTTTTTATGTATATTATAAACTTGAACAATTAGATGGGTAGAACATGGAAGTGAATTTTTTTATTAGCCAAATTGATTCAATAGATGTTTAGCAAAATAGAACACTTTAGTCGGGAGAATTGCTTGAGTGCTCAATTGCTCCTGCACAATATTTCATTTTTTATGTTGGATCTCACCAATACTTATACTTACACATTGAAACTTAATATTCAAAGTTCCTTCTGAAGTCATTTATATTGACGATTTCGAAGTGAAACTAGTTCCAATGCATAGTGATTTTAAGAATTTGAGTATTGATTTTTATCATTCTGTTTATAATCGATTAACTTGTGAAGGATATTTTTTACAGGTCAATTGTTGTATTGCAAAATATGTGTTTTGAATTTGCAGTAGGTTTGAAGATCTCAAAGTGTTAATCAACTAGCACAAGAGCTACAAAAACATTTAAGTGCTCAAAAAGGTAGTATTTTAGGATTGAAGGTTATTATAGAATTTGTTTGTCATAAAGAATCAAAATATCCCTTTGAACGAATGATGACTTTTTTGAACAAAACATTGCTCTAAAGTACTTTGTTCATTCACTAGAACATAAAATTTGAAGTACTTCGTTAAGTTTTATTGGCAATTAAAAGATTTTTTTGAGATTCTTTCATATATTATTTGGATGTTTTAAATAAGCTAAAAAATACTATGGTTTTAATAATGAATGAATCAGAAATCAACCTCTTGTTTTCATATTCAAAGAGTTCATATTTCAGGTTAGAACCTGAAGTGGATTTTGCAACAATGTCATACTTGGAATACTTACCTTGCTGCATGTATCACTTGGTTATTCAATTCTTATTAACTTGTGACATCTATATATTAACTTCCCTCGGAGATGGTGTTTTTTATCCTTCACAGTATTTTGTGCACCTAAATCCATAGCCCTTGCAATGCCTCTATCAACAGAAATGATCTTTAGTAACTGCAGTTTGATTCACATTATTCACTCCTAAATGGGAGAGGCCTTTTTTGAGCTTCTAGGAATTTGCTCTAAATTGAACAAAAACCAACATTAATAAGCTGTATCAATTTTTTTTTTTAAATTGTAACCATAAAAATTCAAACTAGATATGTTACACTATCAGTTGTCTTCCTAAACATCTCAACAATATGACAAACACGACGTTCAAGATGTCTAGTAGATCCCTTGTCTGTCTAGTAAAGTCAATTTTGCATTTGACTTTTAGATAAAGCACTCTCTATTTCCAATCTTGACATATTAACCTTTCATTTTATTGAAGTCTCTCAATTTAATAAACACTTATTAGATTCTAAATTTTGGGTCACATTTAAAGTAAAATTTCAAATTATCTCAATTGTTAAATATAGCCTTATTAGACAAAAATGTCATGCATACTTGACATTTGTCATGCACGACATTAGACATCAAACAGACAACACAACGATCACACCCCAAAATTTGTCCAACAAGAAAATACATAGGAAAAGTAAACACAACAATATCACTTCTGGATTGAAAGATTATAATATTTGATTACAAGGGTGTTGAAATTGCAAAAATGACTTGAACTCTTTCAATCCTCTTTTCACATGTTGAATCTAAAAAATTGGACAACCAACAAAATGTAAGATTAAAGGACATAACACACATAACTCCAATCACTTTACGGCTTTTAAAAATCTCATCTCAAGAAAAGGCCTCCCAACCTTGACATACCACCCTATTAATTGAGGTAGGAGAAAGCATAGGTAAGGTACCTACACAAGGGTCTCTACCGTGTGTGACATTGGAGAAAAAAAGAGCTCAAGAGAAGGCCCCTACACCTTGACAAACCACTCTATTTATTGAGGTAGGAGAAGCATAGGTAAGGTACCTACACAAGGGTCTCTACCTTGTGTGAAGTACTCAAATGTACCGTGGAACAGTCAGGTACCGGCTCTTTACAAATTGCCAATTTGAGCTAGTTTGATTTTTTATTAAAACATGGACTATAATTGATCCATTTTGGTAGGAAAAAATACCATTGCATCCTTACAATATAAAGCAAGTACACCAAATTTCAATTCCAAAAATACAAAATTTCATTTTTGGCGTACTGTTTTGTAAGAAATTCATGGTTTTACATGATAATTCATTGAAAAATATTAATGATGAATTTCTAAGATTTGATTCCATGGATATGTAGGAAGCATCCATATGCACATCTTCCATGCTAAAAAAGTCCCCTTAAGTAACAAAACTTTGAGCTACAAAATATTCAATGAAACTTGTGATAGGTCCAACAATGACACTTGTTTTTGACAACTCTAGGTTGTGTGCAAGGGTGTGGATGCTCAAAGGGGTTGTCACACCTTCTTCATCTTGTTCTCTGCAGAGGTGTGACACTCTCCTTGATTTCGGAGGCCCCTTTCTTTATAGATTGAGAAGTTTTTAGAATGGGCACAAAAAAAATTCAGCATTTGAAGTTTATATCAATATACGTCTCTATTTCATTTTCTTCTTCACTTCACCCTCCTTAGAGTTAGAGATCTTAGTTGTGTGTAAATGCAACTTCTTTACTACATCACCATTTTTGAGGTAAAATCACTCTCCATTCAACTACTCACAAAAGGGGAGTCACTTCTCCATGAATTCTCATTCTTCACAGATATTTCATTCTTGAGGAAGGTGTTAGAGCATCTCCTGCCAATTGATTGTGGAAGCCCTTGCAAACCAGGTTTCCAAGGCAAGGCATGTAGTTTTCTTGCAACCCAACCTAAGCTTCCCTGCAATCCAATGTGGACATCAAGGCACAAAAACGGGAGCAACAAACGATGCAAGGGACAGAGGCTTAGAGCAATTGTAATGTTTGCACGTGTGTGCCGCGCTTGGGGCCATGAGAAGAGGGACCTACAAAAGTAAGAATTCTGAAATTTTAACAAGAATATACAGTATGAGCGCAACCTGCACGGGCTGCGCCTGCAATGCCCTTTTTGTGGCACTATGGGGCCAAAAAGCACCACTTGAAAAAAGCAAGTGAAAAAACATAAGGGAAAAACAAAGAAAATAAAAGAAAAGTAGCTAGACAAGGGTTTTAAGGGCTTGGTCAGAAAACTTCAGCCTTGGCCATAGTCATCACCACCTCTAGAGATCATGCGGTATCTCTTGTTTTACTTCAAGCGCCAAATTGCTACAAGTTATAAAACAACCTCGCCTCCATGAATGAGATTTTATGTTTTTAGATATTCTAACATGTGCAAATATGAAACTACATTGTCCATTTTCTTACAAAAAATCTACCAAGTGCTAGATGACATCATTCTTTTTAGCAATTTTGACCTTTTTGCTTGAATGTAGTTATCTCTAGTGCTTGGAGAATTCAACAATTTTGAACAATATAAGCACTTGAGCACAAAAAAAATCCATAGTGCCAAAAAATTTCACCAATTTTTAGCACACTATGCCAGATTCACCATATCTACAATGCACTATCGCCATAACAATTCACTGATGGATATGAAGTACTTGCCATGTGGGCAACAGTTCAAAAGCAACAGTTCAAAATATAACATAGCCAATCTGGCTTTCTGCCAAAACCCAAAAAAAAAGGGGTGGTGCAGTCCCGTTGGAGAGACGGCGGTTCCGGGCTGAGTCCTAAATTGTTGGTGTTCATTCACAGGGTGGCAGGAGATAATCCAGTCGCGCGTTTCAAATCCGAATATACCTGATGGTTTCGAAAATACACCTCAAGATTGAGTAATTTGTGTCATTCAAATTCATCCGTTTTCACCAATTTCAGAAACGGATGTGTGCAGGTTAATGATAATGTGCAAGTATGTAAGTCACAATACGTTGTGCAAGACGATGACTATGAGTTTCAAGTTTTTGGAGAGAGAAGCGCAGATGAATGATATGCAATAGAATGACGGTTAAAGTATGTTAGGTATGCAAAAGATAAAATTGATTCAAGCGTGAGCGAAAACTAGGTGGATTTTCTTTCACAGCATTTGGCATACATCCCAATCTTTACACTTTCAAGATATCCTTTAAGAACCAGCATCCCATGTTCAAATCATCGCAAGACTAAGACTACATGACTGATTCGAATGTACAAAATCGTGTGAATGAACATCACTGAACATTGCAGATCGAAAAGTAAACAAGGCCTGGTGCCGGAATAACAGAACCATCATTTCACCCGACAAGATAGAAAGAACCATATCAAAGAGGTGAAAAGCAGAACAACCTCTCAAAGAGCAAAACCTCTACAAAGCTGGCATTTCAATCGTCCCAAGTAATTGGAATTAAAAAGATGAGATTCCACAAGCTCCAGATACTGTTCGCAAAGTCAATGAGCAGCCGCAAATCTACATACTACATGCTTAGTAGATGCGGATGGGCGTTCCCATGGTAGTCTTCAAATACAACACACGAACCTGCAAACGCAATGAACAGTGTATGTCAGACGAATGACTCATTATCTTCTACTCCGTATTCGATAAAAACATCGTCATGGAATAACTCTCGACAAGATTGAGTGACCATGACAAGCAATGAAAGGGTAAGCAGTTAAAATTCCTTACGTTCTGCCAGTTCTTCTTCAGCAAAGACACGAGGAAGTTGACGCTCATTTGAGTATTCTGAAAGATCTGCTTCTCTTCCATCGCACAGTTTCCGATAGCCACACCCATGCAGAGGACCTTCTTCAACTGGAACTTCACCATCGCCTTGGTCTCCATCATCTTGGCCTCCAGGGACTCCTGGTGCGACACAAGAGCAGGAAACTTTCCTGCCTTGTTCAATCCGGGGCCAAGCAACCTGGGAATCTGCTTGATAACAGACTCAGATGCCAAAAACGCATGATACTTCTTTGCCAGCTTCTTCACCAGCTTCTTGTTCTTGTTCATCTTCTTCAGGCTCTCGACATCCATGCATTCCATGCCGATTTTGTTCGCCTGTCAAAGATAAACAGTAAATTAGCTTAAACAAAACGAAGATGTATCACACGCAATGCGTCGAACTAACAACAGCGAAAAACAAATCTCCACTAAAGTTAGGCCAGAGTATAAATATTAAATACTGACTTCTAGAATGTACAAAATTTGTACAACAGAGCTAAAATCGGCTTATACTACATCTATGAGCCAGAATCAAAAGACTCATAAAGTGACCATGTGACCTAAACATCTCTTAAAATCCTTTTAAAACCCTAAAATTAGCAGCGAAGATCATCATCAAAGTATATCCTACCTACACAAGGAAAATATACACTTACACTATAGTTCCTTTTCAGTGCTTATACCTTACAAAATATCACATAGAATCGAAAGACCAACTGCAAGAAAAATCAAGTGATTACCTCCTCGACATGCTGGGCATCACCAAGCATACACACCATCATCTTGGGACGGGGAATATGGGGCAACTTGACGGAGCCACTGAAACGTTTGTCTTTCTGGGGGTCATAGTTCTTCAGACCAATCTGGAGTTCCACGGTCTCCGTAAACTTACGGTTCTTCTCCTTGGCGGCCACAACGATCTGGGAGATGGCCTCGCGGAGGACATCGCTCTGGAGCTTACTGCAACCCAGAACACAAGATCACACTCATTAAAACCCTAACCCTAACATCAAGACAAAACCCAAAAGTGATCACTACGAGACCAAATATATGCATACCTTGAATACGACGAAGACGAAGACGAAGCTCACCCCTCTCCAACAGCATAAGCCGTCGAAGAGGAGGTCACTCCCCCGGCTAAACAACCGGGTGCCCATTTGGGGAGAGCGGCAACACCGCCGCTCTCCGCCCGTGGCTGGGTGAACCACGCGACGACAAATCCATAGGAACCAGCACCGAAGACCTCAAGAAGAAAAAACATTTTTGATGCGTCCTACGGGAGCAATACCAACCTCATGGTTATAGCAGAATTGTGACGACGATCAAGGCAGACGTTGCTGCGACGTTGCACAGGTGAAAGAGGGCGGAGATCGGAACCCTAGAAAGGGTTTTATTTGCATGGAGGACGGAGGCCCAAACCCTAATTTGGCCTCGGTACCAGACCACCTGATTCGGACATAATAAGGGCCTCTTCACACTAAGGTAACCGACTTTGATGCATTGTATCTCAAGGCCAGGCCACACAGGCCAGAACTGCCAGTTCAAACCAGCAGTTTGTAAAAAAGAGGTGGTTGTTCTTACATGTTTGTGAAAAAGTAAATTCTTTGACTTTTCAAGGCCCATTTTTCTAGTTTATACAAAATTGTTAGTTTTGAAAGGTCACAAATTGCCGTCTCAAACCTCCTGCCCTAGAATGGTGAAGAGTTTATTTTTAGGTGAATAATAGATGAAAACTTGGAAAAGTAGCTGTCTCCCAAGTTTCCAAAAATACAAGTTACTTCTCATCCGTTTCAAACTACCGGATTTGTGGCTATGTGGCCCTGGCATCAGTCAATCGGATGATCCACAAAAAGTGACCATTGAAAATAGTAGAACATCTACTTAGAAAACGGTTTGCAAATTTTTGGGAACAATTGACCATGGAAGATGGGAGATTATAACATTTGATCAAACACCATGTGATGGCAAAATCTCATTTATTGGTAGGTAGTTGCTATTTGATGATTTTTACAAAATTCTATAAGCCCTTGATTCATCTCACACTAGTAGAAAATTCAGCAAATTTGGTCAAGTTGATTTGGGTACTTTTCTGTTGATTTTCTGTTGATTATTTATAGTTTTCTGTTAATTTGTTGTTGATTTCTATTACGTATTTTATGTTGTTCAATTCTATTTCTTTTCATTTCAAAATGTTTTTTTCATAGAATTTGTTATTATTTTACAAAAATGTGAACTTTTTAGGGGGATGGGCAGTTGTCCGAACTTTTGGGCAGCTACCCAAAAGTTTGGATAGCTGCCGGTAGCTGGGTTTGAACCCTCCACCTCTCCTCTCACACTCCACAACCTTAGCACATTCTCAAAACCACTAGAGAATGTGCAAATGCACATGCATGCATTAGTATCTTGATTCTATTTGTACATTAAATGTTCATGTCTTTAGTAATCCAGTAATCTTTGAAGGCTATTTCTGCCCATTAAAGGACTTTTTTTCAAAAAACTTAAAACTAAGAAAAGTTGGTAAATGTGTTTGACTTTCACCTCCAACAATTTTTTTTGGATTTCAATCTTTTTATCAAAAGTTATGAGCTAAAATCAGAGAAGGTGTTTAGAAATTTTAAATAAACTGTTTATTTCCATCCTTTTGATTTTGTTTATAATTTTTTTTTGGAATTCACAAATCTCATAAGGATTGTTGCAGGCAAAGGTTGGATTCATTAATAATTATTATTTAGTGTTAGTTTTTTTGTAAAAAGAACCTTATTTTGTTAAAAATAGCCTCCATAGTTTGATAGCTTCAAATAACATGAAGTCGTGAAAAGTTACAAAATTAAATCCTTGCAATTATAAAATCAAAATTCTATTGACTTTTGAATAGTTTTGGATATTTTTTAAGGGCATTAATATGTGAACCACACCTTTTGAACTACTGTACCACACCCCTGGGGTAAATTTTAGATTTCTACCATCAAAAATTTGAGTTTGAGAATTTTGAGTTCAAATTTGGACTTAGAGACCATGGTATTGTCTAAGACCATAAAAAAAGTTGCAATTCAACAACACCCAATGAAAAAGCTTATCTTTTTTTACAAACAAAAGTAAAATTAACAATTTTCTCCCTAACTAAATTTTTTCATTGGGTGTTGTTGAATTGCAATTTTTTTTATGGTTTTAGACAATACCATGGTCTCTAAGTCCAAATCTGAATTCAAAATTTTTAAATTCAGCTTTTTGATGGTAGAAATTTAAAATTTACCTCATGGTGTGGTATAGTAATTGGAAGAGTGTGGTATACATATCAATTTCCATCTTTTAAAGCTTATAAAAATATTTTATAAGATTGTTTTTTTTTAATTTATTTGGTTAGTAATAATAGGAAAATTACTAAAAATACCCTTTAAGTCTTTCAAAATATTAAGTTTACGCCAAAAATATGTGAAACATAAAAAATAGTCCTTATTTTTTGTAGGAATATCAATTATACTCCTATTATTTTGGAAAATTAATAAAAAACTCTTCTATTTTGAAATGTTAAATATATCCTTATGTTATTTGAAATGTAAAAATCACCTTTGGTTTCTTGTAAGAATTTGCATTAAACTATACACTTGGTTATCATGTAACACAAAGATATTTTTGGTACTTTTAATCCTTAAGGGGCATTTATGATTTCTTCAAAGAATTGAAGAGCATCACTTATATTTGTTTGTAAAGAAATTTTGGTATTTAAAACAACAAAATGTTGTACTTTTTATATAAAATTTTGTTGAATTAGTGAAGTTGTGTCCAAAAGTATCTAGATCAACAAAAAACTGTTGAGATTTTTGTTATTATGGTCATGTGTTTACTTGACTTTAAAGGCTGCTAAGTTTAAATCTTACCAAATTGTGAAAAGTAAAGAAAATGAAACCAGTCAATGTACACTCAAACTTCTAAAAGATTCTTTTTTTTTGAAAACTTCTTTTATTTTTTAAAACTTCAAAAAAATTTAATGAGGTCCAAAAAGGTTTTAGAAAGATTTCAAAAACAAACCTAAACTATTGTGATAGTTTTTTTGAAAGTAATTTGATGATTTACAAAAAGATTCCTAAAGGACTCTAATTCAATCTAAGAGATTCTATTTCTATAAGTATTTTGAAGTACTTTAACAAATTTCATAAAGATTTTAAAAAGATTCTCAAAGATTCCAAAAAGGTTCTTGAAAATTGTTAGAGATTTTCAAAGATTATTTGAATTTCTAAAAAGATTCTCAAAAGATTCCCAAAGATTCTCAAAGATTCTCAATTGTTCTCAAACATTCTCAAAGATTCCAAAATACTTGAAAAGATTCTCAAAGATTCCAAATGATTCTCAAAGATTCCTAAAAGATTCTCAAAGATTCTCAAAGATTTCCAAAAATTCTTAAAGATTCCAAAGAGATTCTCAAAGATTCTCAAAGATTCTCAATTGTTCTCAAACATTCTCAAAGATTCCAAAATACTTGAAAAGATTTTCAAAGATTCCAAATGATTCTCACAGATTCCTAAGAGATTCTCAAAGATTCTCAATTGTTCTCAAACATTCTCGAAGATTCCAAAAAAACTTGAAAAGATTTCTAGACTCCAAAAGATTCTCAAAGATTCCTAAAAGATTCTCAAAGATTCTCAAACAATCTCAAAGATTCTCAAAGATTCTCAATTGTTCTCAAACATTCTCAAAGATTCCAAAAAAACTTGAAAAGATTCTTAAAGATTCTAAAAGATTCTCAAAGATTCCTAAAAGATTTTCAAAGATTCTCAAAGATTCTCAAAGATTCTCAAAGATTCTTAAAGATTCTCTAAAATTCCAAAAAAGCTTAAAAAGATTTTGAAAGATTTCCAAAGATTCATGAAGATTCCTAAAAGATTCTCAAAGATTCCTAAAAGATTCTCAAAGATTCCTAAAAGATTCTCAAAGATTCTCAAACATTCTCAAAGATTCTCAAAGATTCTCAATTGTTCTCAAACATTCTCAAAGATTCCAAAAAAACTTGAAAAGATTCTTAAAGATTCTAAAAGATTCTCAAAGATTCCTAAAAGATTCTCAAAGATTCTCAAAGATTCTCAAAGATTCTTAAAGATTCTCTAAAATTCCAAAAAAGCTTAAAAAGATTTTGAAAGATTTCCAAAGATTCATGAAGATTCCTAAAAGATTCTCAAAGATTCTAAAATCTCAAAAAGATTCTTAAATATTCTTAAAAATCATGAAAAGATTCTCAATGATTCCCAAAAGATTCTTGAAGATTCTTAAAGGTTCACAAAAAATTCCCAAAAGATCTTCAAAAGATTCCAAAATTTCTGTTGATTTAGATAGTGGTGTCCAAATCAACAGACCGTATTTAGTTTTTTACAGAATTCTGTTAAATTAGTCAATTAGCGTGGGCAAGTGCCCAAATCAACAAGAAACTGTTGGTTTTCTGTTGTTTTGGAAGGAGTTTTCTACTAGTGAAAATGAGCCCTCAAACGTTAGATGAATTGGTTGCTCTTCTAACACTTTATGTGCGGTCAAAAATCATAAACCCTATTATGCCCCAATTGGAGATCAAGAAGATTGTTGTTGTAGTATTGTATAGGTTTGCTCATGGTTTATCTCCAAACATTATGGCCAATTGCTTCCAGATTGGAGGTTCCACCATCTGCAAGTATGTGCACATAGTCTTTGACATCCTTTGAGAAACAAGTTGTTTAGTACATGTATTAGCATACCCTCAAGAGAACAAATGGAAGGCATCATTGATGACTTCAAGCACCTTACAAGCTTGCCTAACATTTGCGGTGCTATTGATAGAACACATATTCCTCTTTCTACTCGACCGGATAGAAGTGTCATCTCTTCATAGAGTAACTTTTTCAACAGAAAGAAATTCCATTGTATTGTTGTGCAAGCTATGCGCAATGCAAACAAGATTTTCTGGAATGTGTGCGCAGGTCAACTTGGTGGAGTTCACGACGGAGGGCAATTCAAGGTTTCAAGCTTATATAGAGATCTTCAGAGTTGAGCTATTCTCCAGGTGCCAGTTGTGGATGTTCGAGGGACGTTGTGCACTCCATATTTGATAGGTGATTCTGGCTATCCAATCCGCACTTATTTGCAACAAACCTATAAGCCTACACATGATGAAGAAAAGAAGAGGTACAATAGTGCTAGGAACTCCAGCAAGGTCATCCTAAAGAATGCATTTGGTGCTCTTAAGAATAGATGGTGTATTCTTAAGAACTTTAACTCTAGAGTGGACAAGGCGGCAAGGATCACCGTAGCTTGTTGTTGGCTACATAACTTTTGTGAGCAAAGGAACCTCCCACAGCCAGGAGGTCATAGTGCACGAGTTCCTGATAATGCGCATAGATTTGGGCATGTTAGGCTTCCAACTCATTGTAAGGCAGAGAGAGCAAAAGAAGGCAAGGCTTTGAGAGATAAGTTATTTCAACAATGGGTTCTTCAAAACCCTCATCCTTGAAACCCATTCTTTGTATACATTGTCTTGAATTTGACAAACCTTGTTATTTCCATTTTTTGCTACTCAAAATTTTGTGGTTGTTCTCTTTTTAAAGCAATGACATATCTTTAAAGTTGATTCATGAATTTGCATAATGTGGATTACCTAGGTTATCTATTGTTTTGCTTTGTAACTTCACTTTGAAGCTTTTACTTTGATAAATATGTATTAAAGTAAAGGTAAAACACTATATTTGAAGTAATGATTGAGATGTACACTTTGACACCTTTACTTCAGGCTTTTTGTATTTATATCTTTGTCTTTTACTTTTAAACTTTAGTTTTCTGCTTGTGTTTTGATAATTATGTAGTAAAGTAAAAGAGTAATTTCTATATTTTGGTGCAGTCTCTAACAATGTATTCATGAATACATTTTTTGCTACTCAATATTTTTTGCTTCCTTCTTTTCTTTCTTACTTTACAAGTTCATAAGTTTTTCAAAACGTAGGTCGTAATGGCCAAAGTAGAGCCTTCAAATGCCCACTAGGAAGAGAAGGGGAAAAAGAGAAGAGTAGCTTGATCCATTTTGTCCATCTTAAAGCATGAGATTTTACAAAATAAGCAAAGCTACAAGCTAAAGATGGCTACTAATTGTTGCAAAATTTGCAAAAGATACAATTTTTAATGTAATAAATAAGAAAATTTGAAATGCCAAAGTTGCACAATGAAAGGATTGTGATGGCTCCATAAGCACAAAGTTAGAGTAAAATTACCATTTGTCTCTAAAATCCTAAAATTAATCTCACTAAATAGATGTAAGGAAGTAGAAGTTGAAGGAAAATCACAAGTACTTGATTTGAAGAGGAGGAAGTTGAAAGAAAATCTTATGTAAGTATTCATACAAATTCATTGCAAAAATGAACACAAAAAAGACATTAAAATGTTTTAATAGAAATCTTCACACAATTTAGAAAAACATTATCAAGTATAGAATTGCTGGCAAATTTGTAATTGCATTAAGTGAAGTAGACAATACATCCAACAAATTAATGAAGTGACGCTTTTCATATTTTATTTGGTTGCTAGTCTAAACTAAACATGAGTGACCAATTTTTGTTGAAAAACCAAATAAAAGGGCTGAAAATAGACAATTAAATATATTTTTGAAATTTTTGTCTTTCTTGAGTTGTCCTTTTATACTGAAAATGAGAAACCCTCAAGAAAATCTTCTATATGCCATCATTTGACTTGAAAGGCTAGCTTTTGGAGGACTTGGCCTTTATTGTAGTATAAATTGAGAAAAGTCCATAATTTTTTTAAATTTTTTGTGTATTCTTTTACTACGTTAAATAAGGCAATTCATAATTCAAATGTCTTTCTACCGTAATCATCTTTCTAAAAACACTTGTTTTCCTTCTTTAAATCCCTAGTTATCTTCTATCTCATGCTTGTTTACGTAATTTCGCTTCTTCCTCTCATGAAACCCTAAATATTATCTCTCTTGCTTTTCTTTTTTGATACCCTCTTCTTCCTTTCCTAAAACTTTTTTGTCTTTTTTTTTTGTTCTCTTCTCTTTTTGCCTTTTCTCCTTTTTAATTTTGATTTGTTTTATAAAATTTCATGCTCATAGAAGGTCAAAGGCAAAGACTTGTTGTATTAGTAGCGTTATATTGGTATTACTAAGTGATTACGCAATAAGTAACTAAAACACAAGCTTTGATGTACTAAAGTGAGTGAACAAAAATGCACTTTTCATCATTTGTCTTGAAAGTTACAAAAAAAGAGACTCCATAATTTGGAGCTTTGCAAGACAATCTTGTTTTTTTTTATTGTTTTTTGTTGAGATTTTATTCTGCCCGTTTAAGAATTTTTTTATAAGAGAGAGCTAATCTAAAATAAATAAAAAACAACAATTTCTTTAGAGAGACTTAGTACCAAAGCTGGATTGTGTTTGATTGAAGATATATTTAAAGTTGCAGAGTGTACAATTATATTATATATATATTTTTTTGTAAAATGGTGAGAAGACATTTGCAAAAATTCTTCATTCAATCATCAAATATAAAAAAATTGAATAAAATTGAAAACATACACAGCATTCTTTATGTGATAAGAGCCATTGACGGATTACATACTCTACTATAAGCTCTATTTTTAGGAAATAAATATTATTATTGTTGCAAATCTTTTATAATGCTTTGTTATAAAACTTTATAGATACAAAGTGTATGTTTTAAGATTATGAATTTGAGTGGGTTAAAAATTTGCATCATTGGATTTTTTTTTTTTTTTTTAGCAAACTAGCGTTTGAAGAGCTTATATGAAGAGCAAATTATGAAGAGCAAATTTTTACCATATAAATTAATTGGAGGTACAATTTATTCAACACAATCTTAAATGTATAGTCCATTTAAGATTATTTTTGAGTGATTAAAGTTCTACATGACATATTAAAAGTTTATTTAACATTCAATCCATATGTGTATAAAACATGCGTTTAACATTTTGAAGGGAAAATGGAGAATTACTCAAAAATTTGTAGATGTTTCTATGAAATTTGTGATGGATTTTATTTCAGCTTGTATTGTATTGCATAATTTATACATTTTTACAAAAGACAAGTTTAATAAACACTGTATCCATATGCCAAATTTGTCTCACTTCATTCATCTTTTGTTTACACTGCATTGTTTTTTATACATCACGCTCTTTTGTAAAACAACCTAGCTTATACCTTGTTTACATTAAACTATCTTTTGTCCACATTGAAGTAGACTACAACTTACTTGCATTGTCATTGTGTCATGCATAAATTGACTTTTGTAAAGATGCTAAATAGACGTAGTGTTTTTAAATGAATTCCACAATGACAATCTTGACCGTATGACAAGTGTATGGCCTCTTCTAATGCTGTTTGCAATTTGATTAATTTTTCATGCAATCTCTCAATAAATATTGAGGCCTTAAACAATTAACAAACATATCATACTAACTAGGTCAATCATATCAAAGTTCTGATGGTTGCCTTTAAAACCTTAATTTGACATAATTTGTTAACGTATTAAAAAATACACTTAAAAACTTAAATTTTGTGTAAGAATTAGCATTACATCTAGATAAAAAACTACCAAATTCTTTATTAATTGGTCACATAGAGTTGGGTAGGTAACCAACAAACAAGGCATGTCATTTGTTTGACCATCACTAGTAGAAAACTTGTTTTTTCCGTTGTTTTGGTTGCGTTGATGAGTGCACTTTTTTGTCAATGTTCAATAGAACCAGATTTATGTTCAACATATTTTTATTGAACATTAGCAAAAAAGTGCATTCATCAACGCAATCAAAACAACAAAAAAACAGAGTTTTCTACTAGTGTATGGTATAATATCATTGGATTTGAGGTTGTAGTGGAACCATACTAATAACACTTTTGACAAATTTCACCTCCACCAAATCAAAAGATACAAGAATTGTCCCTTTATAATAATTTACATGTTTGATCATTATATTAATTTATTGCTGAAATTCGATAGTGCTTTTTCGAAAAGGTTTGTTGTAAGCATCAACAAAAGGCCGTTTACACTAGAAAAAAACATGCAATAAATGACTATGTCACAACAATTATACAACAACTGCACAAGTGTAATTGAGTCATTCAAAATTACAGACTCACCATTTTTCTGTTTCTAATAAGATCCTATAATTTGCTAGCTGTTAATTAATACTCATCGTGTTCAAAACCCTTAGATTGACGCTTATGGGTGCTCCTACCTTAAAGATATCGAAGAAAAAATCCTTACGTGTTCACGGCGAGCGAATCTTGGAAGTGTTGCTGACTCGCCGCTGCAGGAGCCGCATCTGTCCGACTGCAGGCCACGAACTGCCAAAGGGGGGCACTGAGGCAG
This sequence comes from Ulota crispa, assembly GCA_963920765.1. Classification (NCBI taxonomy): domain Eukaryota; kingdom Viridiplantae; phylum Streptophyta; class Bryopsida; order Orthotrichales; family Orthotrichaceae; genus Ulota; species Ulota crispa. The sequence continues at coordinate 2,464,397 of OY987246.1, forward strand.
AATTTGAGGTGGCCGGGAAGGTTATAAAAAGAGGCCCGCTTTTCTCCCCGTCCTCAACTACGTGGCCTACTTTGCATCACCTAACCAACTTTCGCCGTTGAGACGTTTCATGAAAAAGCAGGTCCCAAATATCGTAATCTAGGCATGAAATACTAAAATCAGCAGAGCATCTTTTTTGTTGTTTAGGCTTGTTGACATTCCGCACGATGTGTACGTAGCGTGCTTCAATCCGTACTTAAAGGAACCATTTATAGTACAATGTTATCAAGTGAGGTACTGAGGTTCCCATGCATGACATACATTTCCCATAATGTTCCGTGCTCGTGATTTGTGGATTTCTCATATCAGGACCAATGAAAGCGTTTTGTGCTAATTATCGCTATTTTGATACATCAAAATTGGTGTGGCTAATTGTTCATAAGTATTTTTTGAAAAAATGTATAAAATTTAACCCTAAAGGACCATTGTTCCCACGGGAGACAAATGGGATTTTGGGCAAGTACTTATGGCCTCAATTTTTGTCTTAATTTTTTGAATTTTTTTTGAAGGTAGAAAAACACATTAGTTTTTGGGGAATCTAATTTTTATTCCAATTGATGCCAGGGAGCAAAAGTTATGCCCAAATAAGCACAAATTTGGAGACTAGGGGCAGCAAAAAAAATTCTTATAAAAACTTGAAAAAAAATTCAATTTTTTTATTCTTATAGATTATATCTTTGTTTACATCTGAAGCTTTGATTCATTCCATTTGGACTAGTTATGAGAAAGTTATGGACAATCTTGTTTTTTGGGCCATTCAAGTATCTTTTTGAAAAAATAACTTATAAACTTCATTTTTGAATGTAGGTTTAACATTTTTTCAAAAAAAAATTGTTGGAGAGGGTGAAGTTTGCTTTCTAGAACAATCTCACTATTGGGATTATTGCGTTTCAATTCCATTACAGGATTATTAGCAATTTAAGTTTTTGTTCAATCTCATACCTTTTTCTACCTAATGTTTTTTTAAAGAATGAGAATTAAGTATTTTTTATTTATTTTTAATTTCCCAAGATTCCCAACTCAACTTCCCACCATGCAAAAAATTGAATTCCAAACTTTGTGGTGCAAAAATTTTTAGTTAAAAATGTTCAAAGTATAAAAATCTAATCAAGCAAGGTGCAAAAAAAGTTTTTTTTTACACTTTAAATGCATATATCTTCCAATTTGTGGAATCAAAGTTCTTGAGTTTTGTATGACACATTCTTATAGTAGTCTAGCACAAGATCCTACGGTCAAATATGCAAAATGCCTGATTTTCAAACTTCTTTACTCTTTGCCATAGGTAGCAATTTTGCGTGTCTTTTGACAAACTAAAGGCCATGGTCCTTTATGGGTTAACCAACTTTTATACACGGATTTGGGAGTAGGAGCCCGGATTTAAGGGTTCCACTTGATGTTGTCTCATCCTACTAGTGCAATATTCTAATTTCTCAAAACCATAATGAGATTTAGCTTTGATGAAAGGTTGAAAACATCCAACTTCACATATGTAAAAAAAAAGGTATCCATCCTTGCTACTCAACCATTATTTGGTTAGAAAAAAAGCTAAGGCCACTTCATCCAAAATATTTTCACTAATTAGGACCGCTTTAATTCCTTGACGATGAGCAGGAAGCACGGCTCGGTTTACTCCACATATGTTGATCTGGGCCCCGCCTTGTCAATGCCAGAAATACACAATTTGCTTGTGCTGCCCCTCCCTTCGAGCTGCCATGCCTGAGACCAAAAAATCTAGTCTAACTGCTTGGTTTGCAAATACAATACTAAGGTAGCAACACTCATAAGTGAGAAATTAAGGATTTTGTAGTAGGAAAATCAATTGATGAACATTGAAGAAAATATTGTGAAGCTAGCAAGAGGAAATCAAAAATATTGACATCAATTTCAAAGTTCTAATTGCAAGCATTTGTTCACAAAGATTTCTCAAAGTCCTAAATTAATGAAAAAGTATAGTTGTGTGTACAAGATGTCTTCAATGTGGTCATTCGCTCATAATACTAACTTTATGAGTTCTTAAGTAGTGAGATGAGACACTCAAAACCGTCATGCCAATCATCCAAACCCATCACTTAGTCACCCATAACCAATTTTTTTGTATTTGTGAGTCATTGACGGTTTGTCACAAGAGTAGGTAACCCCATGGAGACCCTAGTGAGCATGGGTGTTGCTTTAGTTGCAGGTAGGTGTGGTTTTAAGGTAGCAGCACGTTGAAAAAATGACAAGGATTGGAACTTTGTATAAGTCATTTACCACCCGTCTAAAATTTATTTGTAACATCATGTTGGTGTTGGACATTATTATACTATCACTAGTATGACCTGTGTGTCCTATGGACACACTTTGGAAAATAATTCATTAAATGCTCAAACTTGTCTTCCAAGGCCAAATATTCCCTTGCATTAAAGCATTTTTTGTTTTGTATCCATAGATATTTTTACCCACACAATAAAAGGAACACCATTTTTTTCTCATGCATTAAAACATTATTTATTTTTTACCTACACAATATTTTTGCCTACATAGCAATCATTCATGCAATTTTTATATATTTTTTGTTTTTTACTTAAGCAAATTTTTTACACATGCCATTTTTTCTCATGCAATTTATTACCCGTGCAACAATTTTTTTCCATAAGCAATTTTTTTTACCCAAAAGTTTCCAATATGCTGCAACTAATACAAACCAACATACAGCCTAAGCTATTACATATATGCATAAAAACGTTTATATTGTTTACCTACACAAGTATTTTACCCACATATTAATCACTCATGTTTTTTTTTTTAATATATTTTTATTTATTACCCACGCATTTTTTTACACATGCCATTTTTATTTACCCAGGGAACGGTTTTACCCATACATTTATTTTACGCATGGTATTTTTATTTGACAAATCTAGTAAACCATGTTTATTATTAAAAAAAACCTGTTTTGTGAGCTTGCTAGGCTTACTTGACCGACAAACAAATCTTGTTGACAAATCTAGTAAACCAGGTTTATTATAAAAAAAAACCTGTTTTGTGAGCTTGCTAGTATTATAAAAAAAACATGTTTTGTGAGCTTGCTAGGCTTGCTTGACCGACAGACAAATCTTGAGAACCACATCTATTATATATATAGATAGACAGATAGGTTGTGAAGTCACATTGCAAAATGTATAAATAATATCAAATAATACAGATCTTATAACACAACATAATTAATTATTATTTTGATATGTTTTGTTAATTTATTATTATAAGACCATATTATTTTGGAGACATCTTAATTTGGTACATGATAGTTTTAAAAGCTTTATATCATTATAATTGTCGAGCAATCCCTTTTCACTTATCAACTTTTAATACTTGTTTTTGTTTATGATTTAAAAAGAAGAAAATCATGTATTGCGCCACTTTTAGCTGCTTATACTATGAGATTATGTCTTGTGCATATCTCATCTACATATAACTTTTATTTCTATTTTGGATATCATTGGCTTAATTTCTATGAATACAATAGCTTATGAGAGTTGGCTAACTGATTGCACTTACTATTTCCTTGGAGTTGTCCAACAACAAAGCATTAATCATTTTTCATAAATTGCATAATGTTGACTAAATATTGTCATCTAGTTGGTGCTATTTGACTTTAATGTATGAATCATTCCTTAAAAGCTCACATCTACTTTACAAAAAAAAAATTGAACACTAGTCATAGCAAACATCATTAACAAAAATTCATTCATAAATTAATTCATCTAGTAATCAAGTCATTCATAATAAATTATGGATGCTAGCCGAAGACAATATGGAGTAAGGTTTCAAATGTGTACATTTAATACAAGTTTTTGTACAACAAAAAAGATGTGACATAAGAAGTGAAATTTATATTGAGTGTTTAGAATGAACAAGACAATACACATATTAGCCCACCACTACATTGAATGTAACAAGCATGTTTTACATTCCAACACAAGTAGCAATTGAACTTTAGGCCAATCTTATTAGCTTGTAAAGAAAAGAAAAAAACTAACAAATTATTTGGATATTTTTATGCGTTTTTTTACAAAGATGATTAAAATGTCACCAAAATAAGCTCAAATATGAAGAGAAAATCTAACATATTTTATACCTTTATAAATTTCAAAATCATTGTTGTTTTTTAGCTAGTTACTTGACAATAAATTTGGACGTATTGAATGATTTAGAGGTGGCAAACACAAGTAATAAAGATTTGGGTGGATACAGGTGGATGAATACAATTGAAGCGTTGAATGCCGCCCTTCCATATCTAATGAGATTTGCTTCTTATTCCCTCCTTGTACCTTCCCGTCCCACTCCAATGCCTATTGTGCAGGAGAAGTTTTGTGTGTGTGTTATATTGCATTAGCCACTAAGCGCTCAATCGACCATTTTCTGATTGCTGCCCATTTTTTGCGGGCTGTCCGAGATGAAAAAAATTTGAAATTTTGAAAAATGCTTAAATAGAAAATCAAGTCTACTTTCCAACCCAATTTGGATCATGTCAATTCAAGTTAAACTCCATCAAGGAGAAATTTTCAAAAACAAACACTTCAATATTTGTTAGTGGGGAATTGATATGTGTACCACACCCTTTCAATTACTACCACACCCCCAAAGTAAATTTCAAATTTATACCATCAAAAAGCTGAATTTGAGAATTTGGAATTTAGATTTGAACTTAGAGATTGTCATTTAGTTTAGAACCACAAAAAAATTTGCAATTCAACAACACCAATGAAAAAGCTTATCTGTTTTACAAACAAAAGTAAAAGTAATACTTTTTTCCCTAGCTAAACTTTTTCATTGGGTGTTGTTGAATTGCAATTTTTTTATGGTTCTAGACTAAATCATGGTGTCTAAGTCCAAATCTAAATTCCAAATTCTCATATTCAGCTTTTTGATGATAGAAATCTAAAATTTACTTTGGGGTGTGGTAGAGTAATTGAAAGGGTGTGGTACACATATCAATTCCCTTGTTAGTATTATAAAATTTACTATTTTGGGAAATTAATGATGTTCTCTCTTTTTAAAAGACTGCTTTTTTAAAATTTATGGTAGAAAGTTTGCTTTTAACCAATCATACCAAATTTTAAAATGTATGAATAAAATTTGTAATTTTGGTGAATATTAAATGGTAAATGCTTCTAAATTCATTAAATAAAAATCCAAAACTTTTTTTGAATGTTTGACCATATGGATAATTACTAAACACCATAATTCTTATTTTCTCTTTTTAAGCAAACTTCATCAAAATTATATAAGTATCATTTTATTATGCATCTATGTTTTGCCCTTACTCCTTCGGCGTTTAGAGGTTAAGAAAAAGCAATAAAATTGCGCGGCAACAACAAATTTTGGGAGGGCAATGCAAGAAACTATGGAAGAACCAACCAAATTTCCAAAGATTTTCACTCCATGTTAACGTGTGCAGTTGTTTTGTAACTTTTATTTATTTATTTACCACTCCTTAAGCTACCTTGTAGGGGTAACAAAGTAAGCACAAATGAAAACCCAAAACCGCAAACTCTAGACCATTTCATTGTGATTTTGCAAATTTAACACCATACTAGCTAAATTGGGAAAAACAAAGGGACTATTTTGTATTCCATCTTAATCATACATACAATAAAACAATAATATTGTAGGCATAGCTATAGCTCAAAGTTATAATTATTTGAAATTCTTGAAGGCAATTACTGAGACTTCAATATTGTACAAAAAAATGCACGCTTGTTTTTTTGTAATATGCTAAATTTTGCATAATGACAGAAATAGTGAAAATCCCAGAATGTACCATTTTCTCCAATTTACGTAATATGGTGTTCCATTGGTATTAGTTTGAACTCAATCTTGGCACTTAGGAGGATCTTTGCTTTGCAAATAGGGAAGACTATACCATGTTCAATTCCTTCTCGAGTACACAACAAACATCAACACTGTAAGCTCCACATTGTCAATTTTATAGCATTAGAGTTCTGCCTTGTAAAAATCTCAGGTTTAAGGTAATTGAAGTGTACGGAACCTCCAATAAAGCCGCTAGAACACCATATTTGTTAGATTGGGAAAAAGAGTACATTTTGGAACTTCTAAAAGTTTTAGGTGATCACCTAAAATTGAGCTTGCAGCATTTTTTGGGTACATGTGCCCTTGCTTGAGAGGAGGAATTTGCAAGGGAAAAAATCTTAATGACTCAAACTGAATATGATACCTTCGAATTTAGTTTAAGGTAACTTTTTGGGTTTAAGGTGGAATACCGAATGGTACCTCCGTTTTTCCCAATTTAACGAATATGATGTTCTAGGGAGATAGTATGTGTGAACCACTTAGGACGTCCTTCCATGCTCGTTGGTCATCGGTCGGAGGCACAAGACGACAAAAGAGTATCCCGATCCAAGTGCATGGAAGCCCCTTTAGGTCAGTACCGAATCGGTAGCTTTCCACCCACCCATCGGTTGTTTTGAGACTCTTGTTCTTCATATTTCATTTTCGCTGATGATCGGTGAGACTCTTTGCATCGTGCACTGCCGGTCTTTGGGGTTTGAGGTCTCCTTGGGGTTTGAAGTCTAATGTGGAAGTTTGGAGGATTACTCTTGTGTTGCAAATTTCTGATTTGTAAGTAATCTTGTTTCTTGTTTGTAAGTAATCTCTTTTGTCTTGCTAGTTAATCAAATTTTCAAAGTGTTGCTCATGGATATTTAATATTACATTGACAACAACTTGTGGTGGTCTTTGCTTGTATATACCTTTTTTCTTTATAATTATATAAGAAAAAAAAGGGCTCTGTTGTTAAAATCCTTTCCTCTCATTTTGAACAAATTTATCTTTCTTTTTGATTTTGATTGGAATTGCCTCTAGCAAGAGTTAGATTTAATCTACGTTATGTACATACTTATATAACAAGTATTTTTTTGTAATAAATCTTGTTTATTTGCATTGAAAGCAAAACTCACAATGCAAGAATTTGTGTGATTTCTTTCTAATTGATGTCTAAATGGGATTATGCATTTTGATTAGTCTCCACCAACTATATTCTACCCTTTCAAGGGTATTTTCAAGCAGCAAGTTAGGAAATTTGAAGATTTGACCCTTTTGAGAGAACTTTCAAGCAACAAGTTGGAAATCTGAAAGTTTTACTCTTTTGTGGGTACTTTCAATGAATAGGTTGAGAGATTTGAGAAATGCTTTGAGAAACAATATTACAAGTTCCATTAGGATTTTTGAACCTCGTATTAAATCTAAGAAATATGTAGGATTGTAGGCTATTGTCAATTACAACAAGCATCTTTGAGTTTATGATTACTCTTATTGCACAACATCAATTTGCAATGTACAAAGATCACTTTGTCCTCTTGTAAAAAGACTTGACTCAATAGTGCTAACACCATATTGAAAATATTATGCAAAAGTTTATATTGAAGCATTATTATTTACCACAAATTTCATTGACTAAAGGAAGAACTAATTTAATCTCATCAAATTCATGAGGTGAAATATAAAGCACGCAATTATGTGTTTACTACATACAATTCTTAAATTAGGAAAATCAACCCTTTGAAGATAAAAAAGAAAAGAAATTTGCCATCAATTTTGTAAGATTCCAAAATAAGCTGGTAAGACAACCTCTAAGGTTGAAAACTAAAAAATTCATGTACAAGGTCCAATTTTGTAATCCAGTTACAGTTTAGTTCACATCAGCTTTTATCAAAGTAAGAACATATTTTTTTAAACTTCAACTTTCAAAAGAAATGGATTACATTTAAGGAACTTTTTAAACTACAATCAAGTGTTAATAAGCAATCACATCTTTGTTTAGTGATACCTTGAAACTTTATAAATATCACGTAAAATTAACTGTTAATATTAAAACTTGCATTTGTTAGGAAAGTATGTCAAGGAAGTTCGTTTTACGATGTTTGTTTTTTTTGTTGAGACTCAAACAATTTATGCATGAGTTACATATTCATTAACGATTGATCATGAATTTCTTTTAAAGAGCCAATGATTTCTATCAATGAACAGTTTGTCACTTTTAAGATTTCACCCTCAGAAAATTCACAAAAAATTACAATTTTTACTCAATAAAAAATATTCACTTGCATTTTTTTGAACCAAGGCAATATCATTCCTCAGGTCAATGGAATTCACATGTCAAAAATACTAGTTCGAAATTGACTGAATTGAACAAAAATCAAAAACATTTTTAAAGTAAAGTCCTGCTTGTGTATTTGATTAATGATGAAGTTCCATAGAACCTAATTAAAATATTATTTTTAATAGTTTACATTTTTTAAGTATTCTTTTTGAAGTCTAGTGTTATCATCAGAAATTTTATTTTGAAAATGATTGATTATGAATTTTGTATTCAAGAATTTGTGCAAGGGTGTCCACTGCAATCTTGGATTTCCATAGTGCTGAGAGCTCTAAGAAATGAGCCTCATGTTTTTTAGATCTTGTAGAAGAATTTACCCAAAAATGTAATTGTAAGAAATTGTAAAAGAAATTTTGAAAAGTCATAGATTGAATGGAGTTAAGTATGTGAATGATGCTCTTTAACCTCACATATTGTTGGTGACCAATTTTTCAGATTTGGCATGTGAAAACAGGATCAAAAGACCAAATCATTTTCATAGTTTTAATACTCTCATGATCAAACATTCTAATCTTTCAATCCATAATTTGTTTTGTTGTGTTTTCTTTTCCTATGTGATCTCTAACGTATCTAGTTTAGATTTTTACAACCCTTTTTCAATAATCAAGTGAAACCTACTTCCATGTAGGGAATTTTCTTTGTATTGGATTTTATTTGGTAGCTTGTTCGCAAACTAGTTCCTTTAGTACCATGCTATTTAAATCAGTTTTTGAATTATTGGGCATGCTTTAGTAATTTCAAGTCATTTTGATTTTTGTATTGTTTTGCTTTTACTGATAATCATCATGAAGAGCATGTCAAACTTTGTGTTTCTAGTTATTCTAGCAAATACTGCATGTCAAAAGGTTTTTTGTTTTGAAGCAAATTTAGACACTTTGTGGCTTCAGCAACTAATTTGTATTAGTTTGCCTCCTTAACCTAAAATTTGGATTATGTTCTATACAGCCACAAGTGCATCAAAATGTTTATGTTTTTTTAACTAAAGAAAAGGCGTGTACCAAGTTTGATTTTTTTAAGGATTTTCTTTCAATTCTTTGCCCAAAATAGCATTTGAAGTTCTTATCTAATTTGATGTTCACAGCTTCTGAAATATAGAGAAACACATTTAAAAATTTGTTTCTGTTTTCTTATTATAAAATTTTCACCTTTGAAATTTAAGTTATGGTTTATGAACAATATTGTGGTTTTTTAATCAACTTCTTTCCACAAGGTCTTTTTTCAAAGACAGAAAAAAACATTTACTAAATTCAGATTGAGGTTTTTTCATTGGGTCCTTAGGTAGCCGTGCCCATCAATGTGACCGTCCCCATGGGTGTCACTAACATCATAATTAAAAAAGCAAATGCTCATGAGTGAACAAAGTGATGGTTATGGGTGACAAAGTGATGGTTGTGGGTGATTGGTATGATGGTTTTGAGTACCCATCTCACTATTTAAGAACCAACAAGTCCTGTTTTTAGCATCTCTTACACATGGTTCCTACAATTTCAGTGATTTAGCACATTGAAAAATACCCACGCACACATGACTATGTGGATAACTTCCCAAACAAAACTAATATTTTTTGTTCTTTGTTTCCAATTTAATGATATAATTTTTACCCTTGTTCAACTACTTTAACCATGCTAAAGTGCTTACACTCACGCTTATGGAGGCGGCTACCTTTGTAAGTGGTCAACTTTTAAAAACAAATCCTAGAAGAAAAACATTCATGAAATCTTTGCACTATATTTACTCAAAAAAGATGAAGAGTTCAACCTTGTTTTAGAAATGGATGTCTTGAGATGATTTTGGCCTCAAACCAATAAAAAGCTTCAAAATCTAAACTCATAAATTTTAGGCTTTTAACAAATGACTAAAACTCAGAATTTGACTTTCCTAAGTACGCAAATTTTGGGAAAATTGGTAAGTTCTTATTGCATGAAATGTTCAAACGTAATTAAGTACCTTCACGTCACATTCAAGGTAAATTTTCAATTGATTATAGCATGTCAACTGCCATATTCAAAAGCATGTCTTATTAGAGTTCAAATTAACCTCCAAAATAGAGTTTCAAATAAGGTTTTTTTGAAATTTTAAACTATCATTTTTTGTTATGAAAACCTATCCATTGAAACTCGATTAGATTCTAAAAGCCTTTTTCAATAATCAAACTCAATATTCCTTGCTTGTAGGGAATTTTTTTAGAATTGGATTTGATTTCTGGTTTCTCACGCTTTTACATTTTTCTTTCTTTTTTCTTTGGTATATTGATTCAATACATGTTACTACTTTAGTTGATTTTGTAAAGGAATTGATATGTGCACACCTAGGGGTTGATATATGCACACCAAGGGGGGGGTTAGATTTTTACATTCATCAAGTTGAATTTGGAAACTTTGAATTCAAATTTTCAGTTATAGATCTTAATTTAGTCTAAAACCACAAAGGAGGTTACAATTAAATAATGTTGAATGGAAAAGCTTATTGAGGGAGAAAAATATTACTTCTACCCTTGTTTCATAAAGTATATAAGCTTCTCCATTAGGCATTGTTAGTTCAATTGTAACCTTCTTTGTGGTTCTAAACTAAATGAAGGTCTCTAAATCCAAATTTGAATTTAGATTTTTCAAATTCAATTTGTTGATGGTAAAAGTCTAACCCCCCCTCCCATGTGCATACATCAACCCTAAGTGTGCACATATCAATTCCCTTGTATAAAATGGCAGTATTACATTTACTATTTGTATTTTTAAAACTTTCTCTCTTTTTTACAATTCTTCTTTATCAAAACTTTGTATCTTGTAGACCCACTTTTCTAAGACACCAAGTGGCAAACTAATTCAACAATGTATAGTGAGTTGAATGTTGATTTCTTTTTCAAACCAGTTTGTAATTCTAGGGTACCTTGGTTGATTGGTATTTGAATGTCTAAATATGAGACTCTTTCTATTTTTTTTTTGGTTGCACCAAGAAAACCAAAAGAGAATGATGTAAATTTCTTAGCAAAGAGACTCAAAATCTATTCATGTACAATTTTTAGGGATGGTCTTTTATCTTTGGACCTGATAATTACACATATCATCTATGATTGTGTATGAGCTCTTTTCTCAAGACCTACTATTATACCTGAAGAGGCATTTAATTCACCATTGAAAAAAAATTAAAGTTTGAGTTTGTGAGAGCTTACTTTGAATTTTGTCATGTCTAACATCACGGGTGGATCCTTATTGATTAGGTGCATGCCATTCAATACAAATGGAGTGCTTGGAGGTGCTCCCACTTTTTTATTTGCATATATTGGATTCCATACAAGGTACCATAACAAACAAACCTTCCTCCTAGTTCTCTAAATACTCTATTTCACCTTTTTTTTTATATGTGAGTCCTTGATTTTTTAGGGTTCACGCTAACCATTAACTATTTGTTTATTAACTAATATAAATAATTTACAACGTCAAATGGCCTCCAAAGGACGCTTGTTGATGTGAACTGGAACCCTGAGGCAATCAACCTTGAAAATGAGGTAGAATTTGGAAACATCCAAGGAGAAGAAGATGGAAGGGTTTACAAGCAAGGAAAATGGAGCTTACCAAACACTTTGGCTTTGATACAAGCAAAAAGGGTTGATTTTGATACTTATGAGCCTACAAAAACACAACATGCACAAATGACTAATGCACCAGTTTGTTGGACAGCAATGGCTGAAACTTTGTGGAGTAAAGATGTGCGTCGTAACCCACAGCAGATTCAAGATAAATGGGAGTAGTTAGCTTCAGATTTCAAGAAGGTTTATGATTATGAGAAGAAAATACCTTCTGGTATGCCAAGCTATTTTGCTATGAGTCCTCAAGAGAAGAAAGACCAACCACACAGTAGATTTCCAAGATCACCATTGGACCAAGCTCTTTATCTTGCCATGCTAGAGTGGTATCCAAAATCATCACAATTATTGGATGCTGGAGATTACCTATTGATAGTGGAACCATTTCAACAGGTATTTATTTTTATTCTTGTATTTTGTGGTTATTTTCTTTGATATTCCAAATACTTGTAAGTACCAATTACCTAAATGTAATGTTTGACTACTTTTTTATAAATTATTTTATTATTAAAAACAATTGCATTATTGGGTGTTGTGTATTATTTTAAAGTACAATGTACTAAATGTATGCATATGTTTTACAGATGATGGTGAATTGTCAGTTGATTATTCTACTAAGAAGAGGTGCTTGTCATTGAAAGCAGCAGATGGTGCACTAGCCTCAATGGATAAAACTAGGGTTGAGTTCACACAAGCTATGACTAGTGGACAAGATCGTGATGATCTTCGGCACAAAGAAATTATGGAAATGGAAAAACATAGGCTACAGTCAGAGGAACTTCAACATCAAGATATAATGAAACTTGAGTAATACATAATTGCTAGTGGTGCAGAGATTGGAAAGGGATATATGGATGCTTTTCTCAGCTTAAGAGATGCTATGAGAACTATTGGAAATGCCATGGCAAATAGACAGAATCCCATATGAATTTTATGATAGCATGTATTATACTACATGTATCACTATTAGACATTGATTTTTAAGTAACTAATATGCAAGGTTTTATATATATATATATATATATATATATATATATATATATATATATATATATATATAGATAACTATAACTAAACTATCATTGTCATTCATGTGTTTTGAAAATAAATCTTTGTTGTATATATCTTTTGATTGTTTGATTTTATATTTTATATTGATTGATTAGTGATTGATTTATTTACTAACTATTTGCACTAAATGAATGGATGTATGTTGAAATTTGATTTGAAATATTTTGTTTTGCAATCCTTTGATTATTGATTTGTTAGTAGAGTTCAAATGTAGCATATAGTATTTATTTATCAATTTGGTTGTTTTACAATGTAATTTTCTTTTGTTCTAATAAGTTTTTATTTGATATGTGAAGGACATGCAATATGGTGGATCCAGCTCTTGCAGTTGTATCTGCAGCTATGGGAGGAGTAAGCACAGCTGTTGGTACTATGATACAACTGGCAACAAAAGACTTGCTTGATGGAAATTCAAAAAGAAGAACGCAATTATCATCTTTGAGGTATTTAAAAAGAAGAGAAATGTCAAATGACATGGTACCTATACTTCTTTCTATTTTAAAATGTGAACTACTTTTCTATCAAGTTCATATTCAAAAAGAAGGGAAGACAAAGATTTTTGGTTCAGAATGTGGTCTATATTATATAAAGCCACTATCTATTCATTGGTGGGATCAATATTCAAGTTTGGTGATGCGTGAAGACCCAGAGCGATTTTGTCAGTTTTTTCGACTATCTGTCCCAACATTCCAAAATCTTTGTTGCTTGGATTGATGAATATCATTGGTCGATTCATGGATGTTCCTAAGCAAGTGGCTATTACTTTGAGGAGGCTTGCAACTGGTGACACTCATCTTTCAGTTGCTGAGTTATTTGGAGTGGCTGATTATACATCTATCAAATTATGCAAGTGTTTTATCAAAGCGTTGATGAATGTTGTCATTCCTCTACATTTGAAGTGGCCGGAAAGAGAGGCTTTAGCACATGTGAAACTTGGATTTGAAAAGCTCAATGGCATTCCGCAATGTTGTGGTGCTCTTGATTGTTCTCATATTTGGTTTGATTTGCCAGCACAAGCAAGATCTACAAACTGGTATGACCGCAATCACGATTATTCAACAATTATCTAAGCTATTGTGGATCATAAAGCCTGTTTTATTAATGTGTTTGCAGGTATACTAGGATCCGTACATGATTCTTGAGTTTACTTATTGTCTAATCACTTTAAAGAAGTTATTGCAAGAACTCAATTAAACGATCCTTCAATTGATGTTGGAGGTGTGGATGTGCAAGAGCTGATTGTAGTTGATGCAGGTTATCTTGGGGACAAAAATGTCCTTGTGCCTTGGCCTGGTTTACGTCTTCCAAGATTATATGATGAATTTAACTTCAAGCAATCATCTACACGTATGGTAGTGGAACGAGCATTTGGTATTTTGAAAGGAATGTGGAGAATTTTGAAAACTCCTATGGCTAATCTTAATTTGAAGAGAGTTCCAAATTTGATATTAGCTTGTTGTGTACTTCACAATATTATCATTGATAGAAATGATGAAATTGATGAGTCTATTGTGTTGTGGAGTCATCATGACCAAGGCTATAGATAACAAGTAGTTCGAACTCCTCCAGAGAATAATTCAGAGCATTTGCAAATGGCAATAGCTCAACATGTATATTAGTTGGAAGGACTACAATTTAATGAATGAACATTCTTTTTGTGTGTTTTAAAAAAATCAACCTTTGTATGTGTTTTTTTTTTTGTTCTAAATATGTTCTTGCTCACTTACAAAAATCAAGTTGAATTTGTTTAATGTTAAATTCAATGGCACTACTTTAGATGTTTTTAAGTTGATGTGAAGTTTATTGTATAGAAGTTAGATCTAAATTGAAAATAGATATAGCAAATTCCAATTGGACTGCACAAATTTTGAAGGAAAAATAAGTTTTCATTGTTTTAAGCATTAAAAGTATTAAAAAGTACATTAGTGCATTCTAAAACAAATTTATAATTGCAAAGTTCCTTTTCATATGATTCAAATATATGGATGTACCAAAAAAGACATGTGAATTTTAAAACTTTGCTCAAATACAAGTTTCAAAAAATTATTATAAGGCATGTAAAATAAAAAATATTAGAATGATGAAAGTTTCCCCTCTTGTCCCACTAGAAAATTTGAATATTTTCTAGTCAAATTTAGAAGCTTTTGCTTAAAAAAACGTCCTCTCAAAATTTTTGGACATGTTCAACATTAATTAAGCATTTTTCATAAATCACTGCATTTGCAATATTATATTTCAATTTATTGTAAGAAATTCTAGCTCCAAATTATTGAAAATCTAATTTCCAATTGAATTACATGAGGGTATTTATTTTAAGCTTCAAATACGATGAAGAAATTATTGGTAATTGCACTCATAGACATAATGGATTGAACAAGATCTAGAATTTAAAGTATGCAAGTGATGTTTGTACATCAATTTTCAAAAAACCCTCCTTAATTGCATTGTATAATGCATTTTTACAAATCTCTTATTTTTAAGAGTACCAATGAGTAGTCACGGACATTAAAACATCAAATTTTATATTCATTATGCTTGGCTAAAACTATAATATTCTAAAACTAAGTAGATTGTTTACATGAATTCTATTGTACAGTTGTGGTGTTTCAAAAAGCTTTGCAATAGTGATTACAAGACATGTTAACAAGTAATAATTTTCTTTGTGTTAAAAAATGATAATTAAAAAAAAAATCCGAACTACTATCATTTTCTTTTCATCAACTCAAAGTATGATTTTTAGGCAAATATAAAACTAAATTATTGAAGATTTGAAAATTTGAATATAATTATAAGGTTATGGCAATCACCTTCATACATTTAACATCAAGATTTACAATTGAGAATTGATACATGTACCACCCCTTCTTGACTATTCTACCACACCCTACTATATATGGTCAATCTTTACAATATTAAATAAGGTGTGGACCATGGGAGAAACATCACTCTTTTGAAAATATAACTTGACATAGAAGTTGAAACTTAAATTTTTCACATCCCGCTCATAGTTTCAATTAAAAAATCTAAACTTTGTTTGGATAAAAATAAAAAAATCAATACTTTGAGCAGGATTAAGAGTTGAAAATTAAAACTAAAGTTTCAACTTCTATGTCAAGTTGTATTTTCAAAAGAGTGATGTATTTTCCGTGCTCCACATCTAATTCAATATTGTAAATGTTGACCATATATATTAGGGTGTGGTAGAATAGTCAAGAATGGGTGGTACATGTATCATTTACCTTTATGATTTTATGCAAAGTTATAGTATTCATGCCTCAATGTTATAAATTTACATGTTGTAACCTTTATGAAGAATTACGAACGAAACTCCACAATTCTTGTTTCTCTTATTTTCTTTTTGAATTGAACACCAAATACCTTATTAATATTTTAGTTGGAAAATATTGCACTTTTATTTTATCTAAATCTCAAAAATGCTTAATGAAAATTGGAGGTTTTCATTTACAAGAATTTATTTCAAAGAATATCTCCAAAACATTAGGAATGATCATGTATTTAAAATTGATTTGCTAAAACATAAATTTTAATATTTGCAAGATGACTTTAGTTCAACTTTGTATTTATCACATTTTCCATATATGCTTTCTTATTTATTCAATATTATTAAATCTGTCTCATAATAACTTTAACTCTATTATTCCATTAAAAAATGAACCATCAAATTACTATTCCAAATTTAGAAAGTTTGTGTGGTGTATTTTAGTTTTAGTCTCAAAATAACAAAAATTGTATTTTTCACAAGATAAGCAATTGAGTTTGTCATTAAAATAATGCAAATCTTAGGTTATATGAAATTAATCTGTAAATGCCCAAGGCATCACATTATGGTGTTGACAATACTTTGAGCTTCTACAAAACCTAATTAAGTTGTTATTCTTAATCAATTTTATATTTTAACTATTTATTTTAAGTCTAATTTTAGCATTGAAAACCCAAGTTTTGTAAATGATTGATTATGATTTTTTATTCAAGATTTTGTGCAAGGGCATCCATTGCAATCTTGACTTTTTTAGTATTGAGAGCTCTTGGAAATGAGCCTCAAATACACTAGACATTGGAGAAAATTTTACACTAGAAATTCATTTAAAAAATTTGTAGAGGATATTTTGAAAAGCCATAAATTGATTAGACTTATATATTTTATGTCATTTAATCCCATATTGTTCAAGTGACCATTTTTTTAGACTTGACATGTGAAAAGAGGATGGAAAGACTTCAAGTCATTTTCATGGTTTTGACACCCTCTTGATCAAACATTATAATCTTTCAATCCTTAAATGATATTGTTGTGTTTTCTTTTCCTATATGGTCTCTAACACATGTAGTTTGATTTTGTACAATTACAATTTATGGAAAAACTAATACAACTTATCAAATTTTTTAACTTTTTTTTCAACTTGGAGAGAATTCCAAATAGTACTTTTGGGAAGAAAAAAAACTTTCATCGAAGTTTTTCAAATAGTACTTTTGGAAAAGAAAAAGAAAAAAAACTTTCATGAATTTTATTAAATTTATAAACTTTGCATGGGATCATGTGAGAAGAGAACATGTTATACTTTAGGAAACAGGGATTTACCTAGAGCCATACGTGAGTGAAAGGGTCCATGACATCCCAAGTCCCAACCATGTTTCACGACCTGTTGATCTGGTTCCATAACCCTCGTAACCAAGTTCCACCCCTGCGCATGGAAGTGCCTTAGGTAAAAATCAGTAGTTTTGACTGGGGAAACCCACCCCCAGCCGGTCCTGAAATTCAGCCCCCACCCCCCACCGATAGTACATGGAAGGAGGCCCTTAGAGAGAGTGTAAACCGCTTAGAGACAGTGGGAACCGAACAAAATGACTCCTGAACGGTGACGTCAGATCTTTAGACATGTTATGCAACAGAAGTTCAGTTATAGCTGCACATTTTGGCTGTCTGGTATGATGACGGCCACGCCGCTGCGGAGAGGATCTGTTCCGAACTTCCGACGGGGAGGTAGCCAACTGCCGAGATATAGCGGCGCCCAGCTCCTGGAATTCCGTTGACTCTGCGCTACATCCAAAGGATGTGATCCAGGGGCGATCGACACTGCTTATCCACCCCCTGATCCATCCTCGAGGCTTGAGGGGTCGGATACAATGCAGAAGGGCGGGAGAGCCGGGGCAAAGTCAAGGGCCAAGTGGGAAGAATGCAAGTCATGCATCCAGAAACAAGGGCTCAGACCTCGGCCCCAGGGGAGCGGCTGTGCTCGGGTAGACAGTCACACGCGGGCACGAGCGTAACACCACCCCCTACTCGCGACAGTCGCACAACATGGTATTGCTGCGTGCCGGAGCCCGACCGCCACGCGCCGGCCCCACCGCCGCTACCGCATTGGCCCGCGCGGCGGCATCCGCGGAAGGCACCGCTTGGTTTCTTCCAAACTGGGACTCTATAAGAAGAAGCCCGCTGCACAGGATGCCAACGACAAGGGAGAGACTAGAGACTAGAGAGGATCACCATCCTCGACCGGGAATCAGATATCGAAAACCAACAAGGTTACTCTCAAGGTACTTCTCGTATATATCACCGTTTGCATGTACTGCACAATTGTACTAGCGGGACGGCGAATCTCTTTAATTATGTACTTCTGCTCTTGAGGTACTAGCCGTGGGCGAGAGGACTGTCTCTTGTCGGGCGACGTAGTCCGGACTAGTATTGGTGGCTGCTGCTGATCAAGTTCAGTCGAAGCTGGCGTTTTGATGGATTTCGTTGATTGATTACAGTTCGTTGTGACTTCGACTGAGTCGAGGTTCTTCTGATCGTTGAGTTGTAACTGCGAGGTCATGGACCCAATGACTACTGTAGAATTCAGTGACTGAGTCGACTTTGGGTGTGTGTTGTTGTTCCTGAAGGTTTGGCTGGACTTGGATACCTGATTTTTCTAGAAGGCAGCTGAAGCGCAGCCCCTCCGTGCTGAGGTACATTGTTTTCTCATCACATGGTTGTTAGTCTTTTCAGGCTGTCTTGTTCAGTGGCAATTAAACACAGGAAATAAGCCCCTTAATAAAACATACGTAAGTGGACTGCATGCCAGAAAAAATGAGACTGCAGAGACTTTGTCTACTCATACTTCGTCAGTTGGTATTTGCTACCATTCCGGGGCAGGGTAGGGCATATATACATGGTACAGTTTGTTGAATTCTCGGGCACACAGTGTGGCCTATGATCGTATAATTCAACCACTCCACTGCGGTAGTTATTGAGTAATGAGAAGGTTAATATTATGTCATTTACATGAAACCAAATGGTCAAATGTTTGGTTTGAGGTTGCTGAACGCCACACTAACGTTACTGGTGGTTTTCGAAACGCAGCAGTTATGACTTCCGCAATGGGGTTGTCGCGGTTTTCTGTGGTGGTCCTGGCGTTGGTGGTTCTGCCACAATTGATTATGGGCCAGGTGCCGCTCTCAGATACGACGGCTTCTATATGTCAGGATATGCTACCGTCTCCTACTTTGCAAATGTTCGTGGACCAGTTGCCGATCATGCCAGTTATCAATGCTACGACCGGCGAGCAGATCACTTTGGGCGCGTACAAGATCACACAGGTGCTCAACTTGTCTCCTTCCTCTACCAACACTGAATCATGAACTCGATGATGCCTTCTAGACGAGTTAAAAACGTGTAGACATTTGTTTAAATGGCTCGATTCTGAAGGTCTAGACTTGAAATGTCCTAATTTTCAAAGCATAGTTTCTAGGAATGAGTATTTTCACTGTTGCACGAATTATTGTGCCAAAACTATTAAATTCAACAGCACTAAGCTCTGTCATCATAGACTGGGGAGTATTTAAAGAATATGATATTTTACTGCAGTACTCTGTGGTTGAATATCCTCTTGCATGTTGAAATCCTCACTGCTGGAATAGATAGATCTTTGGGTTCTCGTGTTCAGCAGGGAAGTGGTTAACATTTCTGAAAATTGCAGTTGAAAGTTATTTGAAGTAGCATGTTTTGACAAACTGGGATGAGTGTTTTGCAGCAACTGCATAGGGATTTGCCAAACACGACGCTGTATGCATTTGGTACGTCGGCAGAGACGGCAACGTATCCAGGGCCGACCTTTGAGGCCGTCCAGGATATCCACACTCAAGTCCGATGGGAGAATCATATCACCGATGCGACTCACATGCTCACAATCGACTCCACTGTGATGTGGGCGAACCCGAGACTTGGCGGAGTGGGCGGAGTGCCCATCGTCACGCATCTTCACGGCGCGGAATCCCCGGCTATCTATGACGGCTATCCAGACGCCTGGTTCACAGCTACCGGAGAACACGGATATGCTTACTATACTCAGAACTATACGTATGTGAACGCGAATCAACCAACCATGCTCTGGTACGTCCTCACCTCTTCTCTTGAATTTCGGAGCCTTCTTAAATTTTCTCAGACTTCCTTTTTCTTACTGCATGATGGTCCATGTTGTTCGAGTCTGTGCAATAGTCACAGATAACATGGCAGTTCTGCAACCTACGCAGTAATTACGTTTAAATATGATACTCCCTCCGTCCCAAAATGATCTTCCGGTTACACAAAATGTTATAAATTAAGCTAAAAAACCATTTTTCAAATTTTTTTGGACCTATTCATAGAGTTTGATTTCTTCCTATTGTCCTAAAATTTTGAGTTTCAAATTAGTTTTCATACTGTGGTTTCAAAGTGATTGAAAATTGAATTGTTGAGGCATTTTTGAAGAGCACTGGTGGTCACGCACTTGATGGCATAGGATTGGTTAGAATGCCCATGCTTTTGGACTATGTGCAAGTGGCCTTAGCTCCCTTCCTCCTTCAACAAGAAGATCATTTTGGGACACTAAATAAAGGTCAACAGGAAGATCATTTTGGGAGAGAGTATATGATAAAAGATTCTACTCAAGAGGTGTAGATCTTATGAATATAATCATGGTCGCAGGATATGTATCGTAACATTTTTTACACCTTTTCAATAATGGAGGAATCTTATACTGTAGTAAACGTTAACATCAGCAAATCATGTATATCGTTATTAATACATGGCAAACTATGTCAACCTCATGTGTAATCTTGAGGATAATTCGGGATATGCACTAAAGTATAATGACATGTATGGCCGCTGTGGGTAAGTTTGCATACGGTTATATGACCTCATAAATATCGGTTTTTTTTAACGAAATACGGTGTTGCCAACAGGTACCATGACCACACGTTCGGTATCACTCGGCTGAACATCCTCGCTGGTTTGGCAGGTCTCTACATCCTTCGGCCACCAGAAGTGCTCCCCGAGTGGTTACCAACAAAGGAATATGAACTGGCACTTCTCATTCAGGACAAGGCGATCTACGCCAACGGCAGTCTCAACTTCCCGACTGTCGGCCTCTCTCTCGCCAACCACCCGCACTGGTGCCCGGAGTATTTCGGCGACGTTATTCTCGTCAACGGAAAGGCCTGGCCGTACGTAGTCGTGAAGCCCCGGAGTTACCGCATCCGTATAGTGAACGCAGGAAACGCTCGCGTGTACGAGCTAGCTCTCAGCAGCCCCAACGTTTCCTTTGTGCAAATCGGCAGCGACGGAGGTCTGCTGGAGCATCCCCAGAATCTGAGTACTGTCATCATCGCGCCAGCAGAGCGTGTCGATCTCGTGGTGGACTTCTCGAAGGCTGCAGGAACCAATATTACTATTAGCAACTCGGCGCTTGTGCCATACCCCGATGGAGATCCAGCCTTTTTGCCGCCATCAACACAGTCAGTTATGCAGTTCAGGGTGTCAGCTGCTGATCCCGCCGACCCGCCGAACTCACCAGCTCTTCCACAGACCATTCTTACTCACCCGGTTCTGAACGTCACAGGTGCCAAGTGGCGGACTCATACCATGATTGAAAACGCTGACGCGGACGATTTCCCTACCGGCTCCCTCCTTTCGAATTTCACGTGGACGGACCCTGCAACTGAAATGCCATACCTTGGTGCCAACGAGGTCTGGGAGTTTGTTAATCTCACCCCAGACGCGCATCCTATGCACATCCATCTGATCAAATTCAAGGTTCTGGATATTCAGGAGTTTAACCTGACTTTGTACGAGGAGAAGGGTTGTGATAAGTTTGAGTGGAATAACCGTGGTCCGGGGAGTTGCATTACCTCCGATGTGTTGCCACCTAAGCCGTATCATGCTGGGTGGAAGGATACAGTGGTTTCGTTGCCGGGACATATTACGAGGTTGGCGATGCAATGGTCTCCGGAGTATGGAGGTGATTTCCCTTTCGATGCGACTGCCGCGCCTGGATACTTGTGGCATTGTCATATCCTGGATCATGAGGATAACGACATGATGCGTCCGATTTCGTTGATTAGGAGGATTATGTTGCCGTAAGTAATCTGGGGCTAGCCAGGAAGAGGCAATGCAAGTGAAGGCAATGTGAAAGATTAGTTTTGAGAGTGTTACATGGATCGGTAATATTAGAGATGTACAATAGAGTCGGTTCTTGTGTGTACAATAATAAGAATCGTGTGTTGTTGCCTCACTGCTGTTGCATCACAGCTATGGCAATACACTCTCTCTGCCTTCTATTAATTTATATCACCTCATGGTGAATGTTCCTCTTCCTGGTTGTCCTACTTGTGCCTCTCTTGGAAAAATAAATGGCCGTTGGTTAATTCCAACTTGTTTCAATTGACACTTTTCTCACGTAATTTAAGCAATTTTTGTTGTTTGTGAAAAAGTCAGTTTCTTGCTAGATTATGGGTTGAAAGGATTGAAATCTGCAGCTTGTATCACATACAGCCGTTACATTATATCGTGTAAGCCTAACCAGTAGGGACTGAAAAACATTACACCATGATCAAACATGTAGAAAAGACCTTGTTTCAACCCAGAGAAAAACTCATCAAGTATGGTCAAAAGCAATCGACATTGAAGCATGCAAAGATTAGTGGGACCAGGTTAACAGAGTTTTGGTCCATTCAATAATTCTGAGGCCTTTGTTTAATGCTTAGATTATCTCATTTGGACATCTGTTCAAGTGATACATTGTCTCCGGTGCTGAAGAAAGATATAAAAAATTTCTGTAATCAACCAATGATAACCAGATTTATTATCACATGGTTGGCTTTGATAGTAAGCGGGGTAAGCATGGTTTGGCTAACCATTTATGGTTAGTAATCTATGAATCTGAATGCATACTACACAAATTTTTTTTATTACTGCACCCGCACCCTAATATTGCCAACTTACATGTAGCTAATGTGTACAGAGTGTGCGAATAATGCCTCCTTATGAAAGCTCTCCCAACAAGTTGCTACTTGAGGTCTAGGGTGGCAAAAGGTTGTGATTAAATCTCTACTTGAAGAATAAGGGCAAGATAGATGACACTTCTTCATACTAATTAGATATAATCATCCAAATCATTGAAGAAGCTTTGCAATACTCAAAGTCTCACACCGTATCAAACTTGTATAGTTCTCAGTTCAAAATGGCCACTGAATTTGTGAGTCTTTTGTCTACTGTCACGTATGAACTACAACCTCCCAATTTGGCATCGAATAAGGAATTCTTTCGTACTGCTCAAAAGACTTGGCTCCTCCTACAGTAAGTCGAAGCAACAACTGTAGATTCAGACGGTCTTGCTACGGGCCGGATTCTTTCTATTGAGAATTAATTCTAAACTTTGAAGATGGCTAGAAAATTTCTAATTTGTCAAACTTCATCACCATGCAGAGTTGCAGACCAAAAATACAGATCTATCCAAGTGAGTTTTTGGCCATGTTCATTGATCTTGATTGAGAATACTATGTAAGAGCATCTCCAGCGTTGCCCTTGGAGGTTCTAGCACACTAACTTCATTCATAGATGATAAGTGCTCTACGGCTCCTCAATTCTCTCTCACGGCACTTTATCCTAGTGTGTCAAAATAACATCCATTCAAAACACTATTCATATTAATTTTGGTGAGCTTTATCCTATATTGGTTTTCATTGTGCATGAAGTATAGAGTACATGAATGTAGATGGATTAGTTCTTTGGGTGTACTATTGTCAATTTGTTACATGATGAGCTGCATGTGTATATCTTGTATCTCTTTGTTTTGTTTTATTGTGAGTCTTTTCTTGTTCTGTAAAGTGATAACTGAGCATGAGCTGTGAGCTCCTTGCTTGAAGCGATGTGAATGTACGAGTACATATGAATGTATTCTGTCTAGTTACGTAACTTACGTGTAGCTTCCATGTTGAAGTACAATAGGTTATAGGTGGTGAAGCACAATAGGTTCTGAGTGTTGAAGTACAATATCTTATATTTCTCTTGGTGAATGGTCAAATGATTATTTATGGGGTAAATTTGAAGTGCAAGAGTGGAGAACAAGAATTTGGAGGGCCCTTTTCAAGAATAAATGTTATCAACTATCTATTGAATTGTCAAGTTTAAAGTGCAACGTAGGAGATGCTCTTAGCAATTAGCATGTATTGAACACTCACCAATAGTGCTAAACGCATTGATCAAAATAATGAAACCTTATCACCATTTTTTGTTCCTTTGTTTATTGTACATTCATCTTAGTTGTTATGTAAGGTAAGAGGCTCATAAACTGCCCAAGCTCTAAAACCGCCCACCTTCTCAAATGTGTTCAATTTGTACACGTTATTTTTCATAGGTTTCAACAATGTTCAAGTAGTGCACATTTAAGGAGGTAGGCGGTTTTAGAGCCCTATGCCACTTCAACTTCAAAATTTCATAACTAATTCCACAAAGCTCCAAAAAATATGAAACACTTTGGGTTAAGCTTGGATGCCAATACCTCTACTTGTCTTTCAAGGAAAATTTACTGGAAAATATTTCACAAGAAGCTTCACCTCCCCAAAATTCAGATTCAGCCCTTGGATGGTCGGTTTATGAGCCTCCTACCTTAGTATAAGTTTAACACCAAGTTGCCCCTCCCAGTGCAGAATGTAAACATTTTGTATTCAACAGGTACTAAAAACTCTTATACAACTGTCAAATTTACAGATGCAGCCACTGAAATTTTCGTCTCTCCCGGGAGCTTATATACCGTTAGTACATAAGAAATGCGCAGCCTGACTGGATTTCTACAGCGCTTTGAGAACAACCGGCATGGCAAGTTAGGCCTGGTCAGTGGTCACCATGTGTAAAAACAATAACCATCAGGATCAGTACTTTGAAAGAGGCCAAAGGTTGTTTTTTGCTAGAATTAGTAAAAATAGTTGCAACTGTGGATAAAAATCATATTCCTTTTCTGACAATATGAAAATCTTCGTTTGAACCTCTTCAGACGAAAATCCTTCAGACCAGTCTTGTTACCCTTTAAAGAGCAAATTCACCACTAAGAGGAGATAACTTGACCATCAGACAAATAGACTGAATGAGTAAGAGTAATAGATACAAACAACTCCTTTGTGCTTGGAAGGTCCCTTTCAAGCAAAGAACATAGGGACACAGAGTAGTAAAAGAAAATGGTAGCTAAAGAACCAAAGCAATTGCATAAGTATCTTGTGTACAGATGTTCACGGTTCTCTATTCCTTACTTGGGACATCTTCACTAATAGATAACAATCTAAACCATACTAAAACTTCTTATAAATTCCAATCTTGTATTGTTTTTTTTGAAGAAGACAGTTTCAAAATAATGACCACTTTTAACGGCATATTCCTTAATTTGGGCCACTGGGGTGTCCCACTTCGTACGTCACCTTAAATCCAAAAATTTACCTTAAACCAGATTCGAAGGTATCAGATTCAACATGAGTCACTAAGATTTTTTCCCTCGCAAATTCCTCCTCTTAGGTGAGGACACTTGTGCATAAAAAATGCTGAGCTCGATTTTAGGTGATCACCTAAAACCTTCACCTCAAAATTTGAAAGTCCCAAAAT
The DNA here is from genome assembly GCA_963920765.1 of Ulota crispa. Lineage (NCBI taxonomy): Eukaryota > Viridiplantae > Streptophyta > Bryopsida > Orthotrichales > Orthotrichaceae > Ulota > Ulota crispa. Next base: position 2,490,152 of record OY987246.1, read on the forward strand.
GTACCTTCTGCCCCAGTTTAACAAATATGACGTTTTTTGGTTCTTTCTAATTAATAGTTTCTATTGATCATTCCTATTCTAACTTTGGAAGCAGTTAACATGTTGCCTCCAGCAATGAGCTTAAATTCCACTAATGTTTTTTAACAATATCCTAGAACAAGCCACTAATGATTCATCAGTAACAAGTACAAATCAATTTACAAATACGGATTTTAGGCATACAGTTTTTAAGCAAAAATAACCATTTACTGTTTCGCAAAGTTAAAATTTTTGTGGACCAAGTATCCGTCTTCCACAAAGACTGTATTGCCGTGGTGAGCGACAGAGAAGAACTTTCAGAAGCCAAGAAATCGTATCTTTGTGGAGAAATAAGATAATTTTACGACTGCAGTAACGGTTCCTCTAAAAAGAAGAATTATTGTTTGTTCTGGTGTCATCTTGGAGGCAATAATCAGGGTACTTACCTGCAAGTGCGGATTGAGCCTACCATCACTTTTGAATCTCCATTGCCGGCTCTCTCCTCACCAAAGTCCCCACCACGGCCTGCAAGTAGCCTCCTCTCATGATATCCTACACAATTGTCACCAATTGATATGATTTTTTTTCCATGTTTTATTCTTCATTTTCTATGGGATACTTCGCAAAATTTGATAGAAGCCAGCAATTCCAGCATATTTTGCATAATTTCTTTTTCATTTAGTAGGAAGAAAACACTATTTCTGGCAATTTTCAACAAGTTTTCTTCGAATATTTTCAAAAAACTTGTAGTTAGATGGAAACAGTTGTCAAAACCTAGCAATATTTAGCCTAATGACCCTTTTCACTACATCATGGAAATGCTGGGACCTCAGGTGCTAAGGCTAAAGAGATTTGAGTGCACCATAGCCAAAACTTAGACAGCTGAAAGCACGCCATAGCGAGCCGATTCGCTGCTAGCATTATACCCGCTTTGGAAAAGTTGGAAAATTCTGGTGTTTTGTAACGTGGGGTAGTGCATTACCTTGAGTACATCTTGATAGAAAAACTGGCTGATTTTGCACCTCTTTATGATCCGTTTCTCCGATAAAAGACAGCAATCCCTTCGCTATGGATCGTGTTACGAAGTCATCGTCAGGGACATATCTCCTCAAGGACCCTCACGACCTCTGGGTCTCGCACCACAAGCCGCATGCTCGTCTCAAAACAGTGGAGAAAACACCTTGAGTCTGAACAAAATTAGTGGGAAATATCAGTAGTGGGTTTCACAAATCGCATGTCTGCAGAAAGCTTTCCAAGGCCTGGTTGATGCCGTCAGCAGGACCTGGTTAATAACTTTCTCCTTCGGTTATTGAAAATGGAATTCTACATATCAAGGTTGATTTCTTCAATCAACAATCTTGGTATGAACTGATCGAATTAGACGCGGAAAGCATGGACTGGTTAGCAGAACAGGACTTCAACTAAGTTTTTGCTGGATGATAAACTGACTAGTAAATACCAGGGAATTTGGGGAAGAAGATGGTGTACTGCGGCGTGACAGGCGGCGAAAAGTTGGCATAACTGTCGACTGGCTCCGCACGACATCGGAAAACGAGTCCCGGTACGCCATCGTCTCGCGGAGCTGGACGAAGAGGACATGAAAGGGCAGTCCTGGGGAGGCCTTGCTTCGTCATGATGCAACGCAGCTGCAGCGGTGTCCTAAGTAAGGTAGGAGGCTCACAAACCGTCCTTCTAAGGGCTGACACTGGATTTTGGGGAGGTGAAACTTTTTGAAATATTTTTGAGTAAATTTTCCTTGATAGACAAGAGGAATTGGCATCTAACTCAAGTTGTTTCATATTTTTTGGAGTTTTGTGGACATAGTTATGAAAATTTGAAGTTGAAGTGCATAGGGCTCTAAAATTGTCCACCTCCTTAAATGTACTCCACTTCTACATTTCTGAAGTTTATAAAAAACAGCATGTAGAAAGGACCTACATTTGAGAAAGGGGACGGTTTTAATGATTGGACGGTTTTAATGACTGGACGGTTTCAGTGCCTCCTACCTTAAGCCCTTTTCACAACAGCTTTGTCACTAAGGTAGTACGCTCAAAAACCGCCCATTTAAGGGCTCATCCCTCTTTTTCATGGTCTTCCGTGGATGGAAGGATTTTTAGTTCATTTTTCAGACAAAGAGAAATAGATGCTGAATGCAACACAAGTCGTCTCATATTTTTTGAAGCATTTTTGAGTTACTTATGAATTCTCAAAGTGCATGTGTCATAGGTACCTATTATTAACCTTAAACCTTCCAAGAACCATTTGCTTGCAAGTTGTGAAGAGATTTGAAGAAGCAAGGAGAATGATTGGCTCTTGCAATTAAAAACAAATTTTCTTCCATGCATTCAATGAGTTGTAAAAGGCTGATGTAAGAACCACTAGCGCATTGTTTCACAACAAGCTATTGGATGGTTCAAATTGAGCAAACAGTTTTTGAGCGTTGGTACACAACTGCACACTCAGCTTCACCGCCGCTTTAGCGTTGCATACCTCCATGGACACGATCCTCGCCATAGCTCGCTTTTGTGGCCCAAGGTAAGGTAAGAGGTCCTAATTGCGATCATGCTCTAATTGCAATTAGTTCTAGGAACATTTGACATTTTACAAGAAATATCTATAACTGTCATTGATGAGTTAGGTAAGCTTAGCATATTGCTAAGCTTACCTAACTCATCAATGATAGTTATAGATATTTCTTGTAAAATGTCAAATGTTCCTAGAACTAATTGCAATTAGAGCATGATCGCAATTAGAACCTCTTCCCTTAGGAGGTTCATGGATGGCCCCTCATGGAAAAGTTGGGTTAGCTTAGCAATTTGGAAATACTTTTGGTAAAGAGTCAAAGAAGAAATAGTTATGTGGCCATTTAAATTGAATTTTTTTGAGTTAGTATGAATCAGTTACAATTTATCAAAGCAAAAGGCATACAGGTAACCATTCTTGGTCATAAGTTGTAACATTCATGACTCAAAAGTAGCTTCTAAATAGAGCACATGAGTCCAAAGAACAACCATCATAAGATTGAGGAAGCTCAAATAAGTTGTTTTAAATGTGCAAGCACCTATTCCTTACTCTAATATTCAAATTATGATTGTAAACACATTTTTATATATTTTTGTATGACATATATCTATATTTTACTCAAAGACAAAACTCGAACACAATTATGATCCGCCTGAACTGTCAATCACTCACATTAAGTGCTTCGATTCACAAAGGTTGTATTAACTCTCAATAGCAACATGATGCTTTAAAATGCGTACAGTAAGCTTAGCTCAGAAGTTGCTACCCCAGGGATGTGATCAATGCTGTTGCGGCATCCTCCGTGAATGCATTGACGGAGCTGGTGATCAATTCAATTAAGCTAAAGCTTACCATTCACAAGCTGCTATAATTCTTGCACTAGAGTGGACACTGCCACTGGTACACACTCCAAAGAATTGATTAACTTAATCCTTACCGTTAAACTTTTTTTCTCATTTGGTCATGTCCTCCCACAGGTATTGACTCAGTTAACATTTTTTTGAAAAGTGGAAAACCTAAGTGCTTTGGATGAGCCTTTCACGTGAATTGCCAGGAAGATGGATTGCAAAAATGTTGCGTTTTTGAAAATCTAAATCAGACAGATATTGCATTTTATTGGAGATAAAACAAAGTTTCTTGAGTTTGAGTGTATTTAAATTTGTGTAAGTTGAAATATTGTAGTGTTGTACAAATTATATCAGTGCAGCTGTTTAGCTGTTTCATATGCTATTTGTGCTAATTGATGGTGAGTAATGACCAATGACCTCAAAATTGTTAAACAATTTATGTGCAAGTGTGTGTTGGAAGTCGCGGTGGGGAAAGGGATCCATGCCAACGGCATCCATGTGAGCTGGCACTGGACAAGCATATGTAAGCATGCCTTGGTCTCTCACAATTTTCTTCCATGTTGCTTTTGTGTTGCTCCTTATTTGTGCATGTAAGAGCTGTCTCAATGGCTGCTTCATGAAGGATTGTCCCGTTTTAATAAGATGAAGGTGCAAAAATGAAAGAAAGAGGGATCCAATGGACATAGTAAAAAATATATTTAGTTGGATTTTGCATCAAAAGAAAGTTTTGAAGCAATATTTTGCAATTGGTTATTGTGCATGCCAACTGAAGTAAAAAAGTATAGATAATAGCATAATGGTGACAATTAAACCCATTTAGTGAAGAAAAGGGAAGAACTAGAAGTCTCTCCTAAAACTCCTTGGAGTGGCTTCATCCTTGTGTCATGAATTGAGTCAACCCCTACTACTAGCTTGTTATGTCAACCCCCTTGTATCAAGGGTTGAGTCATACGTGGTGCTAGCTTGACATATCACCCCCTCCCTCCATGCCAACAATTTACTCGCAAGACAAATGGGTTGTTGGATCCCTCCACCCCAAATACAACATCCTATCCACAAGAGCCCACTAAACCAACCCCTAAAACCCTTTATTGCTCTCATATGCAATCTTAACATTGAGGTTGCTCTAAGCGCTTGTATATGTCCACACCCAATTGCTCATGCTTACGCTTATGGTCATATTGGTGGTACTCCTTTTAGGACATACTAGTAGGTTTCAAAGTTTGGTATGTTTGTTTGCTAACTCTGTGTTTCCCTCTCTTGCCTTATTCCTAGGAAAAAAATCTCATTATGGTTTCAATGCTTGCTTTTGTTGTTTCCCACATAAAAGCCCATGCTTGTACTTTTGTGCACTTTCATAGGTGTACAAAAAAATTATTTTCTCTCGTGAAAACATGTTTTTGCTTGACACAACCGCTATCTTATTACAAAACCCATCACAAAACTCTGTTTTCCCCAGGGTTGAAAATCTCCATTCCAAGGTCGATTTGCTGTGAGGTTTGATCTCTCTGCACTGCGCATGTATTGCAGAATCAGGGGTTGTTTATGTTTGGGTCTCGATGACAAAACTTACTATTTAAGTTTCGGCTCGTCATGCTTGTGTTCTTGATTGGATGCTTGTAGAGTTTTCTACTCTGGGTGAAAAAATGAGCAAATGAGGTTGTGGTGAGGTTTGATTGTGCTGAAGGAGTTTGCTACTCCAATTCAGTGCTTTCCTTTAGGTTGTTTGGGCGTTGATTTGGAACAAGTTTTTTAAAGCTTGTAAAATTTCCTTAAACTGGACTGTTTTGCAAGCTCTGCTAGGTCTTTCAACATAGTATAATCTCTGTTTATCTCTATTTTGTTTTTATAAACACTTGCATCCACAAGCACTTGGATAAAGTGGACCCATTATACACGTTACTAAACAATCAAAAGGTTCATTAAAAAGCTCAATTTCTACTTACATTAAGAAAGCACATCCAAGACCCCATGTCGCGACACTGTTTGGGACATTGATTTCTCATGTGAAGAGAGTTCCTCCAGTCTAGTCTAAAAGCTACTCCCTCTGTCCCATTATAAAGCTCCAAAAAACTTCTTCATAAGGAATTAACTGTGTTTTTAGTCATTATGCTAGTGACAAATGCATTCTAGAATCAATATACCACTTACCAAATATTTGTAAAATCTTATTAATGTTTAGACACCCAAATTCCATGCAAAAAGTATCATATTTGTGAATAGTTTGTGAAGGTTGCCGGCTCCTCATTATTTTAGTCTTTGTATTAATGACACATGCATTCTAGGATCAATATACCATCTACCAAATGTGTGCAAAATCTCCAACTTTGATGTTGCCATTTGGGCACCCAAATTCCATGCAAATAGTACCATATTTTTACATGTTGCTAGCTCCTCATTATTGATGATTTAAAGATTAGTAGCAACAATGGTACCTCATATGGGCAAGGCCAAGCTTGTTAGGAGAGAAATGCTCTTTAATTGCTTAACTTGCCCCCATGAGACCATTGGACATGACGAACACTTTCTCAACAATTGAAATTAGCAAAAAGGAGCTTTTTAGTGGGACAAGAACTATGCCTAATATGGAGCTTTATATTGGGACAAAGGGAGTAAGGTAGGAACACCCATAAACGTCACTGTCCCCACAACTGTCACCTCTGAAATCTTGAAAAATTTGTGGAATTGAATAGATGTAGTTACAAGGATGTACAGCATGCAAACATGAAATCTTGAAAGTGGTTATGGGTACAATGACAATTTGCTCTTTAAAAATTCACAACTTATTCTCATAGTATCCAAATAATACATTCGAAAGTACAAACGGAATATTTTTTATTTTTCTGTTCCTAATAGGATCTTACAATTTGGTAACTGTTTATTAATACTCATCATGTTCAAAACCCTTAATTTGACGCTTATGAGTGCTCCTACCTTACATAACAAGAAACGAAGCTGTGTCTTAATTGTGAGATAGTGATGAAGCCATCACAGGCCTTGTAGATTAAGTTACAGAGTAATTTCACAAATAATGACTCTCGATTAATCATTGAAGAAAATTGACTCTAAATTAAGCATCTAATTAAACTTTAAGAATGTCGGTTATCGTTAGAAATTCGCAACCGTGGTCACTTTTTAAGAGATGCATCCTAAAACATAAAGTCTATAGCAATCTTACTTTTGTAGGGCTCATGACACTTGAATGTAGCAATTTTGAAGGTTAGGAACTTAGGATTGCACCACTAGAGCAAAACTCAAGTCAAAAGATCAAATTTCCAATCTCCATACATACAACATTGATATCTCATGAAAATTCAAACATGCTTTATCTATATGGACAACAGTTACTCAAATTAGTGCGAAACATAAAAATAAAATCGAAGAAATGTGATTTCGTACGCAAGCTTTTTCCATTCACTGTACATGTGACTTGTATTGATACAATTACCCCTCCTCCTTTTGGTCCACAACAAATCCACACTCAGCAATTAATCCCACCCTGAGCAATTTAATGTCAGTACCAATCCAACTTCAAATTAGACGGCTCATTACATCAAAGCACTGAAGGTACATTCTGATAATCTCCTGCACTAGGTACAGCAGGGCGAAAAACTCTACGCATGTGGGAGAGGATTCAGAGATCTCAGCTCCTCTTTGTCTTGCTACAGCCGCAGTACTGCAGGGCAGTACTATTAGTCAGCTTCTCCGTGTCTTGCCAGTACTGGAAGAGGGGGAAAAAATGGTGTTTCTACCAGGGAGCAGAACGTGTATGAAATTCTAGTCTTTGTACAAAAATTTACCTCAAAGTGATTTTGCTCATCCTCAAACCCTAATTACCATGTCTAACCTAAACACCTGCATGAACAAAGCGGCGTCAAGAGTAACTTAGTTCTGCTAACTACGCCACATGGACTTAGAAAGCAGGTGCAAACCTTGCAAGCCATGACACATGACCTAGAAAGGCAGGTGTTGATTGTAGAGATTCTATTGCAACATCCCTTAATACCAAAACCAGCTCCTTGGTAACTACGCCACATGGGCCTAGATAGCAAGTCTTACCATATCCACAGCCTTTCAAAAAACTAGCACTTACTGAACTTCAGTGATCTCTCCTTTGGGAGGCGTGGCACCTCGAGACAAAGACGTGCCCAGCTTCTTCTCCAACTCGAGAATGTCGAGTTTAACAGGCGGATGGAGCTTCATCTTGGCAGGGTCCACCGAGGGGAAAATCTCGAACTCCGAATCATCACTGTCAGAATCAGACAACTCTTCCTCAGAAGAAGAATCATCACCAGAAAAGGAAGCTTTTTTCAATACGATCTCCTTCTTAACAGCCATACTACCCTGCTTGAAAAGAGGAGAACCGGGTGCCAATTTTAGGGCTTTGGTCACCACGGCCGTCTTCTCATGCTCTGGCGAATTTGTGAATCCCTCCAGCTTCTCCACCACAGCCTCCACTTGCTCGGCAGTGGTAGACTGCAGCAACTCCTCATGCCCACGCGTCAGCTTGTGGTGTTGCTCGTTCTCTTTAAGCAAGCCTCCGAGTGCCTCCATCCGCTTCAACTTCCCGGACTTCGACAACGTCGTCAATGCCACCGGCGTGTCGAGGTCAGACTCCGACGTCAAAGATACTCCCGAGTTTGCATTCACAGAGTTCCTCCTCACAAACCTCTTGCTCAGCTCCAAATTCGAAGAGTCGTCCAAGTCAGTACTGGGGCTCTCGATCACCCCAATCACTGTACTGGTACTAATTTTTAACGCACCTAGCGGCTCATGGTGCACACTGTTGGCCTGACTCGGTGCATCTGCAATGACATCATCTAATCCTGGTGCATCTCCGCTTAAAACTTCCACATCGGTGACTCTCTTCGCATTCGCTACTATTTCAGCCCTCAGCTTCGAATCTACTTTGAAAAGCACTGAAGGAGAAATAGCTGCAGGCACATGGGTGTTGGTGTTTTCGGTGGGGGCATGTATGTCGTCTCCTGTAGAGCTGGTACTAGGGTTGTTGTCGTCACCAGCCGTCGGTGTTGGTGCCCACGTTGCCTCCTGCAAGATGGAGACGTTGTCGTCGTTCAAGGTGCTCCCCTTCCAATTCTCGTTCTGGAGCTTCATCTCCACCCATGCGTATCCCGACTCTACAATAGTTCGTGACCAGTCCATCCAGCTTGAACCATCACCCTTTCTGATTCGTGTTGTGAACACGCTCTTGTCCTCCCATACCTTCACATCTGCTGCTCTCCGAAACTCCCAACTCTCCTCCTGCTCGGAAGTGATGGTGGTGGTGGTTTCGGTTCCACCAATGGTGAAAAGCGCCACCATGAAGAGCGCCGTGGAAACCAAGAGCGGAGAGAAGAACTTCACGATGGGGAAGAAAGGGGGAGTGAAGAGGATGAGCACTAAGCCACAGAGGAATGGGTGCTGCCACAGTACCGCTACCACATCTGTCATCACTCGAAGCGCCATAGTCATCGATCGAACGTGCAGCACAAAATGATATAATTGCAGCAAAATCTACGTTGTTTAATTCAACACTACCCCTGTTCAAACACCCCCCCAATTCACTGCCACACAGCTCTAGATAGAAGCCACACACGTTGCGCAAAACTATATCACATGAGCTGCATCGATAATGGTACGGGAAACCAAACTAGATCTCAAATTTTGACCTCTCGACGAAACCAAGGATTACAGACGTAGCTAAACACTGAGAAACACAAGTTACATGAAACTGATTTCAATACTCTTTTGTGACGAAGCTAACCTAAACCAACACAGCACAAATTATGAGCTCCACTGAAAGATAACAGTGTGCTATTTCTTCCACTGCATGGTCCAAAAGTGACAGTTTTATAAAGAGGGTGGATCCGACACGCTAAAGCAAGAATCTAGGCCCGGATGGATCGCCCCACAAGCGGGAGTCAAAGTGGACAAGCTGAAGATGCTGGTCAAGAAGCCATGGCTACTAAAATTAGAAATCCCGACGACACCATGCCCGGAAACCGGAATGATCCTCCAGCGCACAAGTGGGTCAGCTTTACAAGAGATCACGTTTAAAGTTACTAGAGTTGGAGGTGCAGAACTCCGGAAGTGACTCTCTGGTTGCCTTTGCTGCAGTGATTTGGAAGGAGGTAAGGTAGAGAGGATGGCTTGGGAGTGTGACGGGAGGGAAGAAAGCAGACATGGCACTGCAGAGCAGAGCTTTTAGTGAAGTTACTAGTTAGCACGAGGGAGTGTGTGGAGGAGGTTGTGGGGAAGCTCCGGCAGCCGCCGTTGTGCAGAGGCTGTGAGGGTGTGAGCCGGATTCATTGGTCAGGCAATCTTGGCCATGCCCATGGGTGGGTGGGTCCCCCTTGCTGCTTAACCCCTGAGCGCTGGGTCGACATTATGCTGTCGATGTCCCCACTTTTTCTCTCAATCTATGCGGTGAAAACAATCATGGTTGGTCCCCATCAATAAAGAAGGTAATCCTTTTTCAAATCTTGTGATCACTTTTTCTGAATGTAATTTTTCAAGCTATGGTGGTCATTAAACCCCCCCATTTTCTCCTAAACCCTAAAATAACTCAAGGCGCTCAAGGGTTAATACTTGAACAAATGCCGCTCAATGTACGGGAAGTACTGGCATTTAGTTACAAGCTAGCCGGTTGATTTTGAGAATTGTCAAATTGAATTCAAAAATTTTGGAAAAAAACCAACTATTTTCCTAAGCGCCCAACTCAAGATTGCTCCGGGTCATGGCCAAGAGACCACGCCTCACTCAAAACCTTGCGGTGTATGCAAAAATTAGATACATGCGTTTTGACCTTTGAAACTGCATGTTTACTTGAACCCAAAGCTCCTCCTAGAATTTTGGGTTGATTGACCGTACCGTTCATTTTATTATAATGGTCAAAGTGTGTTTGAATTTTTAATTTGGGTGTAGTTTTGTGGGTGTCTAGCCTTGCTTTTCACTAATTGAGGGTGTAGGTGATGGAATTATGTAATGAATTTTTGGGTCAGGGTATGTTAGTGGGTTCACTCACTACCTACCAATTTTCAAAAATTTCTGACAAAAATGAGGGGACAAATCTTGCCCACAAAAATTGACAACCCAATGGTTTGGCACTTGACTGTAGACTGTGGTGCCAAATTTTGCTCTCCACAAAACCTCTCTAGAAGCCACTTTTCCCAATCATGAAATGCCTCCAAAAACCTCCGGCGCACTTCAAACCCCAAGACCCACTACCTAAACTCATGCAAATACGACTCGTACGTTTGGTACAATAAATTGACCAATACATCCACATTTGTGCTTCCACCACCCAAATTAAAATTTAACACTCCCCATATTTTGCATGAGGGGCGCTCAAGGGTTAAGAGGGAAAAAAGGAGAATATTATTTATTTCTATAGGCTTAGCCGGGAGTATACTCTAGACAACCGGTTGGCTCAATAGAATGTAGGATATTGACCAGTTGAGCTAAAAAAACTTCTTGGACTCTGGTGCCACTCCCAAATGAGATTTTCTTAATTATGGCATTTCCTACCACCTGCTTACAGAAGCCTCTCAAAATTAGGTTTGGAGGGGATGGGAGCACAAAGTAGCTTGGCGGTGCAAAGTAGCCAAGCAAGGCGTGAACTTCTCTTGCAACCCGGCGTAAAGTCTCTGCAATAACGCGACAATAACGTCATGGAGCCCTCTTGCCCTAATTTCCTTGTTTTTGTTTCTATTTGCATGACAAGGGCCATTTAGGGGAGTAGTACAAAGTTGGAATTTGCCATGAATGTGGCTCAGCTTGAAATGACCCACGCCTACACATCAACAAGTATAGTGCTGTTGGAAACTTGAAACAAAGAAGCCGTTACGGGTTGAACCTGCAAGGCTCATTTGGCGGGTAGTAGGAGATGCTCTTAACCCAATTGCCTACACCAAATAGTGCAATTAGGTTGCTCCATACTAATTTCTCAACTTTTCACATTATATAAATGTTTACCAATATAACTTTTGTCAATGATTATTGTGATAAAGAATGAAGGACGCAAGCAAAGGTTGGGCACAACAACAAGCGCCAAAGTCAAGGAGAATGAAAGGTGGGACTTTCTATAGAATTAGGAATTATTGTAGCATAAAGAGAGTTGCATGCCTCTCCAAGTGACCAAATGTGAGTTATGAGATAACTCTACCAAGGTAAGGCAATCTTACTTGTTTAAGCAACCTAAATATACTATTTAATGTAAATGCAAATTGAATGCAAGTCAAATCTTGAAAGCAAACTCTTCAAGCCATATAAAGAGTTTTGCATGTAATTCTGTTGTGGTCAAAACCATTGCATTGACCGCATTGTAATTTCTAATGACATCCCAATATTTACAAAAAAAAATGTAGTAAAGAAGCACAAAAAATTTAGGGATTATTATGATATTCTTAAAGATACGCAAGGCTATAATTGACATTCTTTTACAAAACCAAGGATATTCTTGATATTTTGAAATGATTGAAGTGCTTTTTTTAAAATTTCTTCCGTTTAATTTATGTACCAGAGCATTTGAGTATGGAAACTTTTTATAAAAAGAGAGTTGGTTGTTTTTGAATGGTAATTTTTATTTCCTCAATCTCATGGAATTAAGAACCTATAAACTTTTAAAGCAAACGTTTAAGATGGCTAGTACAAGATGCTATCATTGCTTTAATTTTTCATGAAAGTTTTAAAAAACCCTCAGCCATACCAATAAAATTTTGAAAAATGAAGTTTTCGTAAAGAAAAAAAAACCAATGTTCTTTTTTTTATTTTCCATAACCACTACTCTAAGGATACGGTACTGAGATTAATTTCATTTTATGGCTTAATCAATGATATTTCAAGACATAGCACTTTAGAGTTACAACGAACATTAATGCAGTATTGATTAGCAACCGCCGTAAAGTCTTTTTAGAGCTGGGTTTGATTGTTGACAGCATTAACCATTTATGTGAGTGGTGTTATTAGACTCTTAAAGCTGAACTAACTAAATGATCTATTGAACAAACAGAAAGGACTTCAAATGCAATCTTCTATAGAATCACACCGAAGATTTTCCATTTCAAGTACACGTAAATTGAATTAGTATTGCCATGGATTTAGTGTAAGCTTACATAGAAGTAAGCGTTTGGGGAGAAATTTTCGTTTCACCAGTTAAAATCCAGCATTTTCCACTATCAACCATTTTTTTTGGCTGAATCGCAGCGGATGTTTTCCGTATTTATACTATAGTATATTAAAAGGGACCGACTAGGTGGACACCCCAATTGCTATGCAGACACCGCATAGCCAAATCTATTAATAAAATTAAAGCAATAGTTTAGCATAAACTTGTGTTTATAAGGGCTTCAAACATACAATAGATCTGCCTCATTTGTGACATGGTCAAGAGTCAACTAATAAATGAAGGGAGCAATTGGTTTAACTCCTAATCATGTCACAAATGGGGCACATTTGTTGTGTGTTTGCAACACTTGTAAACACAAATGTACGTTAAAGTATTGCTTTGAATTATTTCATATTTCAATGTAATAATAATCTCAAATTTAATAAATTTGACTATGGGGGTGTCCGCGTAGCAATCGGGGGGTGTCCACCTAGTCTTTCCCTATTAAAATTAGGGAATTACTAAAGCGACACCCTAAATTGCTAATGAAACACCCCCTCTGAGCATGAAATTTGATAATTTCGTGCTATTATTTATTTATTAAGTGGTTCATCATTCATTCAATCATGACATTATCATCTCCTTGAAAAAAAACATGACAAATACAAAAGAAATCTGAAATATCATTGCACCAATACTATTTTTTGATATATTTTTGCTTTAAGTAACTCAAAAGTCCTGTACTTTTAGTTTGAAATTTAAGCACACCTATTTTTTAGTATAGCCTTAGAATGATAAAGGTAAAACAAATCTTTTGATCCAAAAAAAAAATAACAAAATCAGCATTAAAAATCATATTTTCATGCTCAGAGAGGGTGTCTTGTTAGCAATTTAGGGTGTAGGTGTAGCAATTCCCTAAAAATTATTGTTTCTGGTAAAGTTCAACCATATTTTAAACAATAGTTTTAAATTCAACTGACTTTTTTATAATTTCAACGAGTTGACAATACATTAAATATCGATCCTCCCCTAACCTTGTTAAAAGTCATTGCACAATAGAGCGTTCTCACAACACAAGTTCAAAATATTTCCATCATCCAAGGCTATGTAACTTAGGTCCATGAATTGAGCAAACTTTGCTTTCTCAAAAGAATCGCTTCTCCCTTGCCCTTAAGTGTCACAAATGTTAAATGCCTTTTTTTTCTTTAGCTTTTTTTTAAAGTATGCTTCTTCAATATTGTGTTGGAAGTTTGGAACATGTTTGTACACATGATCTTCTTTCACCAATACTGATCTAAAAACCTCTCTAAAACCCTTGAGGCTGAGGGAAAGATGTGGACGCACAATCAAAGTCTAAGCTTAGTGCACTACAAAACTCATGTGTACAAACACTCTTTTTAGCAAGACCAATCTGAGTTTGCTTGATATTTGGAGTTAGGTGTGGTGGTATGGGTGTTGAACAGGGCATTTTTTTCTGGCTACAAAAACGCACCTGTCACCAGTGGGCTTGTTCAAAAATGGAAGGACTGCTTCTGGTTTGTTCAGGATTGGGGTAAAAAAATGCCCTGGTGTTGAAATGGTAAAAGATGTCCTTCCATTGCATGGAAGCTTTTTGAAAACTAATGTTGTTTCTACAATATTTTTACTACTCTCATTGTAAAGGAAATATCAATAAAAAATATCCATTTTAAGGACCACATTGAATATTGCATTCAAGTTGCCTTGACAATTAGGTTGTCTTACCCTAGAAAGTTACGGCATGATTGTTGTTGGTCACTTGCAGGTGCATGTAACTCTCTAGATTCTAGAATCTTACATAATTTACAACGTAGAGATAGCTAATTTGTTCTCCTGCAATAGCATATTTATTGTTAGGATTTTTAAATTTTGTTTATTGCAATAATTACTGATGAAAATTATTCTAGCAACAATAAATATTCATATAATGTGAAATGTCAAAAAAGTAGTGTGGGGCAACCTAAACGCAAAATTCAGTGTAGATGTTGTGGCCATTTTTTATGCTTGTAATGATCATTGTAAATGCACTCTTGTCATTTTTGAAGCAACCAAATAGCATTTTTGGATTTTAGAGCGATACAATTCAAAAATCTATAATAACTTCACCTTATTGCGAGCCTTATTGAAACATACATAATTGGAATTGGGTTTTAAAGATTCTTTGTGTAAGTTAGCAAACATGCTTGTAAGGAAACTTGCTTTGTGAAGGTATCTTATTTTTAGAAAACAAGAATAATAACAATTTTTTCTCCTTCGTATTTGAATATAAATATCCTCATAGTAATAAGGTACCTAAGTATAAATTTGAGTCTTACCTTAACTATTAACATGCTCATTTTGTTGGTGATGTTCTGACATTGTGTTCTAATAATGTACTCACAAAGAAGACACAATTTCTTTTTCTACTCCACCTCCTTATTACCATCTTTGTATTAGTATATGTGTATGGAAGTTCATCTACAAAAATCCTATTGAACATGACATCGTTCTCCTAAATATCATTGACATAAATTAATCTTCTCTTATCTTCTATAACCTTTTCAATCTATTTTATAATTTCCAAATAATTTCTTGGTTTTTAAAACGTCTTCAAGTCATCTAAAGTCTTTTTTTCCTTTGCAAACATTACTAATAAACGTAGATGATTTTGTGGACCCATTTTACATATTCTAAAAAACTTTTAAGCTTGTAGGAGTTTCAAAATCTAATGTTCAAGCATTTTATGATGTTGCTTTGTTCATCTAACTTGCCTAGACATCATTCAACTTCTTTATACTATTGCAAAGGGCAATTCTTTACCTACCTATGAAATTTTTACATTCTAAATCTTAATCCTTTTATGAACTAGTTGATTGTTTGAACAATATCGGTAGTTAGCATATTGTGATGAAAAGAAAACTATTATTACTTTTTAAAACACAACTGCTCTACAATATCAAAGATTTTTTAATTTTCAAAATCTTATGTTATTTTGTGTGACCATTCTTTTTGTCTAGTAAATACTAAGTTTCTTTCCTTACTAAGGCTATTATGGAATAATGGCTCATGTATGTGTTGAAGCAAAATTTGTCATTATTTTAGGCAAATTTCCAGTGTTGATGAAAAAACTACACAAAGATCAACCAAATGTTATTTGACTTCAAATTTCAAATAATATTTCGAGTGATTTACAGTAAGAATTAAAAAAGTAAAAATAACAGAAATTATAAAGATTTAATGAGTAGAGTGCTTTTTGGAACAGCTAATGACATATTTGAAAGGCTTGTACCCTTGAAGGATGTTGCCTACCAAAAGTGTTGTCTATATTTGTACAAGAATCATTTAGTACTTGAAAAAATGACTTTATAACAAATGCCAAAAATTCCCAAAATAATCCTATTTGTCCAGTAGTATGTATATGACGTGGTTTGAAATTTACAACTCTAATGGAATTCATGTGCTACTCAAATATCCTGTCTATATACAACACAAGAGTCCGTATACAAAACAACAACATCCTTTAGGGGTTAGGAGCTAAAGACTTGTGTATCAAATAAATTCAACGAAATCCAAGCCAAGTTGTGGAGCTTTACGAATACAAGGAATAGTTCATTTCAGAGCAATATAAATTTAAATTCATCTCCAACTATTGTAAACCAATATGATAAGAGGCTGGCAACATTAAGCCAATATAATAAGATATAAGACTATACTACTTGGTATAATATGATGAGAGACAATGCAATATTTTTCAAGATAGCATTAACCCTGTCATACCAAACAACGTTTTTGTTTGGTAACACAGCAATTTTGGGCAGATTAGCACTTATAAAATAATGTATGTATTTTTATAAAATAATGTACACAATTTCACAAATAATTAGAGGATGGAATTAGAGGATGGAATTAGAGGATGGAATTAGAGGATGGGTCGGTTCAAGGAGTATTTTCCCATTCCATATAATTATATTTTATAGGATTATGTAATTTTGCTTGCTCAAAGGGCAAGGCAAGTACAACTATTTACATTGTAGCTTAAAAACCGTGGTCTTGCCCAAAGTTTGAGAGGATGAGCTTAGGGCAAGTATGGATAACAAGTTTGAGATAGGTGCCATGTAAGTGGCCCCAAATTTTGTAAATTACAATATTAGGATTTTGAAACCAACGACTTTGTATGAGATTTTTCTTCAAACTAGTTTCTTCTCATAAATTTTCAATATACGTTCCCTAATTTAGAATCTTATGAATTTTTTGGACATACGGCTAGATTTAATAAAAAAGTTAATCTCAAAAAGTACAAGCAAAAAAGTGAAATAAATTGGTGCAAAATCCTCCTTGAACTAGAGTTGCCCAAAATTTGAATGCTTTTAATAAAACACTACCAATTCAAACCAATAAAATTTGAACATCAACTCTTAACGTCTACAATTTGATATGAGGCAAATCAACAAATATGATAGAGAACAAACCAAATCAAACCAATACAATATGAACGTCAACCCTCAAAAGCATGGTTGGCTACCATGAGTCCATGACTAGCCCAGCTCAATAATTTATACTATTCATCTCAATGTCTAGCAATTATAAATATAACTAGTATACTAACTGTCATATGGACGGGAATGTGCCCCCCACCCCTTATCTCCGTGCCCCCTATCCTAATCCCCCCTATTCTAATCCCCCCTATCCTAATCCCCCCTATCCCCATGCCTCCTATCCCCATGCCCCCTATTCCCATGCCCCCTATTCCCATGCCCCCTATTCCCATGCCCCCTATTCCCATGCCCCCTATTCCCATGCCCCCTATTCCCATGCCCCCTATTCCCATGCCCCCTATTCCCATGCCCCCTATTCCCATGCCCCCTATCATCGTGCCCCTATCCTAGTGCCTCCTATCCCTGTGCCCTATTTTGGCTAAGAGAAAGTTGTGGTGCAACCGCCAATGACGGTGCATCTACTAGTGACATGTTGTTAACGTCTAGTGAGCCATAGGCAATTTTCTAGTGGTGCAATAGTGACTTGTTGTTAACATTTAGTGAAGCCGTAGGTGATTTTACTTTATTCCATTTATAACTTTCTGATCCTAGTCATGCCTGATACTCTCCTAGTCATGCCTAACCCTCTCCTAGTCATGCCCGACCCTATCCTAGTCATGCCCGACCCTATCTAACTAATAATTGACTAAATGGTATTCTATTATATATATAGACTAGCATACTACCCATTGCACCGACAAGATTATGCCCCCCACTCCTTATCCCCGTGCCTCCTACCTCGTGTCTCCTATCCCCTTGCCCCCTATCCTTGTGCTCCCCTATCCCCATGTCCCCTATTCTCGTGCCCCCTATCCTTGTGCCTTCTTTTGGCTAAGAGAAAGTTGTGGTGCAATTGCAAGTGACATATTGTTAATATCTAGTAAAGCCATACATGATTTTCTAGTGGTAGTTGCACCATAGGTGATTTTCCAATGATGGTGCAATTGCTAGTGACAAGTTGTTAACGTCTAGTGAAGCCATAGGTGATCTTGCTTGAATGCCCAGCCCTCTTCTAGTTCTGCCTGACCCTATCCTAATCAAGTCCAACCCTAATTGACTAATAATTGATTGAACAATATTCAATTATTAATATGGATTTCCTATAGTTGTAAAAGTCAAGAGTACATGGTGCCCTCATGAAGATTGCTAGAAGGACAACTTGAGACTTATCATCATGTTTTTTAATCTTATCATAATTTGGGTTATCTAAAAATATAAAAATATGAATGTATGTGATGAGATAACTTTTTGTCTTTCATGATGGACCATACATTTATGATCACTTCTGAAAAAAAAGTCAGATGAAAAATGACTTTTTTCTGGAACACATGTTCTTTTTTCAGAGCGGGAGGACGTTTTAGGTCCTCCTTGACATGATAAGAGCATCAAATCAATCAAATAGGACATGCAACATCAAGCAAACATGACTAGATTCAAAGACAAAGACATGCAGCATCATCAAGACAATATGATAAAGCCAATAATTGAAGATATGCTACACCAAACTCACACCAAACCAACATGATAGGAGACATGAGTGTGAGGTCGAACTCATGTAGACATGATGGGTACAACAGAAAGGTTGTATACTCATCACTATCAACAAGTTGATGAACTAGTCCACATTCACACTTCTCAATGTAAATGCACTATACTTCAGTATACATTCTATTTTTAGAACCTTGTTATGGATAAATAAAAGTGAAGGAATACTTTTAAAGACAATCAAAATTAATTGTGGCAGGATTAATGGCTGGTTAGAAATCGAATAAAGAGGATATTACTCAAGCTAGGGATAGAATACACTGGTTTTGGGTTGTTCATTTGGGGCTGCAGCAAGTTAAATTGGAACCATGGGCAGTTGAAGTCAGGGGGAAGCCTATAGCTAGTTGACCCAAATTCTTTCCAAACCTCAAAGACCCCAAAGTTCAATTCAGTTCGTCACTGAATGAATAATTGTCATTCAGAAGTTGAAAGAATGCACTTGTCAGGAATATTGACCACAAACAACTTATTCATACAACAGCATCAAACACAAAATCCAACACTTTACAACTATTTACCAAACAATGTTACAACCCACACAAAAACTGTTACAACTCAGTGGGCATTGCTGACCTGAGAGTATTAGAAGCACACAGAACAAAATGATCTGAAGACAATCGACTTTAAAGTTAAAAGCTGCAATGTCAACCAGCTTCATTAAAAGAAAGGAACATGCATGAACATCCGAACACCAAAGAAATGACCGTCATTGCACATGTTGCAGATCGCTCAGCTTAGCTTATTGTTGAGCAGGCAACTGCGGACATTTCTCCAACATGTCGTAGTGCAGTACAAAGTTCTCCTGATGACAAACCACTAGACAGTATTAGTTATTCAGAATAAAGACACTTCAACAATTGACATATGCTTGGCACAGAAGTATTGAAATGACCTTTCACATGAATCATTTTTGACGAGTTCAACCAAGCTTTGAAATTCAGAAATAGAGTGATTTGGCACACGAAGACATACCTTGCACCCGATTTCCAAAGTACTAGGATCCAAAAAGAAAAATGTGCCACGCTCATATGCTGGATTTTTTACCAATGGCTCACTATTCGGAGCACGCTTTAGCCATCTCTTGAGTTCCTTGTGAAAGAACCAACCCCTATTTGACCTAGTATAAACAAACAGACCATAATGAGAAAGTTTACAATCATAAAATCAGCCAATATACTTCAAAAAGAACAAGTACCAACAGGATTCATAAACGACACAAGTAGCCAGCTTTAGGTACAGTAAATGACTTACAACTCATCAGCCGCATACAGTTGAGCCTCATCTCGTGGCATGCTGAATTAAAAACAGGACACGCACAATGTCTTAGATCCAAATAACGAACAGAGAAACGTGTCAAGGATGCAAAAACCATTTAGAAGTTACAAGACCTTACCTGTAGAAGATATAAAACAAGGTATTATCTTGGAACTTGGTGTAGTGATTCGCCTGCAAGATAACAAAAAATCAAGCCTAATTGAAGCATCAAAGGGACTCTTTTGGCAAAGGAGAGTAAGCATACTGATTGCCAAAAAGAAAATGAGAAAAGACTACTGTTGCCTACATGTTCAGGAAATAATTCGCTGACTTACTTGTTAACATGATACTATCAGACTTATTACCTATAGACAAGGGAGAGGTATACCTGCAATTGCGGAGCTTTCTGATCATAGCATGGAGGAACCACAAACTCAGGTTCACCTCGCACAGGTTCGTCAGCCCATGGAGAAGCAAATGTTTTGTGCAAATTCTCCCTTGAGTTAAGATTTAGTCCCAGGGTAGTAAGATCGGTACCCAATGCTAACGTAGTTAAATCTGGATCACTCATCCTTATTACACTCAATAACCCAAGTAAACCAAAACGATCAGGCTGCTGTGTTGAACCTCCTTGCTTTGATGAGTCGCGAAGTGTTCCTGGCATCCCTACTTGTTGCTGTTGTTGAGCAAATGTTCCCCCTGTTCTGGATGGTGACTGGTGGTGATAGTTCAGACTATGATCATACTGACCTAATGCTCCACCAACCCCAGAACGATGCACTTGCGTTGCACCAGACCCCGGAGGACCAACCGTCTGCAACCCACAAGTACTATATTTATAGCAGCAATTTTTTTATAAGACAGCATCCCATCTTCAGATTGATTACTGCAAATTGCTAATGAGAACATTTGCTCGAACCTATTGATCATATATACTAACCAGTTGGAAACATGGAAACATTTTCCATGAACTACAGCTGGCATTGATATGTTTCAGAAATCAAGAGATGAAGCGTGTTCAATCATTGAAACAAAGAATGCATGAACTGTATATCAATGGCTATTACAGAGCTAGAACTTGTACCTTGACTCACACAATTCTACAATCCCGTCCTATAATGATATATCAGCAGCTTCCAAAGCTATAACCGCATACAATGATCTCACCGGAGAATGATAAGAAGCAGAAACACCACGAGCTTGAGAAAACGAATCTCCAACACCAGAATGTAGATGTAAGTCAGAGGCATTCCCAGTAGGCGGCTGCTGGTGTACCAAATGGCGGTTTGATCCATACGACCCGCCCTGCAAAAATCCAGAAGACCTCCCCATCTGCACTGAAACCATGTGACTAACTGAACTTAACTGAGGCACCAATCACTTGCTTCCTTGAGACAACCACTCACAAATAACCACTCACAGACAACCACTCACAGACAGCTACTCACAGACAACCACTCACAGACAACCTATAGCTTCATTATGTTATCAAGCAACAGATGACTGTCACTTTGGTGGTGGCAGCAGGGTTATTCCACCAAGGAATCCAACTTTGAGTTTGCTTAGCCACAGAAAACTTTACAGTTACCAATAACATTCAAGTTAAACCTAACACTTGAAATTCTGCAACCGATGCTTTTTCATTTACCCATCATATGGGTCCTTGATATGGCAGCACTGCTAATCGCTTCATAGTAGCCAATGACAAGCACATTTACATCAACAATCTAAAATACAGTTGAACATCGAGCAGGATATTGTGCTGTTATTGTCATTCATCCATTGTCTGTCTTTAGAATTCTAAAATGCCACTTGGACAACATATTCACGAACCTTTCTTATACATGATTTCCGAAACAAGACCTCCTAATACATGTCCTTGTGAAATCATCGTACGTACAACACACTTTCGTTGATAAAGGTTGTGTTATGATTTTGCTTTTTCAAAAGCAACATTCGTGATGCTGCACAGGATGACGAAATTCCATGGTCATGAACATAATTACCAAGAAGTGTTGCGCTTGCATAGTTGCCATTTCATGTTGCTGATCCTTGTGGTATTCCTGCAATTCAGATGCCAGATCATGGCTCCCACCTGCAAGTAGGACATATCTTTGAGTAAAAAGTAGTAATTAATGATTCACAACAGTACTATAATCTACTCCAAGCTACTAGCTTTTCAAACGGGTAATTTGACTCCCTCGCAACTGCTTTCTGCACAAGTGCGCATATAGGAAAGCTAAAATGCTGTCAGCTGATGCAATTACTTCAATCATGCCCATATTACCAAGTACCCTAACAAACCTAGGCAAACTAAACAGCTCATGTTGATACGTACCTTTGAAACCTGGTAATGCTGGGAAATCTTCATTTTGTATGCTGAACTCCTGGCTTTGCTGAACTATGGCATTGATTCCAACCCCTTGCTTTCTCAGGCTACCTGCAACGACGCCACAGCGTTGATCCCACTTGAAATCAATTCGGGACCCAAAATTGACAAGGGGAAGGAAGCCTCCAAGACTAACAACTTACAAGCTAAAATTAAGATCGCCAATATTGAGAAGAAACGCTAAATCGAAATAACGAGGGAAATCCTTACAACCTTTAGTTCAGCCGATCGAAATAAGAAACATAACAAATCACAACTAGCCTAGATCCTAAACATGGATAACATTCTGAATATCTAATAGAATTTCTTTATACCTTCGTGTAAACGGCATTACGTCAAGAAGCTGTAAATAGTCCAAAGTCAAATGAAAATGGAGATACAAAATTAAAACACACAGACACGACGCAGCTACCGTACCTTGCATATTTCCAGACGGTGACTGCCGAGTTGTTAGTTGAGGAAAGTCGTTCATATCAAAAGCCACGCCATCATTGCCATTTCCAACACTATTAGGGCTCATGCCCCCAACATGGCCATTTGCAGAGTGAAGTTGTCCTTGCATGCCTGAGCTTGGGGACGTCGAAAAATTGTTCCCCAATAAGGAGGACACACCTTGAGGTGATGCTGCAAAAATATGTTTAAGAATTAGGTTTCGCAGCATACCTAAAACCTTTCATTTCATAACTACAGAGTGACCAGATTACCGAATCCAAGAGTAAAAAATCACTGAAGCTTAAGCAAATCTTAAAGGAGAAACCAACACACAAATATAGAGAATAGAAAATCAAAAGGAGAACACACAAAATAATACAAATCTTGCATCGGAATAGATGAACGAGGAACTAGAATACCTCGACTAAGCATTGCCAGAAGATCCCCTGAGGGGTTATAAGTAGACGAAGACATGTTTACACCTTGCTGCAGTAGAGAATTGGCAGGCCTCCCTGGGCCTTGCACACCAATCCCACTGCTACCACTAAGTTGTCCCATATTCACACGTGAACTATTCAAATTTTGCATATTCACAACACCCCCCGCATTCAACGCTCTTGTAAGACCACCCCCTCCAGCAAGACTCACACTCCCACCTCCGATACCCCCGACAGAGCTTGCTATGCGGGGCCCTACATTCCCCATCTGCGACGGTGATCCTCCCATGCCTGACAGAGAGCCACGGTTTGCAATGGAGCTAGACCCAGGAGACACTACACCAGATCCCCCAACTCCATTCACGTTACTGCTGAAGGAATGGTTCCCCCCTACACTACTTCCTGTGCGATTCGTCATTGACGAGTGTCCGTGAAGCCCTCCTTGCGACAACTGCTGGCAAACCCAAAAGACCGAAGAACCAGGTGGAATCAATTTATTGCTTTTGTGACTTGACGTCTCTATTTACTTACATGGGCAACAAAAACAGTAAGAAGGCTCATCTAAAATATTGCCTTGATTGCAATATATACTGCAAACGCCAATAAAAATAGAAGGCATGCACCAAGGCAACTGAGATAGAAAAAATTAATTAGGGTGTCAAGTACGATCAATGAAGAAAAAACAAGGACTAAGAAGATTTCCAATTGTAAACAAAGATTCCGAGATTTCGTTCTTTGACTCGACAGCAAAAAATATTTCTTGCTCCTTGACCCTCATAGTTTTGTGAAAAGAAGACAAAAACAAGGTGCACATAGAAACTCTTTACTACTGCTCTGCGTCGTTACACAACGCTTTCATTTCAAACAGCGACAGTCAGCAATAAATTGGAAAGGAGAAAGGCAGTAATTATCACCTGAGAGAGACCAACGCCCAGATTGTTGGTTGAGAACCGACCAGAGGCCACGCTACCAGTAGACTGATGAGCGACACCGGAGGGCCCTCCAAAGCCTGTGTTTCTGGAGGATAAAGCATTAGGCATCGTCTGCATGTTGTAATTCCCTTGATTATGCAATCCTTGAAGATTTCCTGCATTTATGGACGTTTGCGGGGTCAGAATCAATTAACCATGCTTGTTCAGCTTCACGACAACACAGAAATGCAAGGGAGGAGAAATGTAGAACACTCAGCCCTTCCAGTCAAAAGATGGTGATCAAGTTACTAACAAGATGATTATTTGGACGGTAAAAATTAGAAGTGATTTATTACTAAAAAGGAATCGAAACAAAACACATACCTGCGTGGTGAAACCCGGGAGCTGAACCTGATTGTGACGTAAAAGAAGTAGACCCGAAGGGTCTAGCTGTGCTTCCCGAGCCATCAAGCAATGATGTAGCCGAGCTGTTCAGCATAGACTGCAGCCAAATAAAAAGTAGCAATGCATTCAGAATAACTGCTTAAGAAATAAGTAACAAGTAGGAGCTGACACGGCAAACAAGACATACTAGAGAAGACGCTATGCTCTGTGTACCAGAACGATGACGCAATGACGGCAACAATCCACAGTGACAAGAGAACAAAGATAAAGAAACATATATACCTCTTTGTTAGCAGTGGTTTCATGACGAAGAGGATAGTACATGATGGACGAGCCGTATTCAAGCATCTAATTAGCATCTCGTTAATGCGATCTATTCCCTTAGTGCCTTTACTACCTCCTCGTCATATCTGTCACCAGCATTTCAGTCTCAGTAGATATTCATAATCAATATAACAGTACGTCTTACAACCTCGATCAACAAATTGGTGTCATCCATGACCTCCTTAAGATCAAACACTCCCATTGATTCCTTACAACACTAACAACAACAACCTGCCAATGAACCAAATCAGGCTTCCACGATCAAAACACGATTGTAAACCTGCTAATAGAAAACAGAAGCTAGCGGTGGCCGAAAAAAGCACTAGCTCACACAAACCGTACTAAACCAGCTAGACACGCTACTGCGATCAAAAAAACACAATGCGGAGTCCAACAACGAACAATTCCTTAACCAAGTCCTTGTCACAAAAAATACGAAACAAAGTAACAGTATGAGGACGAAACCTAAAAGATCATTAAGCTCAACAATCAATACACGCACACAGCAACACACTAACTAACTCCACTTGCAAACCCTAACGCTCTCGTTCACTAATAAGGAAACATAAACCCTAACATCAACCCTTGCAAACTGAAAACATCACTAAACCAGAAAACACGAAGCAAAAAAAACACAAAAAGCAAGAGCAAGCCACAAACTGCATCAGAAAATGACAATTAACGAAACCGAGAGAGCTCGCGTGTAATCATAGAGCGTCCTTAGTCACTCACTCACTCACTTACTTAAGCTTACTTACTAACTCACTCACTCACCGGGAACTGCGAAGGCGTGTGCGATGTTTTGTTTTGTTTGTAGCTCTTATCTGGTGCGCCGGCAGCGGAATATTTTTTTGAAATGCGTTTAGGAGAGGAAGCGGACGGAGGTGGAAGGGGAAGTGAAGAGGAAAGAATGGATCGGCGGGATCGGAAGTGCGGAAGAAGTGATGACAGAATCTTGGGAAAGCGGAAGAAAGAGCGACAGACGGACAGACAGAGGTTGGGCGGGGCGAGGCGGGGGCGGGGGCGGGAAGGATCTGGACTTGTGTGCCGTGGAGGCGAGGCCGAGGCTACCGAAGCTTTGGTACTGGTAGGGTTAGCATTGCGCGGAACGAAGGGTAAAAACGGCAACGACGATGA
Organism: Ulota crispa; assembly: GCA_963920765.1. Taxonomy (NCBI): domain Eukaryota; kingdom Viridiplantae; phylum Streptophyta; class Bryopsida; order Orthotrichales; family Orthotrichaceae; genus Ulota; species Ulota crispa. The sequence continues at coordinate 2,516,013 of OY987246.1, forward strand.
GTGGCACTTTTCTGGATGAACGCGGCGATGGTGGTGGATGAGGATCAGGAAGTTTGGATGGAAGGCGATGGGTTTTGGACGAAGATGAGGATGGCTGAGGGCATGAAGACGTTGACGAGGACAGCTTTTGTCGATGATTGTTTCAGCCCCGACATATACTGGCCTACCTCCTTGTCGTTCTGAACCCAGGAAGGTAGGAGGCTCATAAACCGCTCATAAACCACACATCTCAGATTTGGTTGTCATTTTGGGAAGCTAAACTGCTTGAAATTGAAACAATTTGCAGTAAATTTTTGTAGGAAGAAAGGTGGAATTCACATATAACCTGGGTTGTTTCATATTTTTTGGACCTTTGTGGAATTAGTTATGAATTTTTGAAGTTCAAACGCAATGGTCATTAAAACCAATCACCCCTTGAAATGTACATGGTTGGTGCATGAGGGAAAACAAAATGTACCTCTAGGTCTTGATTGGTTTTAATGACCAATCGGTTTATGAGCCTCTTACCTTACTCATTAAATGAGATAAGGTAGGAGGCTCACATATGGACCATCTAAGGGCCAAAATTGGATTTTGGGAGGTGAAACTTCTTGAAATATTTTTTGGTAAATTTTCCTTCAAAGACAAGAGGAATTGGCATCTTATCCAAATTGTTTCATTTTTTTTGGATTTTTGTGGAATTAGTTGTGAAAATTTGCAATTGAAATGGCATAGGGCTCTAAAATGGTGTACCTCCTCAAATGTACATTTCTTGTACATTGTTGAAAGGTTATGAAAAATAACATGTACAAATAAAGTGTATTTGAGGAGGTGCACCATTTTAGAACCCTATGCCATTTTAGAACCTCCTATCTACTAGTATGAGGTACAATGAACATTTCTTTTAGGTTGCTTCAAATTGATTTATTGACATTTTACACTATATGAATATTCATTGTTGCTACAATAGTTTGGGCTTACCAACAACAATAAAGTTGCTAAAAAACAACCAACGACTTTCAAATTGTAATTCATGTGAAAATCCAAGTATCTAGAGAGTTGTATGCGCCTCCATGTGACCAAGTGATGAGTCATGGGGTAACTTTCCAAAGTAGGTAACCTAATTATTAACCCCTAAAGGCGCAAGCGGGTGAGGGCAAAGCATAGATGGGTTATAAAATGGTACTTTTGTAACTTTGATGAAGTTTGCTTCAAAAGAAAAAATAAGAATCATAATGTTTAATAATTATCCATACAATCCAACACTCAAAAAAAATTTGGATTTTTATGTAATGAATTTAGAAGCATTAACCATTTAATATTCACCAAGAATACAAATTTTACTCATAGACTTCAAAATTTGGTATGATTGGTTAAAAATAGACATTCTATCCTAAACTTCAAAAATGCAATCTTTTGAAAGGAGAGACTACCATTAGTTTCCCAAAATAGTAAATTTTACAACACTAGCAAATATTGAAGTGTTTGTTTTTAAAAAATTCTCCTTGGTGGAGTTTAACTTGGATTGACATGATTCAAGTTAAGTTGGAAAGTAGACTTGATTTTCTATTACATAAAAAATGTTTTTCTAGAAAAAGTTTTTTTGTGGTCTCAAGTAGTCCAAAAAAAACAAGCAGCAACCAGAAAATGGTTGATTGAGCGCTTAGGGGTTAAGGCAATCTAAATGCAATATTTAGTGATACCCATTTCCACATTTTATGTAACCATCAAGACATTTTTTTCTAGCAAAATGAAAACAAACTTGCAAAAAACTGACAAATTTGGACCACTTAGTCCCTCCATTTATTATCCAATGAAATGTATAAAAGCTCTAACTTAGCAAAGAAACAAAATAGACTCATAAACATCCCAAATTCACCGTTGAGTATTTATTTTGTTAATTTTTTATTAAATTTGTGAAAATGGTAACAAATATAAAAATATTAGGTGAGTAATGAAGATTGGGGATGATAAGTTTATGTGAAAAATGAAAATGGGGGATGAGATGTTTATGTGAGCTGTGAAAATGGAAGACAAGAAGTTGTGAGCGATGGAAATGAGTGACTAGATAAGGGATTTTCAATGAATGGTACTGTGCTTGATAAGTGATGGGTTAGGATTTTGTACAATGTCATATGAAACTGACATATAAGATCAAGTTTTGCATTCAATAACTTAGAAAAGAGTCATCGAGCATAACTCTTTCCTACAAACTTCAAGTAAAACAAGTGATACAATTTTGGATTCATAATTGATAGAGGAACATTGTCAAAAGTATTCATTACAATCTAAGTAAAACACAAATTGTTTTTTTCCTTCAAACAGATGGCAAAAACACAAGAAGAGGAATGAAGTGCAAAAGAAAGATGGCTCCTCTTAAGGTAGGAGGCTCATAAACCGACCATCTAAGGGATGAAACCGAGTTTCGGGGAGGTAGAATTTTTTGGAATTTTTTTCAGTAAATTTTTCTTGAAAGATAAAAGGAGGAATTGGCATTCAGCCCAAGTTGTTTCATATTTTTTGGAGTTTTGTGGAACTACTTATGAAAATTTGAAGCTGAAGTGGCATGGGGCTCTAAACTCGCCCACCTCCTCAAATGTACATCATTTGTACATTTTGCAAATCTATGAAAAAAACATGTACGTAAAAAGTACATTTTAGAGGGTGGGTGGTTTTAGAGCCTAGATGGTTTATGAGCCTCCTACCTTAATCTAACCTTAAAGGGGACAAATTAGCACATGCTTTGGCCATGTGACAACCCTTATCCCATTGGTTGACTCTCTTTCCTTCTCATTAAGGTAGGAGCACCCATAAACGTCATCTTGAGGATTTTGAACACAATGACTATTAATAAACAACTAGCAAATTATAGGACCCTACTAGGAACAAAAAAAAAAAGAAAAAAAAAGAAAAAAAAGAAAGAGTTTGCACTGTCAAATGTATTATTTGGATATTGTGAGAATAAGTTGTGAATTTTTAAAGAGCAAATTGCCATTACACCCATAACCACTTTTAAGATTTCATGTACACATGTTGTACATCCTTGTCATTACATCTATTCACTTCCATAGATTTTCCAAAATTTCAAAGGTAACAATTATGGGGACACTGACGCTTATGGGTGTTCCAACCTTACCTCCTTTTTTCTCCTTAATTTATTAGAAACTCATCAAAATCAACTAGAGTGGTGAAACAAACTTCACTATTCTTTCAAAAACTATTATAATTTAAGGAAGAAGTCACTCATAAGAAAAATGAATTAGAGTACAAGCTCTTGACTGTGATTGGTTATCAAAAGTTGCGAAAGCCCTGTAAAAGTTTCTGTATTCTTTTCTTTATTTCAATTTAATCAAAATTATGATAACAAGCTTCATTATATATTTTCACAGAATGATAATTTTGGCATCTTAACAACCTAACAAAGCTTCATCTAAGTTATAACAAGAATAAATAACAATACTTAGAAAACGAACAAGGTCTAAATAAAATCTAGAATTAATAACAAAGGGTTTTTTAACATAATTTGTGTATTATAAGAAGGTATATACTCTGTGTTGAGCTTCTATACTTGTGGTCACCAAAAATTATGAATGTCAACATTGTGTTGAATCTAATATATTTTGGCAATTGAAACAACATTATAAACGTTTTAACAAGAATCAATGAATCTGGCTTTGCTTATGATAGCGAAAGTAAGTTAACTATTCCCCGCCAAAAAATGATGCTTGCAACACAAATTTCTTTAGAAAATAATGAACTTATGTTTTTTGTTTCATAAAAATAAGCAAAAAAGTTAGTTGTCCCCAATAAACAGGAACTTGCCCACTAATTTGGATTTGTTAAATTGTTGTCAATCCAATGCCTCATTTTAAAAACCAAAAAGTTTGTGTTTAAAACTTTGTATAAACTTAGTTAATAAATGAGAATCGATCAAAACTAATATAGTTGCAAAAGACAAAATGTCTTTAGTTTCAAAAGATTCTTTTGTTATTGTTTGTAGGTTGGTTCTAGGTATGATTGCTCGAACAAAACATTGAACAAAGTCACAATTTTTTGTATATTGACATTGCCCAACAATAGTAGTAACAATAATAACAATAATAACAATAATAACAATAATAACAATAATAACAATAATAACAATAATAACAATAATAACAATAATAATGATGACGTAGGACAAAATTATGTTCTATATTGAACATGACAATAATTTCAAATGGAAGTAGTCACAAAAAAAAATTAAAATTATTTTGATTCATGTATACAATCACCTCATGAGAAGCACCTTCAAGTAGGTGGCTCCACTCTTGAACTAAGATCATAATAACCAAGAGTTATCTGTTATAGAACTAGTAGTTCAATTTGACAACTAAAAACTTCTTGGAGTTGTATTCTAAATATGCTTCTTCTATGAACAATAGAACTTTCCATAACAAAATCTGATGCATTAGTTATTTAAAAAGGGATTTGAAGAACTATTAATTTGTAAGAATTGGAGTTCTAGTAAAGAACATCTCCAATTTTTTAAAACTTTATTCACCTCAAGACCCCTCTCCAAAATGTTTCTAAATGTCAATTAGATAGGTGTATTTGTTGTTTATAATTATTTATTTTTTGCAAACCCATCAATAACTAATACCTAGCATCTCAAAAGAAACATTAAACATTATGTTTTGTCAATGGAAACAAACATTATGTAATACCCATTTATAATAAGAACCAATGCACCAAAAAAAACGGAATTGAAGCTTACTTAACCCGTGAAGGTTTGAAAGTACCTTTGATACCAATTGAACATAAGGTATTTTTTTGGTGTTCAAAATGGATTCACACCTCTACTACATTTGAGATCAACATAGAAGTTTGAATATAAATCAATGTTAGTATTGCAATGTATTTGAGATCCCAAATTAAAACTTCTTATTGGTAGCAAATGCCAATTAAACAACAACATATTTATTAAGCAACATATTTACTATCTCCATGGGAAAGTCATGGATTATTACAAATACCTTGAATTTAGTACAAAAACAACCCTTTTCCATACACTAGGATTTTTTAGCAAATCCACACATTGTCAGTAGAGGAAAAGTCATTGATGAAATGTTAGACAATGGCTAGTATGACGTATTTAATTACTCATGGCTTATTCATGTAGTGGTGAACTTCCCATATCATTTAACATCTACATGTCTTATCCATGTTGTGTATGTATTTAAAATATTTTACAAGTATTTTCTTTATACTTTGTTGGCATTTCTCACTATTTTACAAACTAAGCATTTTGAGGATTATTCCTTATGGGCTTTGTATAGTATGTGTGTAGTTAAATATGGCATTGGTGCATTAATTAATCTAAAAAACATGACAATGAATTCAAATTATTCATGTTTTGTTTAGAATGCATATCTTTCATTCATCTTCATTTTCTAATATATATCAAATCATACCCCTATAATTTGATATGATGAACATCACAATTTGTTGAAATCAATTAAAGAGTAAAAACTACAATAGTAACTAGTAGCCTCTTTTTATCATTATCTTGTTCACTCTATGGCGATTGGTGCAAATTTTGTGTATGTATATACATAATTTACATGGTGTATGGGCACATCTATTAACAAACTTTGAATTTCAAATAAAATCCTTGACAATGTTTATTTGGAATAAATTTTTAACATCTAGACATCCTTGCTTTTCATTTTTATAACTTAGATATGGTTAGACTTCTTGTCTTAAAAATGTTGTGGTGTACTTTGTATGGCAAATATATGTTTTATGATAATATTTTCTAATACAAAAGGATTGCTTTTTTTTTTTGCAAAAATAACCATTTATTTTTTGCAATAAAATTTTCATATTTATTGCATCAACTTATTTAAATTTTTGCTTTGGAAATCTAATCTGAAATTATTATTGAAGCAACTGAATGTAAGTGCAATATCATTTTGATGTGATGCCTCAAACTTCTCTAAAAAGCTAATTTTTAGTGGTTTGAAAATTTCATCACTTCAACTGAAACTTGGATGGATGAATTCTATGTTTTGCTTAAAATAATACACATATTTTTTAATCTTGAATTTTGACAAGTTGCATGTTGGCCTCTATTACCTTTGAGTATCATGGAGTAATCTGAATACTCAAAAATATGCAATAGCACTATAAAACTCAATATTGGAAGAATCTAGTGATGACTTTCAAACAAAACTTTTGAACCTATAATTGATATCCATAAAATTTGATTTGCCATTGCATTAGCCAATGTTTACTAGTGATTTTATAGAAAGTATTTGAAAATACCTTTGATGAATACTAAATATGCATTAAATTTTGTTTACTTTCCTAGAATAACAACATCATGTTTGAATCCAAATTTATTGTCAAGTGATTTCAAAGATAAAAATCTTGCTTGTTTCATGAAGTAGACTTTAAAGAACAATTTTATGAGTTAGAAAGTATGTTATTATTGTAAAATATGCTTGTAGATTTCAAAATACAGAATGCTTGTGACACTGATTATTATTAAAATTCATACCAAGAAATGTGAAACCTCTTTATGCATAAATCATATTTAAATTCATTCATCATTTTGAGTTTTCACTATACCTAAATGGGTCAATAAGTGCCTAAAATTATTCAATCAATATTTGGGCCAGTGGCAAAGATAAATAAATAAATAAGTAAATATACTTTTTGAACAAATGATTAACTCCTAAATGCCTAAGGCACCCAATTTGGGTGTTTTCAAAAAATTGAAGATGGATAAATCCGTATCAAATCACTTTTTTTAGTGTTTTTTCAAAACAAGTTTCTTTTGAAGCTAAAGATTTTGTACAAGGGTGTCCATTGCAATCTTGAGTTTCCTAGTGTTAGAAATTCTTGAAAATGAGCTTCAAACACACTAGAGCTTAGAGAAAAATCCATATTTGGATTCATTTAAAATATATGTATGAGTAGATTTTGAAAGCCGTAAATTGGTTAAAGTTAAACATGTAATGATCTTAAACGTCATAATCTTTTGGTGACCAACTTTTTAGATATGATATGTGAAATGAGGATCGGAAGACTTCAAGTCACTTTTGCAATTTTAACACCCTCATGTTCAAATATTATAATCTTTCAATATAAGTCATGTTGTTGTGTTTTCTTTTTCCATGTAATCTCTGACATGTTAAATTTTAATTTGAATGGTTATAATTTTTTTTAACTTGATAAAATTTACAAAAAGGTTGGTTGATTGTTTAGCTTCATGGAAATTCTAAGAAGCTCAAAATGTCCTTGGGCATGTAGGGGTTAACAAAGACGACAATTTAGTCTACATTCTAGATTTTTGGCTACTCATTAGGGGTTTCACATATGCCGTTCACATGCGATTTTGTTCACGTGAATGAAATTGGTGAACAAGTCAATCAAGCCACCATTCATGTCCTCGCGTTCATCCATTCAAATATCCAAATTGTGGTGAACTACTCACCACCCTTTCAACTTTGCCCACAATCATTAATCCCGTACGGATCCCTTGAACTCCACTTTCATTGCTTCTAATTTGGAACCCTTTGTCTCCACAATTGTCCATTTCTAATTAAGATCTCTTCAGCTCCACCATCGTTGCTTCTCGCGCATTGCGATTCCTTGAATGACCTTGACCTAACAATCAACTCTGCATTCAAACTATCTAGAGGCTTGGAGCAAGAGCTAGAGGCTTGGAGCAAGAGCCAGAGGCGCAAAGCAAGAGCCGAGAGGCGGGCAACAACACAAATAGGCACGGGCGCGGAAGCAACAACATGAGCGGAGGTAGCATTAGAGGCAAGTAGGGAGAGGCTTCATGTCGTTCATGGGTGAACAAGCCATGAGAACCTCTTGGAGGTCCTCATGGGTGGTTCACTTCTGTGACTTCACGTTCACCATGAATAAAAACTTGTTCACAACCATTCATTCACCGTTTTTTGAGATACCTGAAACCCCTATTAGAGTGACACCAAAATTACTTGATTTTGTTGGTAAATAACTACATAATACACTATAACACATTGTTCTAATTTACTCTCAACAAATAAATAATGCATGGGTTTTTAAATGTACGGATGTCTAAATTGAGGAAAAATTTGTAGTTATTATGACTTAAGATGAATGTTTTAGTGTAGAAGATTACTAATTGATTTAGAGTGAAAGCTTATAAACGAAAAAGTGCAAAGACCATTTTAGAGCAACATTGCTAGTACGGCTAGATTTACTTATCATGTAAATTGGCCAAATGTGATGTAATGTGTCCTTTTGAGCTAAAATCAAAATTTTCATCCCAAAGGTGCCATTGAGGTATAATGTTGATATTTGGTCATTAGGAAACAATGCAACAGCTAAAATCAAATATAAAAACAATGCTAAATTTGTTTTTGAGTATTTTCAAGAATGTCTTGAAAATAGTATTGAGAAATAAAAGGCCATTTCTTCATCATAAGAGAGCCCAATTTCTTCACACAACATGGCTGGATTTATTTTCCAAATAAAATGATATTTTGTCAAAGAAAATGCTTTTAAAAATTTTAGACATTAGTATCTTATTGCAATTGAACATGTTTAAAAATAAATATAATAAATTTGCATGACGTGTGCAAAAAAGCAAAAGTTTCAAGAAGCACAAATATCTAAAGCTAGAAACCCAACATTAATTTCAATTGAAACAACTTCTATTTTTCATGAGTAACTTGCAAAGCTGTTTGTGACAATGCTTCTTTATTTTACATTATTGAGATGATTGATCCAATTACTTAGGCCTATTCAATTTGGTTAAATATATCAACTCATGTTAGTGATGAATTTACCATTGAATAATTGTGCTAAGTTGAATTAAAAAGATGTGTGCTACAGTGTGATGGAACATGTAAAATCCCTCGCTTGATCAAAGGTTAGAAGGTATTTGATTATTTTAAAAAGAAGCTTCTATTATTCTACTCATCAATGGTATTTGGCCTCAAAATAGAATAGCTTATTTTTTATGATAAATTAAATATTTAGCTCCTTAGAGCCAAAGTTGACAATGAGCTTCAACAAATTTTATTCATTAGAAAAGTTTCCTTACATAAATCAGATTGAAACTTTTGATAGGTTTTTAGTTAAATGTAAGGCATATCAACTAATACAAAAAAATCACATGAGTGATACCATTTTTTTTTTTTTTTTGATGAATTAAACTCATATCAATTCTCCTGTTACAAGTACTATTTGTGCAATAGTTGAAACATATGGATTTGAGGAGTTCTACATTACTTACTAACCATTGAATAATTTATGTTCTTATTATAAAATCTCAAAGCAATGATCATTTTTAAAACATGTCTCTACTAGGATGTTGTGATTGTACAATGTCACCCAAAATTTGTGATTGGTGTGTACACTTGTAAATTTGATGTGAAAATTAAAACAACTATCTCTGGCAAATTTGTGAAACATATGTTGTCATATCCACAGATATGAACTTAAATGCACTGCTATTAGTACCTCTATTTCATTTAGCATTCCGGTCAGTTTAGTTCAAAATTTATTCATGGGAATTACTACATCCAAAAAAACATGAAATACATTGTGTAAAACTTACTGCAAACTAAAATTCAAATCTTGCTTATAATCAGATGATAGCTCAAGCAACAAAAACAATTATCAGTTTGATTTATTATTAGCTCAAATACATGTATCCAATCATTCCAACTAAACACTAAATAAGTTACACTGCGAAGGCATTCTTTAGATATTTACATTCATACAGTAATTACATGAATTTAGTTAAGCTATAAAAATCAATTGAAACAAATCTATTATCCAATGTTAACACGATAAGATTATCTGGTTAAAGAATTCTTAGAAATAGAGATTTATAATTTAAACACTCAATTTGCAATGTGTGAAACTACAACCAATTTTTGATTTCATGGATGACAAACATCATTAAAAACTTACAGATTTTATTTTTTAAACAGTTCACAATATAGATGAACACATGTTTTCTTAGAATTTTTGATTGGACTGTGTTGTTGTTTCCTGCTATTCTTTTAAATTCATACAAGTCAAAATTTACCAATACTTCAACTTATAAAGTATTTAACAATTTACTCCAAGAGTTTCATTCTGTTTCATCTTTGAAATTTACTCGCATTTGAACAAACAGTGATTAGCTGTTGTTGTTTAATATTTTGGGTTTTTTTCATTTGCTTTTCTATTCATCTTTGAAGGAACCAGGTCATTGTTTTTATACTGCATTTCCCATTTGACAATCATAATAGGAATATGGATACTTCTTTTATAAGATCCTATGTGCCCAAATCTTTCCTTGAAGATACAAATTCAGATCTAAAATAAAGCATCAAATTAAAGTGAGACCTACTTAATTTTTGACTTGCGTTTTTAAATTAGGTTTTCATTTCCAACCGATTTTCAATTATGGATCAATTTAAAATAGAAACAAAATATCCATTGCTAAATAACACCAAGGAAATGAAACATAGATTAAGTGATGAAGATGCATCAAAAACATTTGATTGATTATTTTCCATATAACAATTTTGTGATGCTTTGAAAATTTATTATAGTTTTTTACATTTTACATTATAAAGCTGCAGAATTATTGAAGAAAGCTCCAATTGTAAGATAATCATTGATTCCTCATTTTAGACAAGATTCAGATTAATCTTCATCTTCTAAATTTAATGTATTTTAAATGTCAATATAAGTAAATGCAGCAAATTTATTGACCAAAATCTTGTTTATTGGTTTTTTTCTCATTATCTTCTCATTAATCAAACTTTCTAATTGAGTGTACGTATATAATATACAATATTCTAGGTTGTTGAAAACCACTCACGAAGCCTATTTATTCATTTTATACCCAATTGTTTAAATTCATTTATTTCACGAGGAACTCGAATAATTACAAGAAACACTTTTATCATGTATACACTTTTACAATTAATTTCTTGATACAAATCACATAACAACAAAAGTATGTGCACTAGTTTTCCTAACGTCATGAAAGAACAACAACACTCTCATCCAAAGGTGATTTCAAATTGAAAAAAGACATTCAGATTCTGAGCAGGTACTTCATGATTAAAATTTGATATATGTATACATACATTCAATCATGAATCGCAAGTTTTTATTTATATAAACATATATCAAGGCATCTAAACATTAGTATTGCTCTTTTACATCAACATATTCACCTAATTCTAAACTACCCTAAGTCCAAAAATTATATCTCATATGCAAAACAATAGGAGATCCCTCATCTCCACATTATGCGCATGCTGTATGCAAATTATTGAGGGATTTATGTAAAACATGGAAAACTTATGCAAAATATAGAGATATGATGTGTAAAACATTTAGAGATCATTGTCCCTCAACATTGGAAAACCTTTTACAATCTCATATACAAAAATCAAAAGAAAAACCTGTCCTAAGCAATTGATTAGTTACAATTGTAAATGCTCATAATCATGACTATATATAATTGAATCATTGAATCATCTTGATAGTCATTGTATCATAGTTGTAGATATTTCTAATTGTTGCATACTAGTTATTTAGGACACATTTTTTTTCTAATCACCACATTTGATGAATTGAGAAAAAAAATACATTTTGAGACTTTTAAATTTAGCATTTGTGAGAGTATTTTGGCAATTTAAAGTTAATTTTATGATCATTTCATGAAAACCCTACATCATTCATTGACATAAGGTCTAGAAAGAAATTATTATAAAATTCACTCTACATCACCAAAATACTCTCAAAAATAAAATAAATTCCAAAGTCCCACAATGTATCCTTTTCATAATGATTTCTTCAAGACCTTATGTTGTCAATGATGTACGGTTTTGATAAACATTATCATAAAAATCACTTTAAATTGCCAAAACACTCTCACCAATACAAAATTCAAAAATCCCAAAATACATCCTTTTTTTTCAATTTATCACATATGGTGTTTCTAAAAAATAAAGCTCATAAATACATAAATAGTCCAAATTGAGTTAAACATGAAACACCATATTAGGTAAATTGGGAAAAATGGTACATTATGGGACTTTTTACTATTTTACAATTATGTACATTTTAGTATATTTCATAAAAATAAGTGTGCATTTTCTTGTACAATAATGAAATCTCAGTGATTACCTCCAAGAACTTTGATAATTATTACTCCCTCCATCCCAAAATGATCTTCATGTTGACCTTTATTTAGTGTCCCAAAATGATCTTCTTGTTGGAAGAAGAAAGGAGCTAGTGACACTTGCACATAATCCAAAAGCATGGGCATGCTAACCAATCCCATGCCATCAAGTGAGTGGCCACTGGTGCTCTTCAAAAATGCCTCAAAAATGCAAATTTCAAGCATTTTGAAACCACACTTTGGAAACTAATTTGGAACTCAAAATTTTAGAACTATAGGAGGACATCAAACTCTATTCATAGGTCATTTTTTTTTTTTTGAAAAATGGTTCTTTTTGAGTTTAATCTACAACATTTTGTGTAACAGGAAGATCATTTATGGGACAGAGGGAGTATAACTTTGAGCCATAGCTATGTCTTACATTTATTGTACATGGAATTAAGGTGAAATACAAAATGGTCCCTCTGTTTTTCCCAATTTACCTAACATGACGTTATGACATTCTATATATCAACCATTATATTGATAAATCCTTACAGAATGTCCGATGCACTATCACAGCACACAAAGAAACGAGCACAAAGAGCATCAACAAAACCACTACCAAATGCAACAATCATGCATCACCAAAACTCGCACCAAAACTCGACTACAACAGCAAACCAACTCCGAGGCCCAGGATCATACAACCCAAACAAATCCTACGCAACAGCGCCATCCTACTCGATGGGCTCTCGATTCAAAAACAAGGACTCCGAACTGTGGCAACGAGGACCAGGCTCCTACGATTTCGGAGAACCAAAGCGAGGCCCTTCATTTTCTCTGGGAGTACGAGACTCTGTGAAATCCAACCATGGCTTTTCCATTCCTGGACCCGGAGCCTACAACAGTGACAAGTCCTCTTTTACCAAAAACTCTGCCCCCTCTTATTCCATTGGAGGACGGAGCACCATTAAAGACCACAGCTCTCAGAGCCCTGGCCCTGGTGCTTACAACATCGAATACCCTTCATCCACCAAAAGCAGCACTATCTCAGGTATCAAATTGGGGAAAATGGATCTAGAGACCAATATTGGTCCAAGAAAAGGCTGACAATTTGGTCATTTTTTTTGTAGATTTGGATGTGTCAATTTGAAAGTTTTTTTTGTCAGTTTGGACACTTTTTTTTTGTCAATTTGGATAGGTTTAGTTAATTTGTACATGTCAATTTGGACATTGTTTTCTTGTAGTGTTAATCACCTTAGCCCTTAAACGTCAAAAAGGCTCTTTGCAACCAGTACAATATGGGGGTATTTTTCTTGTATTTGGAATGGATCCACACTAGTATACTACATTTGAGATCAACAAAGAAGTTGGAATATAGATAAACGTGGTTGTAGTGAGCTATCACTTGAGATCCCAAGTTAGAATTTCTTGTTGGTAGCAAATGCCAAATATACAACAACGTATCTACAACGCCCATGGGACGTTTAAGGGTTAATCTTACACATAATCTTACATATAGTAAATGTAGGCATAGCTATAGCTCAAAGTTGTAGTTATTTGAAATTCTTGGAGGTAATCACTGAGACTTCACTATTGTACAAGAAAAGTGCAAGTTTGTGTTCTTTTGTGATATGCTAAATTATACATACCGTAGTGTGACATGGGTTTCGTCTTTTATTAATTCAAAAATGTAAAAAACAAATTTTCTGAAAAATGTTAGGAAATAAATAACAAAATTTATGAAAAATGGGTAAGAGATATGACAAAAAGTTCAGTAATTGTCCTTTGGCAACAAAGTTTATTTTTAATAAATCCATTGTAGTACATTGCATATTCACTTTTCTTTCAGTACCATACTCAAGCATCTTTTTCAAATCCAAATATATTGCTTTCTCTTCCTAGCTACCGGTACCTTCAACCGTTACCAATTCAATTAAAACCCGTTAAACCCATTCCACTTTCATTCATTGTAAACATTATAAGAAATTAACCATTTTTTGATTGTCCTTTTAAGTTTGAAAGGACACAATATTTCATTCAAATTGAATGTATGACAAAAAGTCTAATAATTATGTACTTACAAAAATAGAATCATCATTATTCCATTTAAACAAAAACAAACCTCTTAATATAAAAAATAATAATTATTATTTCGTCATTGCAAAAACAAAACCCATGTCACATAATGGCAGAAATAGTGAAAGTCACAGAATGTACTGTTTTTCCCAATTTACCTAATACAGTAGTAGTGGAGTACTGCAGGATCAAGTTACCACGTCAGCTCTTCGAGAGGGGTGTCGGATGCCACGACGACGAGCACGTTTGGTCGATCGACGATGAAATCAGCCCCGGCGTTTAGTTTTGGAGGACGTGCTCAGAGTCACTTGGACTCCACTCCGGGTCCCGGAGCTTATAATTTAGAGGTAGGGGGGATGAGTAAACGAGGTCCCTCGTACTCCATTGCCTCCCGTGAAAATAGATTCAAAAAGGAGACCAAAGGTGGGTTCGGTCCTGGACCGGGTGCTTATAATGTATCTTCTGTTGGTGGTCGTTCCGCACCTTCTTATACTATTGCTCAAAAACGCCATGAAACTTCTATTGCCTAACCTCAGTTAGCTGGCTTTGGCTTTTGTTTGATTAACTTTGATGTTGGAATCTCTATTAAATTTATCGCTGTTGGCGTTTTTACTTACGTCTTTGAATGGTGTGCAATTATTTGTACAATGAAAAAAAAAAGGGTTGTGATCATGAATGATGATGATGTGTTTGGAGTCCTTGTGGTTCAATAACTAAGGCTGGCTTTGGCTTTTTCTTTTTGGCTTTTATTTGATTATCTTTTCTGTTGGAATCATTACTAAATTTATTATTATTATTGTGTTTTTACTTACTTACATCTTTGAATGGAATGCGATTTTTTATAGAATGAAAAAAAAAAGGGGGGGATGATGATGAATGATGATGATGTGTTTGTACTACTTAACGGTAACACCATACTTGTTAATTTGGGAAAAACAGGTGTCCCACTTTGTACTCCACTTTAAACCCAAAAAGTTGCTTTAAATCAGATTCAAAGGTATCAAATTCAATCTCAGCCAGTAAAAAAATTTCCCTCGCAAATTCCTCCCCTCAGGTGAGGACACGTGTAGGTTTTAGGAGGTCACCTAAAACCTTCATATCAAAATCTGAAAGTCTAAAAATGACCCGGTTTTTCCAAATTAACAAATATGGTGTTCGGTTCAAGTTAGTCATGTTCATATAAGTATGGACTTCTCTTGTTGTTCTTATTGAATGTTTGGAGATCTCATCCTTGTATTTTGCATGTGTTTTCTAACAAGTTTTGATCAAGATCCCATGTTTTGCATGTATGTTTTCATTTGGATGTATGTTTTCCAATGTGTGGAGTTTTTCTTCTTGTAAACAAGTATTTTTCAATGTTTTGTTAACCAAAACTTACATATGAATTTTGGATAGTTCATAAGTAATTAAACATGACATAACTATTGTTAAAGTACAAAGCTTGGATTGTTGAATTGATTTTTTTTAGAATATTAAATTTGATAATATATGTTTTAATTTCTTGATTTTTATTAGAAGGTCGTCTCTCATGATTTGTTATCACTTTTCATCACATTACTTTCTTACGATCCTCACACGTCATTCCTATATTTCAGTTCATGAAACTAGGTGTGTAGACATTCTCATATTAGAGAATGTCTTTAATTTGAACAAAAAAGCAATGAGAAAGTGCTTTGATTTACAATTTATCGACAAAATACTTTTTTTTTGTTAGACGTCCTTAAATTTGGAATATGTTGTTTACTAGAATACGTTTATGAATATAGAACAATTGATGTATGCATGAGTTATACTCTTATACATGTAATTATATAGTGTTACAAAGAATCTTATCAAGCCTGTTTAAATTTTGTGTGAACTTGATAAATGCATCACAGTTTTGAAATTTCACCACTCGAAAGTCGAAACTGAAATGGTTTTTTATAAATTATATGGGGGCAAAACCTTATAAAACGTAACATGTGAAATTTGCGAATTACTGACAAAAAATTACGCGGTAAATATGTTGTTTCGAATAACAGTTTTAAATGATGGGAGCATATTTCAGGTTGTTTATGGCAATTTATATTTTTTGTCGTTGGCTTCTAAAACATCAACGTTGCTTTTAATAAATAAAATATTTATGCTATATGTATCCATTTATCAACTTCCTAGTCTATAAATGGTAATCTACAAACATTTTTTAGTGCAATGGTTCCCAAAACATCTTTAAATATATGCAAAACACAAGGAGATGAACATAAGATATGCAAAATACTGCATGGGAGATCTCCCCAAGATAACCCCAAGGAAATAGAAATTCCATAATTACAAGAATAGTTCATAACTAGTTACAAATACCATACTTGTTAATCAAAACTTTTGGTAGTGGATTTAAAAATATATATATTAATAAGACCTTGATGTCAATTTTACAAGTCAAAACTTTTGGTACTTGACTCAACAATATATAGTTATGCAAATCCACTACAAATTTTAATTAGTGAAATGAGAAAGGATTAATTTTCTCTCAACGATAGTTCCTATAGGTTTAACAACCAAAAATTGGATGTGCTTAGTCAAACTCAATTGTGGATTTTAAAAATATCTAATTTTTGTATTAGATATAATCTAGTGAAACAAAGTATTTTCTGCATTTTTTTTTCCTTTTTTTCTTTTAAAAATAATTACTAAAGAGATGTGAGACATGTATTGAAATTTGGTGCAAATTTGGAGTATTACCTTTTAAATAACCTCTAGGTTTCCTCTTTGTGAAGTTGGAAAGGTAACTTGAGTATTTAAGATTCTAATGCCATGTGCATGTGCCAATTAATAATTTGAGGTTACTTGGCAATGGATCTTTTGAAGCCTTGTTTTGTTTAAAATTGGAATGTAAATCATATACTAACACCTTTACTTGTTTATAGCTAAATAATGAGATTTATTAATATTCCATATTATTGCATATTTAGATCAAGTACCAAAAATGCAATTTTGTAGAAAGTTGCTTGAATATGGACATATGGCGTTTTAGTGGCATAGTCTTGCACACTTGCTTGCATGTATATACATGTGTGTGTGTGGTATGAATAAATACAAATAATGAAATCACGCAAATTTGTTTCAAATTGTTTTAGATTTATTTTATCATTCAATGATGTTTATGATTAGAGTATGTTCATTTTTAGAATCATTATCTCAAATCACTCTTTCGCTCTATACAATTTCCATAAAATACTTGTGGTTTTAGATTTTCAAGGAAGACAACTTTAAGTGAGCCATGTACTTGAGATTGATGCAAGGAGTTATGGGATTTACACGTACTTGCAAAGGATTGAAAGACTATATTTCCACCCTTGTTTTTTTGCCATACCAAAACAAAGAATCTTCTAACACATTAATAGGACTATTGTGAAGCTCAATTAAACTTGTTCTATTTTTCAATCAGGCCAAGACATTCCATTGGCAACATCTCATTTATGATTTTTTATAAAACTAAGAGATTTGTTGTATTATCATTCAATACAAATTTGGGTTCTTTGACATTAGAAAAACACTCAAAAAATAGTTTTGTATCATTTCTCAAGTTACTTTAAGATCTTATAATAGAAATGATTTTAAACTGTTGAATATTTCTAAGACTAGTTAGTGTATCTTGAAATAAATAAAAATCCCCGTACATAATCCAAGGTGATCACATAAATACTTCTACTACTTTAATACTTTATATTGCATGTTTAGTCCATTTTCAAATGTAGCTTTAGAACTAATTTAACAAAGCTAAAAATTATGTCAAAATATAATAAATGTCATTTGATAATCTGTGATTTATAATATCAGAAATCTAAGTTTCTATACTTTCAACGATTACATTTGAGATTATTTTTGAGTTTTCAAAATTTGTTGGTTTTAAATTCCAATTTTGGAGTTTTTAAATCAAGTCAACTCCTACAATTTTATGTTCTAACCTTGAATGATGTCAAATTTTGCAAGTTATAGTAGAAAATTAGATTCTATAGTAGGACTTAAATTCAAAAAACTAGTATCTTCATGGCTAAAATTCAGATTTAGAAAAAGGAAACAGAAGTTGTGAAGTATACAATATTGTTAGAAACCCATGCTTTGTCATTTGCAAATTTAACATTTTCTTCAGTAAAAAATTTAACATTTCCTTATTAAGGGGTTCTCCATTGTTAAGAGCTGCACCCACTTAAATTTTAAATGCCCAAATCACCAAATTTTGGTGTGTAGAACATCAAAATATGGTGCTTCAAGCATTTAAGGGTCAAGGAATCCATCTTAAAATTACTTTTGACTAAAAACCATTCATTTATAGTGAAGATAAACATTGTTTGACCAGTTGCAAGCAACTTTGTGAGTTATGTAACCTTTACGGATTAAGGGCATAACCCTCATAGGACAAGCCTATGACTACTTTTCCAAACTTCAAAGTTCCTCTCTTTATTTCCTCCCATTTTACAACCAAATGTGAATGATGTTTTTCATGTTTATTCTTCACAAGCATAATTACATGTCATCTATAAGTCATAAGGTTTCAAACTTTTTAGAGAGAACTTGGAATAATTATGAGTTTCAAAATAAGAAGTGAAAAGTAAATTCATATCAAATACAAATTTTGTTAAAAAGTCTTAAAATTCACCATATATTTACATTATATTGTTCAGAACATCATATTGCAAAAATTTCACCTAATATTTCTAAAATTAGGAAAATATCTCTTTATGGTGATAAGCCCAAAATTCAAATTGAAAGAAGACATCCAATCACATGAAATTTTTAAATTTTGAGAGTGGAGTAAAAATCAAACTTCATAAGCTTCATTTCTTTAATTCAACGTAAATTCAAAAAAAATTGTTTCTTGTGACTAATAAAGGGAAATTAGCAAAAATTGCTACGATTCATCTATATATATAATAGAATATTGCTCAATTAGTTATTAGTCAATTAGGGTCAAGCATGGCTCGGATTAGAATGTTATAAATGGAATAGAGTAAAATTACCTATGGCTTCACTAGACATTAACAACAGGTCATTGGCAGTTGCATTGTTATTGGTAATTGCACCACAACTTTCTCTCGACTAAAAGAGGGCACAGGGATAGGGGCACGGGGATAGGGGGCACAAGATAAAGGGTGGGGAGCATAATCTTGTTGGTACGACAGATAATATACTAGTTAGTTGATAAGTTGGGAATTTCCATTTTCTTACATTGAAAAGTCAAAAATATCACTAGGAAGGGATATCCAGTACCATTTGCTGAAAATAAAATCAGGCCACTCCAAAAACATCCACTTACATCCATACGGATTCCCTGAAACCCATGTCACTCAAAACATTCACAACACCCTTGCAGTCAGCTAAACTAGGCTCGACGTTGAACAGATGCAGTTCCAAGTACATGCACAGCGAACCTCTTTAATTTACATTTTTTCATAAATTAACAAATTAGCCTAATTTATGCACAAATTTGTATATTGTCATAAATTAACAAACTTATTTTTCATATTTGCATATTTGATATCATATTAATTGTGACAAAGCATTAAATTGCTTGCATTGTAAAACCCCTTGCATTGTGAAACCCCTTCAAGTGAGAGGTTAGTTAGTAATTAACAATGCTCATTTTTTGAAAGTTTAAGAATAGAGAAGTCAAATTCAACTTTGGCCATGCTAAGGAACATGGTGGCCTTGCTGCCACGAAAAGTGTACAATGATTACAATGTGGCATATGCCAAGTGCAAACTTTTATATATAAAGCAGTGGGCTTAATTTGTGCACATTGTCAAGGCTTAATTTGTTAATTTGTGCATTTATTTTTAGAAAACGTAAATTAAAGAGGCATGATGTACAGCATCTAATGATTCTGACAAATGTTTAGTAATTTGTAGAGTCTAAACCTCAGCATCTCTTCCGCAAATCTCAAATGACTCACAACAATTCAGATCTTCATTTAACATCCAAATTGTACATTCTCAAGAGCATTTGAATCCTCCTAAAAAAGAGATAAAATCAACAAAAAGAAATTAGGCACTACTCAAAATGAACATGAAAGCTATGAGAATGGCTTCCTTACCTTAACACGAAAGCTCAATTCTCTTGTTGGGGGTGGAGATACCCTCATAGAGCCTCACATGCACAAGCGGCTTTCCAAATATCGCAAAAACCTAACCACATGTAGAAAAAGGAATGAAGTTATATTCAAGAAGAAGGAGTGACCAAGTGAGATTTTAGCCAGAGGCGCATAACAGTGAACGCATCTTCCGCGGCCTCATCGTCTTCCAGAGAGTCAGGCCGGTGAACAAACCCATGGCCACGTCCAGCGTACACAACAGCTTTGGAGCCTGCAATTCTCTTTTCAAGCTCCTTCACCACATCGACAGGAGAGCTGGAGTCAGAGTCTCCAGAAATCAGAAGCAAAGGCACTTGAATAGAATCTGCTAAGTTAGGATCGATCCGTGTCCCATAGAATGACACCGCTGTTGTAAACGTAGTTGGTTGTCTGGCCACCGTTTGAATGGTCTGACCACCGCCAATACAGAATCCTACCACAGCGTACTTTGGCGTTCTGCTTGCAGATGATTCTTCGGTGTCTTCAAGCATCTTTTTCAGGTAGGCTGTGGAGGTGTCGATATCTTCGGCTATTCTTTCTGGAGTATGGGTGCTGCGCCAACTCTCGAAGTCCTCTCCTGTTGGTGGTGTTTGCTCGTCCCAGGGGTCTCCTCGGAAGAGGTCCGGGATTAACACACTGGCAGCATTACAACATACAGGTGGAATCAAAATAATGAATAGAAACTCATACTCAAGCTTATCTAAACTTGCTCAAAACAAAGTGCTTGTTAATTGAGGAAACGTCAAACAGATAGAAAATGTCAAAATGATTCATATACATTTTAAAATCAAACAAAAATAAGACTCTTTCCCTTTTGTCACTTCTGTAGTGCAGCTCAAAAGGTTACTCTTTTTCCATAGCGTAGCTATACAATAGATGTAGCTTGTTTCATGTTAGAGACTACAACTCAGTTTCTGAAGTAGCAACAAAAACCCAAACTTTATCGCTTTATTCTAGATTTGGGTTGCGGTGATTCATGCCTCCCCACTTTAGTCCAAAGGGTTATCAGAAAATAGAACCTACACTTCGAATTGAATTTCTGATTACCATCGAATACGGTTGAGTTTTTGAAAGCTTTATTCTCAGGCAGTAGGCAGTACAGTGACAAAAACGCTAAAACTGTTCTAATTTATTTTTAGCAAGAGTCCGACAAAATAAATAGTTGTATTCTCGGTAACGTTGGAGCCCAAAAACTAAGGTAGCACTTGCTATCTAGTTCTGCGTGGATTTTGTTCCTAGAACTACTCCCAACAAACTCACTAACTCATTCAAGATGGTCTGAGGGTCAGAGTTGTTATTCTCCTTGAGTCAAGCAAACATAAATTTCATTGTTGAGAATAACCATTCAACCACCAGAAGTCTTTAAAAAAGGTGAGGTGATTCAATGCAGAAGGAAAGATCGGTTGAGATATTCGTACTTGTAGCCAACGCAGGCCAACCGGTACACAAAATCTCGGATTCCACTGCTCTCGTAACCAAAGACATCCGACAAGAGAAGCACTCCTGCACCGTTGTTGTTTTTGAGTGCCTGAATGTAATAGCCAGAGAATCCATCCTCCTCCGATTCACCAATCTCAACCTCGAAGCCGTTCACAAGCTCGCAGACTTCATCGTCGGCTGATGAACTCTCCTGCTGCTCGGAAGTAGTTTCCTCCGCTTGTTGAGCATGGACTTGCACGTTTCTAAGTCGTGATAAATGTGCACAACGATGCTCACACCCTCCTGCAATCTCAACAAAGCACTACAGCTAGAGAGATCAGGATCACATAAACACAACTGTGAAACCATAGCAAATTTTTCTTCCAAAATACTTGCAGAACTCCTGGAACTCACACTCAAAGTAAAACAAGTGAATGTTGGCAGAATCCGAACTTTTCTTTTCAATTTGACACAAGCTTCATTGAAGATAAGTCAAACCACAACACCGATTTAAATATTACTAGTATAGATAGGCACACGCTTCGCGCTAGTTGGATAGGTATGGGTAATGCAACATTCAACTTTACAAAAAATCAATATCTCACAACTAGTCCAGAGTCTAACCCTCATGCACCATTAGTTTGGTTCTTATTTGAGAATAAAAATACCAACTGTTTTCATCACTATGTTACTTTTTAATACTTTGCTAGGGGTCACTTGCATTTTGTTGATTTTCTAGCACATGCTTGGAGAGCGTTTGGTAATTTATACTTGAGACATCCTTTATTATTTCAACTCCCACCAAAAAAAATTTAATTATTTTGGAAAAGGACATGGTTGGAGGACACTTGATGTTCTATATCTTGGGCATCTATTGTTGCTTCAACTTACAACAAAAAGTTCTAGAAAGAGTGAGAAAAGGAAGCACGAAGGAAAATCTTCTCACTTAGTAGTATATATATTATTGGTAAGAATCATACTATAAATCATATAATCTATTGTTTTGAACTTACCAGTATGCTTATTAGTACACATTATTAATTGAATTAAAAACAAAGTTCTAATAGAGTTTTACTCAAACCTAACATATGCAGTTTTGTCTGTGAGTTACTCCATAAAACTAAAAGCTGAACTAGATTTTGGTCCAGATTTACCTATATAACAGCATTGACATATATGATAGATTTGCGAAACTAAATCATAATTTGCGACAGTGACGTAATGCCATTACTCCCGTGACAACAAGCAGAGGTATCCAGATAATCATAGACACAGGAAACAAGGTTTGATATCAAGCACTTATTTAAGAAAACATAAACCTGAGAGCTGGAAAGAAAATCTGGATTCTGCGTACTAAAATTTGTCCAATTTTAAATCGCACATTGTTAGAAGAATGATCACGTATTCCAAATTCAAATATTCTGGACCGCATTTCAACTATCTAGTTTTACGCTTTCCACTGTTCTTTATCAAGATCATGAGATCTTGATTCTACGAACTCACAGACAAATTAAAGAAGGTCAAAAATTCCTTTAATTTGAAACTGAGCTAACAAGAAAATTCTCAAACTCCATTCTCTGTAGCCAAGGGATCATAAAACTTTGATACAACCTCGGAGATACGTAGTTGCATTCTCGACTTCGTTCTAAGCAACAGCACAGCACAGCACAGCACATTCTCACAGAGGATTCATGTACTCGACAAATCCTGAAACTACATAACTTTTACATATGGAATTCAAATAGTGCATTCTTCGGTGCGTTGGAACGAGAACAAAAATCAAAATCTGAGCACACGTGAAAGCGTGCTTGCAATTAGGTTTGGTTATCCTCGTTCTAAGCAACAGCACAGCACATTCTCACAGAGGATCATGTACTCGAAAAATCCTGGAACTATTTAACTTTTACATATGGAATTCAAACAGTGAATTCTTCGGTGCGTTGGAATCCTCTTTGTAACGAGAGAAAAAAATCAAAACCTGACCATAAGTGAAAGCATGCTTGCAATTAGGTTTGGTTAATGCACTGCATTTCACGTAGAGTCACGAGAGCAGTCAATTTCAAATTCACGGAATAGAATTAGCTACGATGCTTACCAAGAACTGATGACCACGGCGCTCCAGCACGCAAGACGAAATTACTACTGCGAATTCAAATAGTGCATTCTTCGGTGCGTTGGAATCCTCATTGTAACTAGAAAACAATCAAAATCTAAGCACAAGTGAAAGCATGCTTGCAATTAAGTTTGGTTATCCTCGTTCTAAGCAACAGCACAGCACATTCTCAGAGGATCATATATCCGAAAAATCCTGAAACAATATAACTTTTACATACGGAATTCAAATAGTGCATTCTTCGGTGCGTTGGAACGAGAAAAAATCAAAATCAAAACCTGACCATAAGTGAAAGCATGCTTACAGTTAGGTTTGGTTATTGCACTACATTTCACGTAGAGCCACGACAGCAGTCAATTTCAAATTCACGGAATAGAATTAGCCACGATGCTTACCAAGAACTGACCACGGCGCTCCGGCACGCAAGACGAAATTACTACTAGGAATTCAAACAGTGCATTCTTCGGTGCGTTGGAACGAGATTAAAAAAATTAAAATCTAAGCACAAGTGGAAGCGTGCTTGCAATTAAGTTTGGTTATTGCACTACATTTCACGTAGAGCCACGACAATTTCAAATTCAAGGAATAGAATTAGCTACGATGCTTACCAAGAAGTGACGACGGCGCTCCGGCACGCGAGTGAGTGGAGATGAAATTACTGCTACGAGGAGTGCGGACTCCGCTCAGAACAACACGTCGACGCAACGGGGAAGCGTTAGGAAGACGAGAATGATGAGAAGGTTGAGCTAGAAGAGAAGTGGCAGCAGCGAAGGATGACATGGCCATGGCCATGGCCTGCAACGGCGACGACGACGAGGTAGACTGGTGAGGTAGTAAAGTTGGTTGCAGTGCGGTGTAGCGATGGCGGAGCTTCGTTTCTGTGGCACTGCGGAGGAGATTGGTCATGGAGGACAGTTCCAGGTGGAATTGAGCGTGGCGATGGGGGAGCTTGGTTCTGTGCCACTGCGGAAGAGATTGGTCGTGGAGGACAGTTCCAGGTGGAATTGGGCGTGGTGTTGGAGATATTTGTTTGGAATTTGTCGCTTGGGTGGGATTTTTATGGTGAGTGAGTTTGTTTGGATAGAGTGGTGAGTGAGCTGGCGGTACGTAAGTGGCTGGGAGCGGCATGGCGCTGTGGATGGAATACTGGGGGTCTCCGAGACTGAAACTTTTGTGAAGAATGAGAAGAAGTTGTGGAGTCAGAATAGGAGCTAATGGGAGGAGCTAATGGGAGCACTGCTCTCTTTGTTGATTCCTAAATGTTCAAGGGTGTTTTTTTTGTGTTTGGAAGGTAGTTTTGAAGTTTTTGAATTGTCCTTCTAAAATCATTATTAAACATCAAAACAAAATTGTAACCGTTGAATTTTGAACTTCAAGGTTTTTAGATGGCGCTACCAAATAAACCCAAAATGGTCGCATGGATTTTAACATACATGTAATTGAATGATGTTGACTATAGAAT
This sequence comes from Ulota crispa, assembly GCA_963920765.1. Taxonomy (NCBI): domain Eukaryota; kingdom Viridiplantae; phylum Streptophyta; class Bryopsida; order Orthotrichales; family Orthotrichaceae; genus Ulota; species Ulota crispa. The sequence continues at coordinate 2,541,331 of OY987246.1, forward strand.
TTTTTGCTTTCTTTGGAGCCGCCTGAAACTTCTAATGCTAATTGGCAACTTTTGGATACAAAATTGGGAAGCAGCCACTTAGGATGCTTTAGTGTTTGTTGTTGTTTCTTCAAAACTAATGTCCCCCCTTCCAAATCCATGACCCTAGTTTCACAAATGAGCTTGCAACGCAACTATCAAAATGCAAACACCCAATACAAAGAATTTTTTTAGCTTCAATTATTGACCAAAATTTAATTTGAATGAAAGAAAATTCAACGGTGAAAGGATACTAATTTCTATAACAAAGACGTTCCAAGTGAAATTAGTCTAAAAGCACTTTTAGATTTTGTTAGATGTCAAAATTTCAGTAAAAAGGCCCTTACTGCCCAAGGGAGTGCCCAAGGGAAATCTTCACCTTTTGCTCAACTTGATGCCTGCCTTTTCAATGTGGCAAGTTCTCATAGGCTTTGTGATACTATTCACAACACTATTCACGACACTATTCACAACAGAAAATGTATGCTTGTAGTTAACCTTCCACCAAAAATAAAGGGAATAAGATATGGAGGAAGTTGAATTTGAATGGTGAAGCTAACTTCAGCACGCAACATTCCCAAAAAAAAAACCTAAAAACAATAAAATACGTGTCCACAATAGAGTTTCAAAGTTTCTTGAAATTATTTGGACACCAAAATTATGGTGCATTGGGCATTTAGGGGTTAAGAGCAAATTCGGCATAAAATATTGCCTCAAGAATTTGGCCAAATTATTCTTTATATCAATCTCCAAAAACATTCTAATGGCCCTTTCACACCCAATGTTATGGAGCAAACTAGAGAGTCAAAAAGCGGTGCTATGAGCTGTAGCATTCACACTTGGAGTATTATGGAGCACTAAAAATGATGTGGAATCCAAGGTGGCATCTCTTAACACTCACAATTGTTAAGTGTTAGCAGTAGTGTTACGATATTGTAACATTACAAAAACATAGATTTTAGGATTGTTGAGGGAGTGTTATGGAAGTGGGGAGGAGTCACACGGTTAATTTAGCTGTTAACATTGCTATTGCATTATGTAAAACTCCAATGTGAAATTGAAACAAAAAAATCTCTTAAAATATTTAGTTTCAAATCAGAGTAGTGTGAATACAAACTAGGTTTTTTAAGCCTATCGATATTAGTGTCTAGTACTGCATTTTCCATAGCTGGGTGCAAAAGGGATTAAAGTCAACCAAATTAAAAAACTACAATGCCAAATATTATAAAAGTCATTAAGCTTAGCTAATTCCAGAAGGTTGAGACTAATTCTAGAAGGACTCAATCTACTACAAACTTTGTACCGAGGGCTACTTTTGGAAAGTCAAAGTTGCTTTGAAGAAAGCTTGATTCTACTAAAAAAAATTGGTTACTTGTCAAACAATAACAATTTTTTTTGAAAAGGCCAAAGCTTTAGTTAATTATCACATCTGGTGCTAAATTACCTTTCTCAAAAAATATTCAATTTGGAAGACAACTGCCAAATCTGCTCTTAGTCTACAATAGTGGAGCATGGAGAATAATTTTACCTAAAAAAAGTAAGAAAGCAAGTTGCATTCACACGCTTAACTGATGACTCCAATTATGAAGAGGGTGAAAACAAAAAGAGCAATATGAAAAGAGACATGCATTGGCAAAATTTCACATGCCCATTCTTCTTCATTAGAGATGAAAAAAAAACTTCTAGTTTTTCAAAGAATGGGGCCTCCACTAATCAAGAAGAAAGTGCCAATTCCCCTTTTTTTGCTAAATTGAGAATGGGGTGACAAAGGTGTGACTACAACTATTGTATAATAATATAAAAAGTTGCTTTACAAATAGGGGTGGAGGTTGTTTTGGAGTCTTAGCAAGGTTCAATTCTTACTTATTTTATTAAGGAAAACTTTCATGTTATATTTGAATTGGCTATGGTGATTAGCATTTTTTTACTTTAAAAAATCTAAATATTCAAATTTCTTGCAATTTGTGCAAAAAACTTAGGAAATCATTCCTATTTTTGGATGTTGTTGATCTATAGCACAATTTTGTAACTCTTTTGCTTTTTTTGCATTTCCAATTTTAGTGCCAACATGAAAATTGCCCTTGTTCGAGGTTTAAAAGCTCAATACATTTTAACACTATATATTTTTTTCCCTTTTTATGGTAAAAAAACTTGGTTTCACAAGGTGGCTTTATGGCTACTTACTTGTCTTTTCCCCAATTTTCTCACACATGAGAGAGTTTACGTTTGCACTTTTTTGCACCTCCCTAGGTGCGCAAAACTTTTTGGTGGCTATTGAGAAGACTTGAATTTTCATGAGAAGACTTGGAATTTGCGTGAGAAATTTGAGAAAATGCCTTGAAAATGCCTCAAGAAACCTTTTATTTCCCTAAGGCTTGAAACTTTCTATTAATTTGTTTTCTTAGATCAATCAAAGCCTGATTTCTTTTTCAAACATATCATCTTTCCAAACCAAAACTTAATGTAAGGTAGCAAGAGATGAAATTAATGCTTATCATGCCTCATACCCATTTGAAGAAATAGTATTTTATGGCATGTGTTTAGGAAACACTTCATCTACAAGGCTACAAGGAGTAAAGATAGATGCATCAATATTGGCTAAAAAATTAATCTTTTGTCAACCATTATACAAAACAATTGTTTAAAATCATTGTGCTTAACCCCTAAATGCCCAAGGGTGTTTTTCTTGTTTTCGGATGGTAGTTTTGAAGTTTTTGAATTATCCTTGTAAGATCATTATTAAACATCAAAACAAAATTGTAACTGTTGAATCTTGAACTTCAAGGTTTCTAAATGGCACTATCCAAAAAGAATCCAAAATGGCCGTGCGGATTTTAAGATATTTGTGATTGAATGATGATGAGTATGGAATTTTTTGCTTTTTTTGGAGCTGCCCAAAACCTCTAATGCAAATTGGCAACCTTTAGATACAAAATTGGGAGACAACCACTTAGGATGCTTTAGCGTTTATTGTTGTTACTTCAAAACAGCAATGGCCCCTCTTCCAAATCCACGACCACAATTTCACAAATGAGCCTGCAATGCAACTATCAAAACGCAAGCCTCTTATACAAAGAAATTTTCAACTTCAATTATTGACCAAAATTTAATTTGAATGAAAGAAAATTCAACGGTGAAAGGATACTAATTTCTATAACAAAGACGTTCCAAGTGAAATTAGTCTAAAAGCACTTTTAGATTTTGTTAGATGTCAAAATTTCAGTAAAAAGGCCCTTACTGCCCAAGGGAGTGCCCAAGGGAAATCTTCACCTTTTGCTCAACTTGATGCTTGCCTTTTCAATGTGGCAAGTTCTCATAGACTTTGTGATACTATTCACAACACTATTCACAACAGAAAATGTATGCTTGTAGTTAACCTTCCACCAAAAATAAAGGGAATAAGATATGGAGGAAGTTGAATTTGAACAACGAAGCTAATTTCAACGTGCAACTTTTCCCCAAAAAAAACTTCAAAACAATAAAATCTGTACCTTCAACAGGCTTTCAAAGTTTCCTGTAATTTCTTGGACACCAGAATTATGGCCTTGGCATTTAGGGGTTAAAAAATACGTAGGTGCTTATCACAATAATGCACAAAGGAGAATAAAACCAACAAAAGGAAGATTAAAAATCTTCTTATGACTAGCAAGACTTGTTGAAATTCTTTGACATGTTTGAGCTTGTCATTTTTTGTAACCACGAACTTCTCTAAATTGGACGTTCATAAATGTTTTATCTCTAAATTATATTGTCTTTCCAACATCAAATTCATTACTTAAAAGTGTAGTTTGTCTCCCATAGTTTATTGCCTTCTTGAATTTGGATCTTTGATTGATGCAAATATAGACATATCATGCAAATACAATCACAAAGTATCCATATTTCATTTGTTTACAGTCTCTTAACTTGATTCAACCAAAAGATTTATGAGTCCTTTGAGTTCAAACATGAAAGAAAAAACTCCTTGGAGCATTTGACGTAGACCAACTCATCTAGTGTGTGAGTACATGATACTATAATTTTCCAAGCTATTGGTGCTCCCTTCTTTGATATTTTCTGAAATAAACAAACTTGAAATATCAATATGCTATCATTTTGACTTTTTGTTGTGTTAGAATGCTCAAAAATTGCAAAATTTTCTACCTCTAGGTTTCTGTTGTAAAAACATTTCAACTTTGATAATCAATGTTGAGATTGTTGTGATTTTGAGCAGCATGATTTTTGTTTTTAAATAACCTTGTGAACATAGACTATGTGACCATGTTGTCAAAACTTCATTGCATGTTTTTTTGTATTGCTACTATTAACATGAAACTAAAAAACCATGTGAGAGACACTATAGGGTGGAATTTCTTATTGAAATTTACAAATTAGAAATTAAGTAAATAAACGACAAGGTGGTTGACATGTATTTTGAGTTTAAGAAAAGATTTGAAGGGTTCATTTATTCATCAAAATAGAAAATTTGATACTTTAAGGTGGATTTAAATGCCAAAAAATATATACACGTAGGGTTTAATAAGATGCCCTTGTCACTTATTGAATATCCTGAGTTTTCAAAGAACAACCCCCCACCCCCCCACCTCCCAAGGAGATCTCCTAAAGTTATGAATTGTTAGGGACAAAGCTCTAGAAGTCACAAAGAAATTGAACCTTTTTCTTGAAACTTGAAAATATCAAGTTCTTTTTGAGGAAAAGATTAAAAAAATTCATTGAAAATATAAGGCTTAAATAATCTCAAAAAACTTGGAGTAGTAGTATTTTATAGTGAACACTAAAGAAAACTTGATTTGTATAATAAAATATCCAATAATTCAGAACATGATTATCAAATTTTAAATTTGCATTGCATTAAAATATTCATCTTGAGGAATGTCTAGAAAAATATATGATAAAAAGTAAATATTAGAAAGCTTCACATTGTAAATTTTGCTCAAAAGTCACAAGACCATATTTGATGCCAAATTAACCCTTAAATGACCATAGGGCATAGTATATATGCTGATGTATAACTGTCATTTGCTATCAGTGAGAAATTCTAATTTGGGATCTCAAGTAGCTCACTAGAACTGCATTGATCTATTCTCCAACTTCTTTGTTGGTCTCAAATGTAATAGAGGTGTGGATCCATTCCAAATACAAGAAAAATTCCCTATATTGTACTAGTCGCAAAGGGCCTTTTGGTTGTTTAAGGGTTAAAGGAGAAGAACCAAAATCTAAAAGTTCCAAGATATACTTTTTAACAAACCTTTGAATTAATTCAAAAATATCTAACTTGCCTTGAATTATATTTAGTAATGTGGATATTTCATTCATAAAATTGTAAACAAAAATCTAGAAAAAATTTATCCATTTTTTGGTATGCACCTTACGTGATGATGTCCACTATGAATATATACATCTATATTAATAAAAGAATAGCCGTCAGTCAGTTAGGGCCTATCATGTAACAACGTTCAATCAGTTAGGGTTGGGCATAAGTTTGGTTTGGGCATGACTAGGATCAAAAAGGCATAAATGGATAAAGTAAAATCACCTATGACTCTCTTTTATCTGTTTCACTAAACGTGAACAACAACTCATTAGCAATTGCACCACAACTTTCTCTTGGCCAAAAGAGGGCACGGGGATAAGGGGGCACGCGGGTGGAAGAACAAGGGGATAAGGAGACACGGGGATGGGAGGACACAGGGATAAAGGGGCACAAGGATATGGGGGCACGGGGATAGAGGACACGGGACTAAAGGAACACGGGGATATGGGGGCACAAGGATTAGGGAACACTGGGATAGGAAGTAGGGGGCATAAACCCATCAATACGACGGGGAGTATACTAATAATCAAATAACAGAAAAATGAAAATTGGCTATTGCAGGCCTACTCTGTAGCAAGCTACGTCAGAACGATCTGAAAATGATAAACTTTAGGGTTTTGGGCAGTCCATAATAAAACGTCATTCGTCCACGTGAGCATTCCACATCAACAGTCCACGTCAGCATTCCATATCAGCAGTCCACGTCAGCAGTCCATGTCAGCAGTCCACCAAGCTTTTCTGCGTCAAGCTCTCGCCTCAAAACTCAAGCAGTGTCCCAAAGTGCACTTCTCTTCAAGAGTTTATCGAGTTCCAATTCCCTTCAAAAGGCGTGTGACGCAAATTTCCAAGACAAGTTCTCCTGGCCGAGCATATCTCTGCGTTGCCTCAACAATGGATCCAGCCTTCCTGTTTGCGGGGGTGCGCTTGGACAGGAAGAAATTCGCTTCCGATTTCAGTCGTTTCCAGGTATGTCCCCAACTTGAGGTTTCTCTTTGTGGCGATTCTTTTTAATCTGCATTTCTACGGAGAACAGACGTTTCACAAAATGATCACGCTATGGAAATAAGACTATGAAATCTCAGATTGAGTGTGACCGCAAGCACCGATGGTAATTTTTGGATGTGCTAGCAGCGGGAAATCTAGGGTTTGATCGACCTGGTAACGAATTCAGGAGCCATGGAAGGAAATTGAAACCTCTGCGGGTCAGGAACAAATCAGGGTTTAGGGTTTAAGGATTAGGAGTTTGACACACTTCTTATGCATCGCAGCCAAAGAATGACGACAATGGCGTGAAAGCTCAAGAGGTCGCATCTGCTGCAGCGGGGTCCTTTAATGGAGTCGAGAGAAGTAGCCAGAGCAAGAAAAGAAAGAAAGTGCCGACGGAAAACGGTATGTTTAAGGATTTAGGGTTTGGGGTTTTAGGTTACCAATTGAGTGCAATTGACTGAGTCTACAGTTCTTTCGACCGAAATGAGAGAGATAGAGAAACATTCTTGTAAATGCTGAAGACCATTATTAGTACTTTTGAGGTCCAATTATTTAGGGTTTAGGAATTGCTGAATATCATTATTAGGACTTTTGGGGTCCAATTATTTTCTGAGTCTTGTAAATGCTGAAGATCATTATTAGTACTTTCTGAGGTCCAACTATTTTCTGAGTCACGGTTGTGATGTGTATTTGTAGGCTCTGAAGCGACCTTTAATCTATTCAAGCGCAGAAAGTCAGAAATTGTCGAGACCCCTGAAGTTGATGAGATTGATGAAAAATCAGAACCTGTTGCCACTGGAGCTATACCGGAAGCAGAGGTAATCAATGCAATGTTTTGAATTGTTACCTTAATTTTAAGGAATCTTAATTTCACAAACTTTGTCGAAAGGCAAACTACCGATGTTTGCAAAATATTGAGGGCTACGTGTTTAATTTTATGGTTCCAATTTTCTGAGTGGACGATTGCTTTTGAAACATTGATTTCAGGCCTTGGGGTTGTCAAGGAAGAAATATCAGATTCATGTCTCTGGCCGGGATGTTCCAGCCCCTCTTGTTTCGTTCGAGCAGCTGCGGATTCAACATCGATGCAGAAAATATTTTATGAAGAATATTAGAGAAGCAGGATATACAGAACCGACACCAATACAACGTCAAGCAATCACGACTTTGTTAATGGTAAGTTTTCTTGAAGATTTAATGTGTTTACTTTTATCTTTACCTTCCAAGTTCCTTTATGTTCATGTCTGGTACCTTTCTTTTTCATGTTCTATCCAGTTGCTTCATTCTTCAACAGAATGCTGCTTTTTGTGAATGACATCTTTTTGTATTGATTTGCAGGACCGGGAATGCTTTGCGTGCGCACCAACCGGCTCAGGAAAAACGCTGGCTTTCACACTCCCAATTCTCATGAAATTGAGGGTAAGCATACTGCTTTTATCCAATGTTGGTTGGATGTTTTTTTAAGTACTTCTTGAGCACCTCGTTAGTGAAGGAGGAGAGTACACCAGGCGCATGATTGCCTTCTAAAATTTTGCAGTTATTCTAGGCCATTTGGCACTTATGCAGAACGTATGCTTTTCAGGTGCCAAGCAAAGAAGGATTACGTGCACTTGTTTTGTGTCCCACAAGGGAACTTGCTCTACAGACTACAAGAGAGCTTAAGAAACTTATTGTCGGCACCAAGTTTCGAGTAAGGGTTATGACCAAGGCGTTAGCCTCATGCAATGACTTTTCAAACTTGCCTTGCGACATTCTCGTCTCCACTCCTCTAAGATTGGATGCGCTTTTGAAGGAGTCAAAAATAGATTTGAGCAAGTGAGAACTCCATTATCCTCTTGAAGTCCATTATTTGCCAAGGTTTCTCTGCTTGCTCTTTGGTTTCTGCAACCATTTTCTTAACAGAAGTAAGATCTGTTGGCTGCAGAGTGGAGTTTTTGGTTATGGACGAGTCAGATAAGCTATTTGAGATGGGATTTGTAGAACAGATTGACTCTGTTGTAGCAGCTTGCACCAACCCAAAGATTATACGTGCACTTTTCAGTGCCACCTTACCAGATACAGTGGAAGAGCTTGCTCGCTCTATCATGCATGATGCTGTTCGCATCACCATTGGAGAGAGGTATGAACATCTAGAGCAGTTCAGATTTTTTTTTTTGGGGAAATTACAAATAGGGGCATGAAATGAAAAATATTACAGATAGGGGCGCAGTTTCAAAATAATTACGAAAAGGGGCGCAATTTCAAAATAATTTGGAAAGTTTTGTAATTTTTTTGGTTTGGACATTGGTTGATTTAGACATATCACATGAAATGTTAGCTAACTTCCAAAAAACTTAAAGGCCTCTCCAAATCAAGCCTAAATAAAGAAATTTTAGTAAAGGGGATGACAGTTTTTGGAAAGGCCTTCAAGTTTTTGGAAGTTAGCTAACATTTCATGTGATATGTCTAAATCAACCAATGTCCAAACCAAAAAAATTACAAAAATTTACAAATTATTTTGAAATTTCGCCCCTTTTTGTAATTATTTCGAAACTGCACCCCTATCTGTAATATTTTTCATTTTCATGCCCCTATTTGTAATTTCCCCTTTATTTTTCGATGTTTCTGTAGGTTCAGAGTAGCTGCCCTGTTGATTAAGTGGTTATAACTATGCTCCCATGCCTGCGGGTTGGTATGGTACTAGTTGTTGTCAATACTGGAGAGGATACATATATGCGTTTTTCTTATGCGTTTGTCTCGTTCAGGAACTCTGCTGCACAGACAGTCAAGCAGAGACTAGTCTTTGTTGGAAGCGATGAAGGGAAGATATTGGCATTACGGCAGATATTCAACGAGGTTATCATCTTCCTCGTCTCATTTTGTTTAGTTTGCCATACTGGTACTGCTTTGTCAAATTCTTTGTGGTCATCTTTTATAGTGCCCTATATCATGTGCAGACGTACTTAGTCTGTCATTTCGGTTTAATTGTACAGAGTTTGCGGCCCCCAGTGTTAATTTTTGTGAAAAGCAAGGAACGAGCAGCAGAGCTTCATAAACAGCTGGCTTTTGACGATCTTAGCATTGACAGTATTCATGCTGATCGTACTCAAGCTCAGGTTTGCTTTCATTACCGTGAACAATGAATGTCAATAGCCTTTTAATGGTGAACAAGGGAAATATTTGAATTCTTTGACATAGCCTGCAGGGTGTTGGCTGTCATTGATCTTGCTTCTGACCTATAACGTTGCTAGATCTTCAGTCCCATCTTATCTTCTGAAGTTTTCTTATTAACATGTGAAACATTGCCATTGCAGAGGGATGCTGCAGTTGAGAAGTTCCGAGAAGGAAAGACATGGGTGCTTATTGCTACGGATCTGATGGGAAGAGGCATGGACTTCAAAGGGCTTAATAGTGTCATCAACTATGACTTTCCACCTTCAATTTCGTCATACATCCATCGTGTTGGTAATTATTGTCTCTTGGACTTTTTTTGTTGCAGCTTCTATTGTTTTATGTTAGCTTCTGGTAGATGCAATTAATGCTCAGATATTGTGACCTATGAAGTTCTACTTAACTTGGGGTGTTAGAATTACTACAACCTTGTTCCAGCTTATGTAAATGAGCCAGGGACGTTCTATGCACTGATTTGAATACTGAGGCACTTGTCTGCTACGTCAGATTTACAAGTTTTGGTAATTTTGATTTTCCCGTTTCTTGTTTTACCAATTTTAAATTCCCAGGCCGCAGTGGAAGAGCTGGAAGGTCGGGACAGGCAGTTACATTCTATACTGAGGAAGATATGCCTTTATTACGTTCTGTTGCACACGTCATCTTTGCCTCTGGAGGTGAAGTTCCAGCGTGGATGCTGAATCTCCCCAAAGTACAGAAGCAGAAATTTAAAGCTCGTGTTCCTGACTCGAATGGGGCGTTTTCTGCCACTGAAGTCGCAAAGAAGAAGCAACAAAAAAATCCACAGAGCGAGAATTCTAAAGACTTCAGGAAGACCAAATATTCAACAAAGCAGCGGAAGGAAATGCCAAAGAAAAACTTTGTGTCCATTCAAAAGAATCAGAAGACAATGAAAAAGAATACAAAGAGCTCTAAGAAGAAGGAATAGGTTAGGACTAAAAGTTTTTCAGAGGTTTTAAACTAGAAGGTGGACTGCATTTGGTAAGCCAAAAGAAAGGTATAACCCTAAGGACTGAAGACTTCAGGAGGAGGTGGCGCTTAGGACGGTAAATCTTTATAAGCGGCGTTTCTATCAAGTTCATGTTGCTGCTTCGACATCTAAGCAAGGTATTTAAATTGAGAACACAAGATAAATTTTTATGACTTCCAACTGTAGTTTTTTCTTGATTTTCTCTGAATTCTACCTAATATGCACTTTTACCTCATACATTCTTCTGATTTTGCTGTGATTTTTGGTGCTTGCTTTGCAGGAATTTGGATATTTAAATGGACCAGGACGACGTTCTAGGTCATCCAAGGGTGGTATAAAAGTATGTAGGTTATTTTATTAACAAGTTCGTGATTGATCATGCGGCTTTAGTGTTTCCCACTTAGTTTCGTCTATGATTCAACTGAGTGTTTTTTTTTGAAGAGTGTAGGATTATGAGTAATTTGATGATGAGAGGGTTCCATGCCTTGCATGGTGCTTTTTTAACCTGGTATTTGTACTGATGGGAGCATGATCCATTCCGGTGTTCGTTTTTTGTGTACATGCTCAGTTTTGCGAATCAGGATTTAAATTCGCTTGAATTCGGATTGTAAGAATTGTATCTACGGCAATCAAAGATCTCTATAACTATGGAATTCATGCTGGTTTTGTGGTGACGTAGAAAATTCGTGAGAAGGGGATGTGCAGATATGTCAGTTTCTGAGTTTAAACCCTACGACGGATGAAAGTCTAAACATAGGATTTAGCTCAAGAGTGGGCCATCACAACTGACAGCACATGCCAAACTAGTTAATTCTGTGAATGAAAGGATAAGTCAAATCCCAACTAAACCCGTTGAGAGAAAAATCACAAGTTTCTCTCAACTTACAATAAGAATATGCTGCACAAAGAGAGGTTGTCCATGGTAGCAATCACTACAGATAATCCAAAGCAAGATTTACTGAGAATTTTGAATGATGAATAGATGATGCCAACAATTACTTGTTTGAGCCCGGCGTCCATATTGTCGTGGACACGTTGAAATACAGTAAGTCCGTGCAGAATTGGCAATAAATATGAAGTTTATAACATGCCCAACATTCCAGATCACAAAACCACGGCCATAATGTCCTGAAGGAAATCATATTTACACAAACTGACGCTGAATTCCATAAGTATACACATGGGTTGTTGCTGCTGTTGCAACTACCTACTTTAGTAGCTTGCTTACTGCAGCACTAATGCGCTCTTCAGGTATCTGCCGGTAGTTGTCATAGAAGTCCAAAATCTCCATTGCGATGTTTTTAATCTGACAATCCCGTTCCAAAGACGTTTCAATGAAAAAAGTACACTCACATCCGACCATCAATAAACTTTCCACAAAATAGAAGAGGTTTGCACAAAGTGACACAGCATGGCAAGTCTACATCCATAACAAGCTGACCACAGAATGACAGCCTTCATTTTTGAAAGACATTTATACCCATGATTAAACGGAGAAGGGGTTGAAGTCATACCACATTCATATCAACACGTAGCTCTTCGAACCATGACCTGGTGTCCTTTTCTTTGAGCACGCTAGCGATGTAGATGCATGCAAGCGCTATCATGAAGGGCGGGTACATGAGAATGAGATCAGTTCTATACGAGTCATTCACCAGTGACCTGCCTTGCACCAAAATATACCAACATCGCATGTGAGATCACAAAGAACCTTGATATGATTCATCGCTACATACGTAAGGTAGAAGAATCTTAAAACTACTAGGGATCTGATCCAGTCTCCTGTACTAACTCCTGTTATCACGTGCTTAAACGTATCAAACGATTAGTGTAAACACTTCCTGGCTAAATATCCACGGCCACTAACGTTTGCCGGAAATAAGATTGTCTACTGTCAGTTTTAGTGATCTACAATTTTTCAGTTTAGAACTACATAAGCCAAACCTCTTGAGACCAATTTTTTTTGCAAAGATCTCTCACACTAGTCTCGCAAAATCACACTCCTACGCATGTTAAAATGCTTACAGTAATGAAAATAGTAAGCACTACCTTGCATCTAGGAGCTAATTGATTGAAGAAATTGGCAATATGCATGGTTTACTAAACTTCTCCTCACAAAGAAGGTGAAGGGGTTCACCAAGTAAATGGGGTCAAATCCGTCATGTTCCCATCTTGCAGCAGTCTGCATTTGCATACAAATCTTAGCAATGACAAGAATTCTGGAAGCGCTCCGATGGCTGAAGAATAAATCGCTTTCTCACAAAGTTACAAGCACTAAGTCCTTATTGAGCAAGAGACAAGAACTTCTTTCAGCAGGAGGTCACCAAAATATCTTCTTTCAGGGTTCATTCGTAACATGTGAGAAGAAACTTACTGGATGAGAGGACGGTAGGGGTGATAAATCACGAGGTAGTAATCTAGTGCTTCCAGCAGCCGCATCTCCATCTCAAGCACATCCTTAATATCATACCGATAAGCTTTATCTTCATTAGCTGTCCCAGTAACCAAAACGAAATTAATGAGACCCTCCCGAAGAGTAGAGTGATCTACGTAGTATAAGTGCAAAACGAGAGTTCTCAACGTGGAAAAGATCTAAGAGAGAATAGAATCATAATATAGGGACAAAAAAGAAGCCATAGTTGTTTTACAGTGATATAAATAAAGCTTCTTCAAGCATCATGCTTTACTGCTACAAGCATTTTATGGTAATGCAAAATCAAGTTGTCACATTTTCAGACAGTTGCAGAGGGGCATGCTTACAAGTAAAGAGACTCGTGAAGCCTGTCCTAACTTTCCTTGTGTAGATAACAAGAAGCTTAGCTTGCACTGTGCTTTCTTCTGCTTTGGAGGCCAGGTACAGACATGTAGGCGCAACTAGCCTTGGATCAAATTCTGAAAAACTCTTTCTGCACTCGAGAATATAAATGCTGTCAACGAAACGGCACCATATACATCTGATTGGAATGACTTGTATTAGCACAAGAAACAAACAAAACGTGCGATCATAGGAGCAAAAAGCCTAAGGAAGATGATCGCAAGTTCATATAACTGGAAGAATAGACATATTGAAATCACATCAGGCCGTGGATTCCATGACAAAATGCCACAAGAATAATGCAAAGTCGAAACTTAGAACCTTGTTCAAACGTAAGATGGTACCATAAACGAATGAATAAGCGCATGGAAAAACATGCCTGGTATATATTCTTCTAAAATATGCAATAGCCGTTGCAACCACCCTGCATTACATTATAAATCAGCGTCTGTAATTAATGATCAGACGAGCACCTCAAAAGATCGACCTCATCAACCAATCCAACTACAAAACAGAGACCTCACAATTCTCTAGTAAGCAATCACGGGGTTTAGAGAAACCCTAAATCTCAGCAACATCCTTGAAGTTTAATTCTCTCCAATTACTAACTACAAGATTAGCCATTGCGTACAAGAAACTTGCTAATAAACATCATACAGCCAGATAGAAAGAAATTGCATATTCAACTCACCGTTGACGAACTTTAGCTTGGGATCCTATCGTTTTGATATCTGCAAGATAGAAGCGACTATGATAGAAAGAATGCAACTAAAGACCAGGAAAAGAAGAAGAAGAAGAAGAAGAAGAAGAAGAAGAAGAAGAAGAAGCAAAAAGAAAAAAAAGACAATAAAGACGAAATGCCTACGAATCAGCAGCATTATCCAGAAGCCCTCAGGATCCATTCTAACCAAAAACCTCTTCTGTAAAAGTAGCAGAAATGGGAATGAATGAAGCAGGAGCGTATAAAGGGGAAAGCAGGTTGAGAACCTACAATAAGAAAACTGTATCTTCATCAGTTTAACGTCCTCAGGGGTGAATCCCCGCTCCGAATCTGCTTGAGCGACTTTGCTCACTTCATCTTGATCCAGTAGCTTCTTGCTGCAGCCATACAAATGCCCCGCATCAAAATCAACACACATCTAGCTACAAGCAGATGCAATTTGAAGTAGAGAATACTAAAACCATTTCAAACCTAATCCTGTCTCCAATTAACTGCTTCTTGTTACCAAAAGCAATTCATCTCACTCGGTTGGCCTTCATATTCGAATGAAACTGAGAAAGTCCTATTAGTCTCTTCAATGGTGATCTACAAACTCACAATTCTACGATTGCGTAAGAAATCATCAAACAGTGATGGAAATAAATTTTTATCTTAAACAGAAAATGATCTTTCAAGTCAGCTCTGTTGAGTAATCGCACACTCCTACATATTAATTGAAATTTAAAAGTAAAGGCAACAGTATCCTCTTCTCTTCAATCTGATCCTCAATTCAACAAACCCTAATTACGCAAATCACCGATCTCCATTTCAAAGCAATTGCACGAATCGAAAGATTTCAGCATGTATAGAAAAGTAGCGGTAGTAGTATCAAAATTCGCAGTAGGATCAGTCTTTTATAATTGAAATCTCAACAAGGAGGAGAAAGAGAATTGTTACCAGTGCGAGGACGCCCAGAAATTGGCAGCCATCTCAAAACGTAATTCCACCGACACAGAAAAAAAGGATTCGCGGCTTCTTTCTTTCGTGTGTTCCGTGGTTTAGGGTTTTCTACTCGCGACTCCGGACGAAGTGCACGTTGAGAATGGTGTAATCCATGTCGGATTTTGCAGCGACACGCTTGCGTGCAGCAGAGATCCAAACCCTAATCGCAGAGTTCGAAGGAGGGTTTGAATTTGAGTTTCGCGAAGACGCCGGAGTTGAGGGAGAGAACCCCAATGCCGCGAGTTCCTATGCCCGTCGGGCTTAATTCTTACCCCTAACCAGTCCAGTGAAAATCTTTTGGATGAAGTGGCTTTAGCTTTTTTTCTAACCAAAAAATGGTTGAGTAGCAAGTGTGGCTATATTTTTTTAACAGATGTAAAGTTGGATGCTTTCAACTTTTCATCAAAGCTAAACTTCATGATGGTTTTGTGAGAAATTAGAATATTGCACTAGTAAAGTGGGGCAACATCAAGTAGAACCCTGAAAATTGGGCTCCTACTCTCAAACCCATGTATAAAAGTTGGCTAAATATTTTACATTTTTTCAAAAAATACTATAGAACAATTAGCCACACCAATTTTGGTGTAGCAAAAAAGCGATAATTAGCACAAAATGTTTTCACTGCTAAACACCCATGAGGACAATTTTCATCCTCTAGCCTTGAAAAAGCATTATGTACAACAGAACAAAATCAACGCGTTATTTGTTAAATTGGGAAAAATAGAGGTACCATTTTGTACTCCACCTTAAACCCAAAAAGTCACCTTAAACTAGATTCAAAGGTATCAAATTTAGTCTAAGCCACTAAGATTTTCCCTCACAAATTCCTCCTCTCAGGTGAGGGGGCATGTGTACTAAAAAAACGCTCTGGGCTCGGTTTCAAGTGGTCACCTGAAACCTTCAAAAGTCCCAAAATGTAATAATTTTCTCAATTTAATGAATAACGCGACTGTCATGGTTTTTTACTTGTTTTTTTCCAAAGTGATTGTAAACACATGATTCATCATAGAAGGTAAGTAACAATCTTATTAAATATACTCATATTTTTAAGTAACCCAAATTGTGAGAAAATTCAAAATCACGGTGTTAGGTCCCAAGTTGCCCTTATTGCAATTTTCATGAGGTCATAATGCACTATTGACTTTTGAAACTTTTAGAAGCAATACTATTGGTGCCCATCAACCAAAACACTATTGAAGCTACAGTATAAATATTGTTGAAGCTACAGTGTGGGCAGGCCACAGCCACCTAGCAGTCCATTAAGCATTTGGGAATTAAAAAAAGGGAAAATTTCATGGACACCCCTCAAGTTTGCCATATTTTCATAGATATCCCTGCTTTTTCAGAAATTTCATAAATACCCTTGGACCAAAATTTTCAAGTGTTTGTTTTGTTGTGCGTATCACTTCCTTTTTTCTTTGTGGGCACGCACAACAAAAAAGAAGTAGTGTGTGCACAAAGGAAGAAGGAAATGACATGTGCAACCAAAAACGGTTAAAATATTTGATCTAAGGATAATTGTGAAATTTCTGAAAAATTGTAAGGGTATCTATGAAAATATGGCAAACTTCAGGGGTATCCATGAAATTTTCCCTTAAAAAAAACAAAAAAATTCAGTAGTAAAGACCATCTCATTTTGAATTAGGTATATGCTGAATATGCATTGATGTTTCATGAGACAATGCATCAAAATAACATGGAACTGGTAATGTTGTGTAATCTCAAATAATGTAGTAGAATAATATGTTTGGAAAAAAAATTGATCGAAATGATTTTTTGATCAATGCCGATACATCTTTCAATTTAAATGAATACAACGCACATGAAGAAATTCTTGACAGTTTGGCATCGTATTATATGGATTGTTGATTTTTTTTTTTTGCAATATTTCAGTT
The DNA here is from genome assembly GCA_963920765.1 of Ulota crispa. Taxonomy (NCBI): domain Eukaryota; kingdom Viridiplantae; phylum Streptophyta; class Bryopsida; order Orthotrichales; family Orthotrichaceae; genus Ulota; species Ulota crispa. The sequence goes on from OY987246.1 coordinate 2,558,200, forward strand.
GCTCATATACATGATGGTTGTTATTTGGGTTGATAAGGGTTGGGCTCAATCATTTGAGTTGTTGCAAGCGTCAATTAATAATTTTGTTCAAAAAAATTAGTTTGGGTCATATTGCTTATGACCATTGTAAATCTTGTCAACATTGAGGACATTTTTTATAATAATTATTCATTTAAAAACTATGTCAATGATCAATTTTGTTGTTCATTTTATGGAAAGCATAATTTAAATGACCTATTGCATACAGGTCTCAATTATACAAAACTAGACTTGATGAAAATATTAAATGAGTTGATCAAAATAAAAAACCATACTGAAGGAAATAATATCTCTACATGTAGCACCTAAACATAATATTTGCGTCTGTGATACTAAACCTTTCACTAGCTTTGATAATTATTGGACAAAATAATTGTTAAAATGAGATGTTGTGTTGTAATGTCCATGAGATTAATCAAGAACAACAACATTAGCTTGTTTACCGTATGGTACCATTCTTATGACAACAATTCAATACAATGGCAAATTATCGGAATCCATATAGAAAAAGTTGTTTTAATCTTTAATAAGGAAAATATAACTAGTGAAGAAGACCATTTGCACTAGTCTTAATGTTGCTTCATTGTATAAGCTTGTCTTACATCTTCTTTGGTTATATAATGCAGGTACATTTTTTACTTATTACATTTTCACCCTCCAACATTGCAAAAGATTCTATAACATTTTTTTACCTTGTTTTTATTCATGGGAAAGTTTTGTTATAAAGGGTTCAAGTCTTTGATTCAAGCAACCTTGAGAACCAAACTTGCAATACTTGAGGGTATTTTGAGGTAATGGGCAGTAAGGTAATATGCTCTAAAATTGTCACTTTAAAGGTTGGTTTGCTTTTTTCATGGGCTTTTTGGCACAAGAAGAATTTTGTCTAATTTTTAAACAAAGAGAAATGGATGCTAAATGTACTTGGGAGTGCACTCCCCGTTTTCTTTTGGTACAGGTGCAATCAAATGAAGGGTTATTTTAATTGCCTTGATTCTAAATTTTTGACATGGCTTGGAAATAAGTAAGCTTCACTTTAATAGGCTTTGGGTCTTTATAAGTAATGAAGGGTAGTGTTTATTAATCAATATTACGTAATTTTTAGTTCTACAATAGGGTTTTTAAAATCAGAAATAAAAAATCAATACTTTTATTAGCTATAGACTTAGTTTTTTTTTCATGATCATTACTCTTGCAGGTATCCAAAGCAAGATCCAATGCCCTATTTAAGCAACTTCTTCATGGTTGTTTATAGGCTATCAGGACACGCCATGTGTCATTCAAGCATATGGTTTAGAGATATAGTATTGGGGTAAGCTGGGAATTAATTGATGCAAGCTTTATCGTTCGTGGGTTAGTTGACGCTATCTTCTTGTGTGGGCAGGATTAGTACATTTAGGTTACTTTTTAGCCACATTGCTCAATGGCTAATTGACAAATGTTGTAAATGCATTCATGGTGAATCAAGGGAACTCTTTGTTTAAAAGTGCAAGCCATAAGCCACTCTAACTACAGGGTTCAATTTTTGCATGCCTAAACCCTAACAATGAATGTCACTGATTCTAGAACTAGTGGATGAATTTCTTCCCATGTCATTATGTATTTATAATGAACATAGGGTACAAAAAAAGATGATAAGAACTTTTTAAAAATGAAGTATAGGACATATGAAATGCCTTCACTTTAGAAATTTAGGTAAAGATAGCCCTATGAATATCCAAATAATTTACCTACATAGCCTCCCTCTTATAGGACCTTGCACGCATGTTACCCACAAAGATCCTATATAGTGCACTCTCCAAGTAAATGTAACATAAATTTTTTCATGTTTTTTGAAACATTATTTAATTATTGATGCATTTTCAAAGTTTGCTATAGTAGGCACCTATTTGTGACTCTAGGTCTTCCTTAGTCCTCTTGCAATTTGTAAAGAGATGAGGTCAAACAGAAGAGTATGATTGGCTCTTAAGCAATGAAATACACTGTTTCTTTTATGACTTAAAGGGATCCATTTAAGGACCACTTCATAACCATTCATGGATTATCTATGGGACACTTTTGAAGAAAGGATGGCTTTTAGAGCACACTACCTTACTTTCCTTGCCATTCATTTCATTATTTGGAGAGGGGAATAGATTAGAAGTTTTTTGCTTTTTATTTTTTCCTTGGTCAAGGAGAAATTGGGAAGAATCATTCACAAGGGCACGCTCATCCATGAAGCCAGGTATTAATTGTAAATTTCATTCAAATTAACATCGAGAAACTAATTTTTTTAAGGGATTTGGCAATTTCATTTTTTAAAACATACTTCTTACAGAATAAGTTTGGGAGTGTTGAAAATTTGGCATGAGGTAAGATTTTGACAAAAATGTGCCTCCAACAAAATTTGCTGGAACATACTACTGTACCCTACGGCAATCTGACTGTGCTGAGGTGGATAACAGGGCCTTCACCCTCTCCAAGTCTGGTGTGTGCTTATAATCAGGCCAGGTCCAAATTGATTATTGGCTTCCGACCAATTTAGACGAAGATTGTCACTTCTTGGCAACATAAGGCATTTTTATAAGAGTGTGAGTTTATCAGTTAAAACATCTTGAATAAGACATGTTGTAAATCTCGCTTTTAATGAGGTTGTTGTGTTTCTTATACCTTTCAAGAGTATTAGCTTCATTTGAATCAAAACATTTTATAAGAACATGATTATCCAAGTTTGTATTCAGAATTCACTTTCTTTCCTTATCATTAACAATGATTTTATTCTCTTGAATTTCATTGGTGGAATATGTTTCTACTAAATTTTAGATGTAGCAACTCAATGATAACATCATGAAATTCTAATCTTGCTCAATCATTGGAACTTTACCATATTAATTTTAAAGTTCAACATTGGCATTGTAGAATAAATTTATAGTGTTATTTGAGAAACTAAAAGTTATGACAACATTATAAGACAAAATGTAAATTTCTTTATGCAATCAAGATTATTGAGAATAATGATTTTTTGGTTGATTCATGTATATCAAAGGACAAGAAGAATCATATCATAAACCTCTTTGACATAATAAAACTTTGAAAAGTAGACACAATTGCCTCAACAATGAGACTTGCCTCATGTGATACCACAATCTAATTTAGAGTTGTCAATTGAACAAACATGAGGTAGGTACTACTAGTTTCTTTTTTGTAATTTAGTATCACTTATATAAAGTATAAACCAAGTAATTTATGCAATATTGGACTAAATTAAAGTTGATTGTATTCAATCAACAATATTCCATGATCACTTTAGCAAGGTTTAGACCACGTGATCTAAACCCGAAATTTAGAACTAAGTTTTTTTGAATTTGCATGTTACAACTTTTTGACATATGAATATTGCCAACTCAACAAAATTAGTGTTTCATAGAGTTCAATGGGCAATGGAGATTTGTTTTCAGTTTGTGCCCACAAACACCCTCATCACAAACTTGATGCATTTATCCAATGGAGACACACTTGAAGAAGCAATCAAAATTAAAGCAATCATAATTACAACCAAATTCAATGCAATAGCAGTTATTGATACAACAATTTGATATGCCAAGCCAGCCAACAATGTAAAACTCCTCCTCCACTACTTACCAATCATTCTTTTCAATGTTGCTACAATTCAATGTTGCTACAATTAACTAACGAGCTAGTAATGCTAATCCAACATAGTCATAGCTTCTATTTTTTGTTGGGTGTTTTGAAATTATTTTTTGTGCTTTCTGGTAAGACCGTGAGACCATAACCAAGCACCAAATCTTTGAGGAATGCTATATTGCAAGCAGGGATTAGTGAGCACTAAGCAATGAGATAGTCATAGCTTCTTTTTTTTGTTGGGTGTTTTGAAATTATTTTATGTGCTTTCTAGTAAGACCGTGAGACCACAACCAAACGCCAAATCTTTGAGGAATGTTATATTGTGAGCAGGGATTAGTGAGCAATGAGATTATAGTGTTTGTCAAATTTATTAATTTTCACCTACAACTGTGTACATAGGGTCTTATAATTGTGTATATTTTAAGCTTTCTTCTTGAAAAACTTGCTATTTTTTAGTTTTTCCATTGATCTTCAGCTCAAATTTTGGTTCCCCTCATACACTGCTCATAGCTCACTATTTTATGCTCACAAAATAGCTTTGTCCATGCTGGAGTTGCAAACTGCAAAGACGTCTAAATGCCATATTCATTAAATTAGGAAAACCCAATTCCCAAGTTATACTTCACCTTAAACCCATCGTTTCTCTTTAAACCATTTAAATGCTAGATTCAAAGGTATCATATTTGGTTTGAGCCATTGAGATTTCATCCCTTGCAAATTCCTCCTCTCAAGTGAGGGCACATGTACCAAAAAAAAAACGATGCTGAAACCTAGAGCTTGGTTTAAGGTGATCACCTTAAACCAAATTTATTCCCAAAATGGGTGTTTCTTCCCAAACTAATGAATATGGCATTTCTAGCAGTTAACCCTTGAGCACCCAGCCCATATTCATCAAAATCTAAACCCACTCACACTCAATCCAACCAAATCGTCATCACAAACATAATTCACAAAATTTAACCATATTAAATGGTAGGTGAGACAAGCTCCAAAATATAAGGAAAAAGACAAATGATTTGACCGTACCAATAAAAAGATTATAACAAGTCAAACAAGAACTTTTTCATTTCTGAGCGCCCCATTTTGAGATCCTCTGGCGCTCAGGGGTTAAACAGTGGAAGCATACACTCAGTTCGTGATATTGAGCCACTCTCCCCAATCTGAGCAGTTGCAAAACATGTAACTTAGAGCAGCATTCTATAGAGATTAAAAGCGTCCTGTAATGTGCAGAGTTTGGTGAGCTAGCTCCCTGCTGGATACACCGCCAATCTGTAGGTCATTCCACGTGCAAGCGACGTCCAGCTTGAGCAGAAACAAATTCTACGGAATGATGGCTCTGGGAATAATATGATGATGACCAAGTGAGCGGAACCGATCCATTCATTTCATTGGGACGACGACGTCGTGGTCGTGATCGTGGTTGGAAGAAGCTACAGATGTCGAAAGGAGGAGGGAGATGATAGTAATATTGAAGTGGCATATAAGAAAAAGGTTGTTTGGTTTACTCTATCGACTGATTGGATTGGTAACGTATGACAAAATATTGATATGAGAAACGACATTTCAGGGAAGCTATTTTTCATGGTGATGAAGTTGTATGTTCATTTCACGTGATGTGGCCTCAATGGTTGGATTTTGTTTATATATGTTTATTGAAAGGTCTGAAAAGAAAGAACACCATAAGTGAAGGTCGAGATTATAAGAAATGACCATGCTTACCATTATACTTCTTCTGTTCCTCTGAAAACGTCCCAAAAGCTTCCTCGTGAAGGATTAACTGTGTTTTTAGAGTCTTTGCGCTAGTGACACATGCATTCCAGAATCAATGTACTATCAATCGAATGTATGCAAAATCTCCAATTTTGATGTTGCTGTTTAGGCACCTCAAATTCCATGCAAAAAATATCATATTTCTGCATGTTGCTAGCTTCTTTCTTATTATTAATGATTTGAGGGTTAGTAGCAACAATGATACCTCATATGGACAAAGCCAAGTTTGTTAAGAGAGAAATGCTCTCTAATTGCTTAACTTGCCCCCATGAGATCATTGAACTTGAAAAATGCTTTCTCAATGTTTGAAATCAGCAAAAGAGAGCTTTTTAGTGGTACAATAAATGTGTGTGATTTGGAGCCTTTTAGAGGGACAGAGAGAGTATCCATTTCTAGGCTGTCATCTCTATAAAAATGGGCTCCATTAAAGTTATGAAATTACTGAATGAACCATCACTCATGATAGATTGAAGGACCAACATAAACAATTTTGGTTGTTTTGACGATCACTCTTGATGGCATTACCCTAGTTCTAAAATCATCACTTGTATAAAAGTTCAAGATTCTGATCCTTGCATTCAAGTACTTACACAAGTGATCATTCCCGGCTCGAAGGAGCAACTTCAATTTCAGTGTATCTACTATTCTACAATAGGCACTTTACTTTTAGAATTTTTTAAACTGCACCAATCATCAGGGCATTTTTTTTGGCGAAAGAAAGCCAGTTGGAGACAGATCTGGTACCCTAGGACGAATCTGGGCAGGTCCCTCCATGTATTATCCAGCCGCGCCTGGACATGTGTGATCTGTGTGATCTGGCGAAAACTACTAGGCTGAAAAAAAATGCCCTGCTAATCATATGGCATACACTTTACTATTGAGAATCTATTGGCTTCTGAAACGCTAAAGCTATACTATGACAAGTAAGATACCGACAGTACTTTAGAGTCCACAAAAAGTAGACACACGAATAAAATTTATGTTTTGCAAACATTGGTATGAACTCCATGCTTAGCAAGCTCCAAATTCTTTCAAGAATTCTGATGGATGTCACACTGATACGATACAATTTGAAATCAAAACAATCGGAGAGCAATGAGCATGATTCAGACACAGCAACTCAAACCAGTACTAAGTGAAACTAAACTCTACTGGGAAGTGCACTCAGAGTAACATTAGAATGCCATGAAAACCACAGTAAAAGGACTAGAGTCATGTCGTTGAGATACACTAGAATGACATAAAAATGTTTTTCTGACCCGGGTTTCTGAGACATTATATAGCAATGAATGTTATAGAATCATGGTGCCTGCTCCCAATTATGAATGCTGACTTGTGGTAACTTATCAGAACTTCGCTTGCAGTATCAGTTCATCAAGAATGTCTGTAGAAAACATGAGACCATTTTCGTGACCAGAGGCTCTCCGGCTGCTATTGTTGCTAGACTCAGGAGCAGGTTCTAAGTTGGAACCCTCCTGAAGATTCAACCGTCTCCATCCCATATTGTTCTCTGAAACCGCACTATCAGCTTGCTGAAACGGTGCTGATGTAACAAGATGGCCATTCATGTCAATCTCGTTTGGCACAGCAAACGATGCTTGCGTCAATCGTTCACCATGATTAGCTGACATCAGCTGGTTATTAGCCCCTTGCAAGAAACTGGCTGACATCTCGCCATGACCACTTTGAGGTGGTTGACTTAACCCACCAGGCTCAGGTGAAACTAACTGAGGAATCTCGCTGTTGAGCCACAACCCAAACCAATTGGCTTGTGGTTGTCTTAAACCAGCTTCTAATTGCGCATTCCTTGCTTGATATGAGCCTGAGGTATTTAAACTGGCTTCAAATGATGTATTCCTTGCTTGGTATGAGCCTGAGGCACTTGGACTGGCTTCAAAAGGTGTATTCCTTGCTTGGTATGGTCCTGAGGTACTTGAACTTGCTAGCATGTTACAATCAAGAGGACTGGGACGAAAAGAAGCATTAGGTATTTGAAGTTGAGTCGTTGGTTGGGTGGGGTAAAGAGCCAGTTCGGGAATGAAAGATTTAGACAACGGTTGTGTGATTCCTTCCAATTGCCGAGCTGGTGAGGGTAAATACAAAACTTCCCTGGCTTCAACGCTTGCTCCTGCACCATCGCCAAGTCCCAGCTGCTGCCTGTTTCCCGGTGAATATACCGCTTCCCTGGCTTGAACGCTTGCTCCTGCACCAAACACCATATTAGGTACATTGGGGAAAACAGAGGGGACCACTTTTTATTCCAACTTACTCTTCCAAACAATAAATATGTAGGCATAGCTATTAATAGCTCAAAGTTGTAATTATTTGAAATTCTTAGAGACATGCAATCAATGTACATAATGGCAGAAATAGTGAAAGTCCCAGAATGTACTGTTTTGTACCCAATTCACCTAATATGGACGGTCCATCTCCAAGGCCCAGCTGCTGCCGGTTTCCCGGTGAATATACCGCTTCTCTGGCTTGATGAATTGCTCCTGTAGCATCGGACGGTCCCAATTGGTGGCTATGTCCAGCTACCGAAGGTATGTACACTGATTCCCTGGCTCCCTGGCTATCAGAGTAGTCCTGCTGCATCGGAGTGCGACGTGGACTGGCCATGGGATGGTTCAACTCCATGTAGAGATTGAGAGGAGTGCGGGATGAGGATGAGGGCCTGGCCATGAGCGAGTCGTCGGTGCTGGTGCTGTCGTCCATGCTGTGAGAGGCCGACGTGTTGGTCCGCTTGTCCACATGGCGTTCGTGATGCTGGTGAAGGTACGTTGCTCGCACGGCTTTGCTCAGCATGTTGTCCCTAAAGCACCTGCGCGCCTCTTCCTCTGCAACCTGCACAACAAACCACTCATAACCAGATCATTTTCTTTTCAGCCTGACACTTTATGCTAGATCATACATGTCCAGTGGCTAGTGGACAATACACAGAGGGGCCTGCCCATATTCGCCACGTGCTATCAGATATGTTGCCAGTTTGGCTTTCTTTCGCTAGAAAAAAAAAACACCCAACCGGTTTCTTCATGTGAGTTCTGCTGACATGGGTCGCTCCCGGTGTCGCTTAGCAATTTACTCACGGGAGAACAGTCCACAATCAATAACCAGCAGGGATAAACAAAAATGAACAATTCAAATTCAATAACCGGGTGTGAGATGCCAACTAGGCACATTTTCAAAGATGAATCTAATCCTTTAGCGGCTGATGTGTCACTTAGTAATTGATTCGTTTTTACTGAAACCAGGTCAGGTAATCGTTTTTTTAGAACTGGTAGTCAGTGCACAACCGGTTCTGCCGAGCACTCTGCAGAACCGGTCGTACAAAACCTGTTCTAAGAAAACGATTACCTAATACGTATTCAAAAATTGATCACATCCCTGTATTCGGGAATCTCGATTGTTTGGTTTGACAGGGATTGTTGGTATAAAAACACATTGCTAACTCCATTCATAACTCTAGCCAGACGGTTCTGATCACTTACACACGTACTTCAATCACATTTGTCACAACAGCAATCACTCGCGAAACTTGACCTAGAACTGGACAAGCAACAGCAAAAATGGATCGACTGTGCACTGATTGCTGCCATGCACTTTCAACTACGTATTGTGATCTCAATACTTCGAGTTAGAAGATGTGCTATAGCGCTAAAGATTCAGTAGCTTTCCAACAAGCACAATCAGATCTAAAAAAAGGAGCCAAAAATCTCAACAAAAAACGATGGATCTCTGTAATAAAACTACATTCTTTGGGCACCTTCACGGATCTCAGAATTCCGAGGTTAGAAGGTGCGTTATTCCTGATAAGAAGCACACAATCTACAAAAGCTTCATTCGAACAAACTGTGCTTTTGAATTGGGTCGTACCTGGCTGGCGTTAGAGCCGGCGCTGGCCAAGGTGCCGGCCAGGTCGCGCAACAGGTCGGCGATGGGCTGGTGAGTGACGGGATCAATGCCCATGTCACACAATTTCTTCTTCAACCGCGTGTTCCAGTGGTTTTTGATATCGTTGTCTGTTCGCCCTGGAAGTTGAGCTGCTATCAAGGACCACCTGCCATTCCATGCCATTGTCCATTTCAGAGCTGACTCTTCGTTGTATTTTTATGAACAGTCACCGGTCGTTCAGGAGCTGGTCCTCAAAAGAAGACAATTTTATAGTCTTAGTTCTTAAAATTTACGAGAGAGGTGATGCTTCAAGGGAAAGAAAGACTTGTTTTTTTTGCCCACAAGGCTTGACATTCTGTACCGTCAAATAAGAAGTCAATGGTGGTTTCAATATGAAACTATCTTTGGATTCTGGTGCAAAGGTTAGTGCAAAAGACTTTTTGTCAACATCACGTGACAATTATTATATGTTTTTAGAAAATTGGAAAGGTAAATCATAGAAGTTAAAATTCTACCCCCAATAAGTTGTATACAGCATGTCTAACTATTGTATCAAGCCACGTCCAAGTGTTGCATTATGACGTGTTTAAGTATTGTATCACACCATGTCTAAGTGTTGCATCACGCCATGTCCAAGTGATGCATTACAACATGTCCAAGTGTTGTATCATAGTGCTATACAAAAGATGTTACATATTGTTTCTAATTACACTTGTAAGGATTTGTTGAACACTTGAACATATTGGCAAGGGGGTGTCATGAAGTAACCTGCTTCCATGGGAGGCATGCAAGTTGGTAATGAGCTCCTCCTCTTCTTCAGTGAAGGCTCCGTGAAGTATGTCAGGCCGTAGATAGTTGGTCCACCTTAGCCGACAACTTTTGCCACAACGCTTCAAACCTTAAAAAAAATCAATTGTATTACACAAAAAATTTCTAAAAGTGCACAAAATGTCAATAAGTTGTTGATGTGGTAGCTAACTTACTACAACATTCTTTGTTACCTTGTGCAATCATAAATTCATATTGCATCTATTTCCAAGGTTCTCAACATAAAAAAAAGAAACTTTCCATTCCTCAAAGTGATCCTCGTGCAATTTAAACTTTGAAGTACAATTTTGACATGCATTGCAATTTTTTTTCAAGTACACCTAATTTTTGCTACTCAACAAAGCCATGTTCCTTATTCAAAAGGTCATATTGTTCATGAGTGTTTGTTCACTAGTAGACCCAAAATTAAACTACTAAATGAAATCAATCCTCTACATAAAATCTAAACAATTATTTTGATCATGCATGAATAAAAAAACAAATTAATGGCTCATGAGGCAAATCCTAAGGCTCTTTAAAGTGAGAAAACAAAATGTATACAACATTTTATCAAAACCTTTAGATAAACTCTTCATTCTTATTATCATATTTTTTGTTGCCAAAGTTCATTAAAGAAACCAATCAAATAGAATGTTAACTTAGACCAAAATCACCCTTAGTCCAACTTCTCTTGTATGCAAGCAAAAGAGCAGTATGTTATGAAAAGTCTAATTGAGAGATGAGTCAGATGACACCAAAAGACACTAGATGAAACAAGTACAAGCAAACAGTACACACTCAATTTAGTGTTGCTTCTCAAAGGACATTCTAGAAACTCTTCATCCCACGCTTCATTTACCAATTCAATTCAGGAACATTGTTTTGGAACTTGAGCTCAAGTTTCTACAGTGTTGCTTCTGATGGGACATTCTAGAAAGTCATCTTCATTTACCAATACAATTCAGGGACCCTGTTTTGGAACTCGAGCCAGGCAGGCCAGTCCGTGAATGGAAACTGTAGTGCAGAGCAAGGACAAGGACAGATCAGAATTGAGAAAGAGCTGCAGCAGCCAGTCAGCTACAGCAGTAAAAACGTATGATACCTGCTTTCTTTGCCACACTGCCCCAGTGACCTGGGCCATGGGTTTCCACATACTGTCGCAGTTTTTGGTCCTCCTCCTCAGCCCACGCTCCTTTGCGAACCTCGACATGGTCTTTGGACTTGGGCTGCCTCATCGTCCTTACCCCGCCTGAGTGTCAGAGTTCCTGCCCATAACCACACTCTGGCAAGCTTGTGCTGGTATTCACCTTGCCAGACTTGTTATCAGAGTTCTTATGTACTAAGCGGTAGCCGCCATGTCCTGGATTCCTCTTCGGCTCTTCTTCAGCTGGCCACCAAACTTCAGCCTTTGGTTTAATTTTAAATATTTCCAATTGCAGTATTTTTATGTGCAGCCTCAGCTCAGTGTCGTCAAGGGCTCAGGGCTATTTGAACTGTACACGGTTCCACACTAACGTCCACACAAGACACATCAGTAGAATCCACCGGTAATGAAGGTCACTTCACGTTATGTTGTTGGGCAGGTGTCACATAATTTAAGAATATTATTCTAATTAGTTGAGACTTGAGACATTGACATGTTCATGTTGTAGAGCTGACATTCGTTGATGCAACTTGAGCTTAGGCCTCTTTATACCAGGGCCCGGTTCTAAGAAACCCTAATATGAATCAATGGAATTTCTTAATTTTTTTTGACTTGGGTCCTAAAGTTCTACAAGATTGATTCAATTGATCTTGATGATGACATGGTTGTTAATGTGACAACATTTTGAAAAATCTAACTTGTTCCAACCTTTATTTCTTCTTTGTATACACATTCAAACAATTTTTTTAAACACTTTCTTTCACCTATACAAATTACCACTTAACAAAGCTAGGATTTGACATTGACTTGGGACTTTTTGAGTTGTGAGTTGGGAGTTAGGACGTGGGATACAATAAGAACTGGTCCTAATTCCCACTATTTTTCTATGCCCCACCCCATCTATGGGCAAAATTTTGCAGAAATCTTACATCATGTTGAAGTTGGCTACATTGACGCTACAAAAACATTGGATCAAAAACCTGAATAGAATTGACAAATCCCTCTCAAACAAACATACCGTTTGTTAATTTTTGGATGAAAGTGACTTAGCAATAGCTCATATCATAAATTCATATATGCAACTCATGCAAGTGCACACCTGGATGTTTTGTTCACCTACATTCATTCTAGCATGTGTGTTGCTCAACGAATGAGAAATCTATAGTATCCGAGCTCCACTCCATTCCCACTCAGTGATTCGAAATACGATTTTCATAATGAGCTCTCAAGTGGCTAAAAACATTCCTAAAAGAGTTCAAAATTCGACATTTTAAAATGTACACATTCTTTTGGGCTTTGCTAAATCTAGTCATATTTGTAAACCGCCTCAATCTCCCCTGGGTTGTTGATCAGAAACATTGTCTGACTCACTGCAACTTCCGTTGCAGCTGTTGGCGAGTCAAAACTTTTTGTGTTACCGACATCATACCGTATATTTCAGCTTGGTATATATCCGCTTAATCTGTGGCCCCACCCAAGTGCTTGATAAGATTGTTTTCTATTTCGTTTGTAGAAGCCTATTTTTTGTGTAGATTGTGGTCCACTCAGAATAACAGATCTCGTTTACGTCACATCAGAGGTATTCAACTTGCACATGACATGACGTGACGAAGTAGAGTTCTGTAACATTGTGATGGTACAGTGCTTCACGTATTCGTCACATCAAAGTGCACTTGGAGTTGTAAGTTCTAAGAAGCAAGGATGTTGTTTAGGAATCCATTTCCTTGCTGAAAATTATTTTGTTAGTTGAAAAATGGAAGGTTGTTCAAACTTTCAAAAAAAAAAGAAAAAAGAAAGAGGATGGAAAAGAAAGTGTGGTGAGAAAAAGTAAGAGTATCTCTAGTATAGCAAGGCATTAAAGGCATTTAATCCTTAAAGGCCCAAGTGTCCCTTTGAGGGACAAATAGATTTTGGGAATAGATTTTGGGAATGTATATACAGCTAAACTAGTTTGTGTGATTTTTTGAAATTTTTATTGAAGATGGGAAATTCAATGAAACCTGCATGGACATTTAATGTTTTCTTCATTTAGATATTCAACAAAGAATTTACGCAACAATTTCTAAAACTAGGCGAGAAGGGGCAGTTTGGGCAGGGCCTCTCCTTTTTAAGTGGTTGTTGGCTGTTGACTCCAAATAGAGTTAGCCCTTATGGGCACAAGGTGTGGACACTTGGGCAAAGGAGAGCGGAGTGGAAGGAGCCCATTTTGTGGGAGTCCCAACCCTCCATTCCTTCTATCCTTAATAAGATTTGGTGCTTTAATCTTTTGAGCGGTTTGTATATTTTCTTTACTTTTTTTTCTAAATTGTAGTGGACTAAGATTTTATGGTTTTCACCATTTGGATCAAAGTAATTCAGATTTCTGAATTTTACATAAATCCTCCATTTTTGCCTAGTGTATGTGCAAATTTCTTGACCTTAAGGCATTGCAATATTTTACAAAGAATGATTCATACCTTTGATTCATTTGCAAATCCTCCCACAGTTACCTAACTTGGTCTTCTACATGGAAAAAATAAACCTCAACTTTATGTAAAGCAAGTTTTTTTGTTATAAGACTAAAAAGAGTGGTTAAAGCCTTCTATATATTTGGACAAGAAGGAAAAAAAAAATCTCACTTTAAATATCAATATCTCACTCCTTTCCATCTAAAATGAGCTCATTTTTCCCACAAGTACCTCATGTAGTCTAGGGCAAGATCCTATGGTTGGATATCTAAAAAAAGATTTTTTGTTCTTACCTTTCTACTCATTCCCCCAAAAGTGGTAGTTTTTAGTGACTTTTACAAATAGAAAGGGCTAGCTTGGGCCTTTGAGGGTTAAAGAACGTTGTTAAGGACCTTATTCAAAAACATTCTCACATTTAAGCTACTAAGATAGGAGGCTCATAAACCAACCATGTAAGGGCTGAAATTGAATTTTGGGGAGATTAAACTTCTTGAAATGTTTCAATAAGTTTTCCTTGAAAGACAAGAGGAATTGGCATCTAACCCAAGTTGTTTCATATTTTTTAGAGTTTTGTGGAATTAGTTATGAAATTTTGAAGTTAAAATGGCATAGGGTTCTAAAACCATCCACCTCCTCAAATATACGGAGCTTGTAAATTGTTGAAGGCTATGAAAAATAACATTTACAAAATAAGTATATTTGAGAAGGTGGACGGTTTTAGAGCTTGAGCAAAATATGAGCCTCCTACCTTAGTAACTTGGGCTTTGGCCCTTACCCTACACATCAAGTCACCCTTGAAAACCCTAAACAAAACATGTCAGAAGACAAATTAGCCCTTTAACCCCTAAAGGACCAAGCCCTTTTTCTTGCCAAAATCACTAAAAACTGCCACTTCTAGGAGGTTTAGAAAAAAGGAATTTTGTGTTTTGTTTTTGGGAAATCCAACCATAGGATCTTGCCCCAAACTAGAAGAGGTAATTGTGGGAAAAAAATCAGCTCATTCTAGATGGAGAGTAGTGAAATATATTTACATCTAAAGTAGAAAAAAAAAACTCTCCGTGCTGTCCAAAAATTTCAGAAGCCTTTGACCACTCTTATAACAAAATAATTGCTCTACCCAAAATTGTGCTTTATTTTTTCCATGTAGGAGATCAAGTTAAGTATGTGTGGGAGAATTTTCAAATCAATTGGAACTTTTCAACACATGGGAAAAAATTGTAAGTAAAAAGAAGTAGAGAATGAGTCAAAACACTAAATTGTTAAGAATTTAATTATGGAAATGAAAAAGGCTAACCCCAACAGTGAAAATGTTGTGATAAACAATCTACTTCCTTTGGTTTAATTTTTTTTCCAAAACATTGAAAATTGAGTAAACTAAAGGACTTCAAAGTTTATTTTAGTGTAGAGAATCCATAACTGCCTGCAAACAAAAACTCCTCATAAGTTTCATGTCATTGATTGAAATTTAATGATTCAAAGCTTCTCATGAATAAAAGAATCTAAAGAACCAATTCCAAAATTTTATTTCAAAAAAACGTAATTTGTAAAGAAGTTTTTCGGTTGCCCGAATGGGCAATCCTCCCCAAATTTTCATAAATTAATGCATAAATTCTTCATCAAATGTTGGAATGAAAAAAGTTAGATGCCCACATAGATTTTTGAATTCCCCACCTTCAATAAAAGTTTCAAAAAATCACACAAAGTAATTTAGCCATAGGTACATGCGTGAAGTCCAACCTGTCCCCCACTGGGACAATGGTCCTTTAGGGGTTAAAATTGGTTTTTTCATTGGTTGTGCAAGTGGCACTTATCAATGCAAGCAAGTAAGAAATATTGGATCAAAATGGACAAAGTCAACAAAGTGTGCACATTCATCCATCAAATCTAGTAAAATTACTAGTTTTCATCAAAGAATGGCAAACTTGGTACTAGCTTGGGGAGGACTTTGGCAATTTTATCCATTTATTCACTCAATTTTTCTAGTGTTATGGTAGCCAACCACAAATCAAGGTAAGATTTTGACAAAAATTTGCCTGCTTTTTAATCCTTGGACGCCTCAAAGGCTCAAAGGACCAAAAGTGTCCTTGCATGATTTAAAAGGCTAGCTTGTTTGAGGCACCAGATCTCATTTTTTGATCTTGCTATAAACTACAATTATGAAGGCATTGAAGTTGTCCATGTCATCGGAATAATGGCAAGGAAAGCCAAATGTTGTACAAGTGCCACAAGAGATTTGATTGGGTGAAACACTATACAAGGCGTGGTGGCAAGTAGCGTTTTACAAGCTGCAACCGGTCAATACCCCTTGCAAGCTTCCTTGTGTTTGCTTTGTGGTAGTTGGAAATTTGTTAGCAAGGGTTCAAGCATGTTCTAGATCCTAATTATGGCAACCCTCACCAACTGTGCTGGTCATTGTTTTCTGTGCAATAGCATTTTGAAGCCCCAAAACTTGACATAAAAAGGAGCCCAACCTTCAACAATTTGTAAATGTGTGCATTCACATCTAATCTTGCTGCTCACAAAAATCAAGTTGAATCAAGGGCTTACAAAATTTTGCAAAAATCATCAAATAGCAACTACCTACCAAAAAACAAGATTTTGTCATCACATATTGCTTGATCAAATGTTAAAATTTTTCATCTCCTATGGTCAATTGTTCCAAAAATTTGCAAGCCATTTTGTAAGTAGGTGTCCCACTATTTTCAATGGTCACTTTTTGTGGATCATCCGATTGACTAAGATGCAATACATCAAAGTTGTCGGTCTCCTAAAATGCTGATTTTGGTGAAAATGGCATGGGCGCTTATGGGTTAACCCCTTAAGGACCAGTTGTCCCTTAGGACCAAAGGGACAAATGGGATTTTGAGCATGGTTATGCTACTACAAGTTATGACCAAATTCTATAATTTTTACTCCAAAGGTAGAGTTTTGCAAGAGTTACATGGGTAAACAATGTTTACTAGATTTTGATTTACGGTTCAAAAGTTATAAGGATAAACATGTGAAATTCAGTTGGAGCGGCAGCTTGGGCATGCCATTTTTTGTTGACTTCTCCCAAGGGGAACCAATGAAGGGATGACCCTTCATTGGAATCTATCCAAAGCATAGTGTACTAAATATATACATTATTGTATTTGATAAATACACTAACCCTTGAATTGCAAAAGCTACTAGAGATTTAGTTTTTTTCCCAATTTTTTTTCTTGAGATTGTCAATGAAGCTAAACTCTTCCAATTTATTACTTGGAGTTTTATTTTCTTTAATATATCTTTAGAAAACTTGGTTGGCAAAAAACCTCAGTGTAATGTAAATTTCAAGTACATGTTTACAATGCAAGGCCATGGAGGGTGTGTTTTGTGTCTTGGTTGATCACAAAAACTTGAAGAGATATGCCTAACATAATTTAGAGCATGTTCAACAAATCTCTTCAGCAGCTATAGTGCAAAAATTGTTCACCACATGTGGTCAAAGGCACCTGAAAATTTTGGGCATAGGTAAGAAAAACTTTATGTACTACCTTTAGAGGATCATATCTCTCAATCCATATGGTCAAACTTCACAACAATGTCATGATAAGTTCTTGAATGAGTCTACTACAAAATCCAAAGGTTAGTTTTAATTTCTTTTGAAAAATATTGTTTTTGGGATCAAATCACTAGACATGATATTTTTGAGTCTTTTTTTGAGAAAAAATGTGCTTGGTCCTGTGATTAAATGCTGGGTGACATATGCCTCATGAAACCACATTCAGTAAGGAAAACATTGGTGAAACGATTGCAAAACGTGCCTAAAAAGTTTCTGGCAACTGGTGAACTGTTCAACGAAACCATCGATCTTAGCAGCAACTGTAGTAGTAAGTTAGTACTGTACTGCTAGGGCGTCTGTATCGCATCCTGGGCGGTGCCCGTGTAAGGTACACTCCTGGGGGCCAGTTTCCATTGATAATCGGAACTGGAGGGCGGAGGCCCATCCAGATTTAGGGTAAGGTAGGAACACCCATAAGCGTGACTGAGTTTTGAACATGATGAATATTAACCCCTAAACGTCGGCATAAACAAAAAACATCATTTGCCTCAAAAAAACGACTCTATATCTTAGAAAAAGACTGATTTTGATTTGATTTTTTTTCAAAAGTGATCATAAATGCGTAGTGCATCATGGAAGGCAAAAAATTATGTCTTGAGACACATTCATTTTGTTTTGTAACCCAAATTGTGGTACATGGTGTTAGCTCCCGAGCTGCCCTCCTTGCAGTTTTCATGAAGGCACCATGCACTATTGACTTTTCCAACTTTTTGAAGCAATACTACTGGTACCCATGTGCAAAACACTGTAGAATGCTACAAGCAGGGCAAGCCACGGTGATCCATCTGTCCTTTAAGGGTTAACCCTTTAAAGACCACACACATTTTCCCAAAATCCACTTGAAACGGGGGCAATAAGATTAGATGTGCATTTGAAACAAATATGGACCCAATTTGAATAATTCAACCGTACAAATGTGAAGAGCACCTTGTTTGTTGCAATGCATCAAAATTTCAGCTAGATCTACCGTTGGAGGTGAAATTATAATGATTGAGTGAGCTGTATATGGGAAATCTCTAGTTTTTCATGCTTGTGTGGTTTTGAGTGTTAGCGCTTCATGCAAGCTTTGATTGAGAAGAGCCTTACATTTCTAGAAAGCAGAATTTCCACCTTTCCAACAAGATTGGTTTCACTCAAAATAAACAAAAATAGCAATCACAAGGTGTAGCTAAGTGGACAAAAAGGGTCAAAAACCCCATTTTCTTTGCTACCCTAAAACAGTTCTACAAGAAATTTGATAATTGTTATGAAAAATTTGATTGGTGAAAGCAATTAAGAATTGGCATTAAATGTAGGATGAACTTTTTTTTAAATAAATTGATAGCATCATCTCAACGGATTCTCAAATAGTACAATTGTACTACTATTGTATAGAGAAACAATACAAGCATATTCCTTGAGCAATTTGAAAGCTTTAAAGATTGCACAATTGAAATATGGCATTCTTCTTGGATGTTTGATGTATTGTGTTGTTGCTTTGATCCATATTTGGCCAAATATGGATATGTATTTTGAGGCCATGATGTATAAACACCATTATTTATCAACTCCCATGTCCGATTCTATTGTCGTTTTTTGGGTTGGATGCACAATTCTTGTGATCACAAGCATTCTTCAAGATCATTTCCCAAATTGTTGAGCAATTTTACTGTATAGGCCAAAAACCACTCTCCCGAACCAAAATATGATTCGGTGGTCTCTAAAGGGTTAATAAACGTTTAGCAAATTATAGGATCATAATAGCAATAGAAAAAAATGAGCTTGCACTTTTGAATGTATTGTTTGGATACTACAAGAATAAGTTGTGAATTTTTAGAGAGCAAATTGCCATTGCACCCATAACTAGCACTAAGGTTTCATGTTCACATATTGTACATCCTTGTCATTACATCAATTTACTTCCACATATTTTCCAAGATTCCAGAGGTGACGGTTATGGGGACACTAATGCTTATGGGTGTTCCTACTAGTTAGAGAAAAGAAAAAAAAATTGAAGTTCGAACAAGAATGTACATTTTTGAAAACAAGCTCCACTTTAGAGTTTGGAAGGTTTAGGAATGTTATTCAACTTTTGCAGAGTTTAAGGCTGAAGGTCAAGACCTAGATCCCTCTAGTCATGATTTTTTTTTGTGGCAAATTTTTGCCTAAATCTTACCTCAATTCTTCACTAGCAATTGTAACACTACAAAAAAATTGCTGAAAAAGTGGATGAAATTGCCAATTGCCTCCCTAAGCAAACACCCAATTTACCAAATTTTGGATGAAGTTTATTAATATAAGTGCAAACTATGAATGAATGTGCACTTGTCACTCATTCTATCCAATTCTGTCCATTTGTGTCCTTACATTTGTTTCCTGACCTGCTTATATTGCTAGGTGCTAGTCAGTCTACCAACAAAAAAACAAAAACGGTACCCTGCCTCCAGCCCCCCGATGGAAACTGGCCCAAGGTACACTCATGTGCTTCTTATCAAATTGGAAAGTGACGCCATAATTTAAAATTATTTGAGGTGTTACCTAATCCAGTTGAATGCAATATATAAGGAAATGTCAATTGTTATTTTGATATTTCAAAAAAGGCTAATGAATACTTTTTGCCTACAAAAAAATCCCATGATGTTGCAAAAATTCATGTATAGGGGTTACCTTCAACTCCAACCCAAACAGGTATGGAGTCCGCAAGGTACAAACCATTTTCAAAAAATGTCACACAACCATTGGTCAAGATCGGGGCACACTAGCCAAAACTAGAGGTTCAAACATGCAGTTTGTAAAAAACAAGTGGTCGGCTTTACATGTTTGTGAAAAAGTAGGTACTTTGACTTTCTACGGCCCACTTTTTTGGTCTATGACTTTCTACGGCCCACTTTTTTGGTCTATTCAAAGCTGCCAATTTTGAGAGTTCACAAATTGGCATCTCAAACCTCCTGTCCTAGAATGGTAGAGACTAGAGAGGTTATCTTTAGGTGAACAATAGATGAAAACTTGGAAAGGTGATTGTCTCCCAATTTTCCAAAAATACAAGTTATTCTTCATCCCTTGGTTTTGGGCCTAACAAGCCTTATATATTAAATTGGGAAAAATGGACGTTTCGGGACTTTTGGATTTTAAGTTTTGTAAAGAGTATTCATGGAATACTTTTTTTAAGGGAATTGATATGTGTACCACACCCTTACAATTACTGTACCACACCCCCCAAAGTAATTTTTAGATTTATACCATCAAAAAGCTGAATTTGAAAATTTGGAATTAGAGACCATGATTTAGTCTAGGACCACAAAAAAAGTTGCAATTCAACAACACCCAATGAAAAAGCTTATCGTTTTTGCAAACAAAAGTAAAAGTAACACTTTTTTCCCTAACTAAACTTTCTCATTGGGTGTTGTTGAATTGCAACTTTTTTATGGTTCTAGACTAAATCATGATCTCTAAGTCCAAATTTGAATTCCAAATTCTCAAATTCAACTTTTTGGTGGTAGGAATCTAAAATTTACTCTAAGGTGTGGTACAGTAATTAAATGGGTGTGGTACACATATCAATTCCATTTTTTAAAATGTAAAATTCAAAAAACCTAAAATGTCACTTTTTCCCAATTTAGTGAATAACGCGTCTCTATGGCCCCTGCATCAGAAAACAAAACAAAAAACCCTGCTCGGCTGCTCCTATGAGAGTCCTGTAACTTACCAGTCCAAGACCATTCCAGTGATTCCACCTCATCAGTGGAGCATTCTGAGCCGGTCTGGCCCTGCTTTTCAATAACGGTCAATCAATGACCACTAGGCGTCGGCGAGTGAGCGACTGGGCGCCCTGTGGCCTGTGGCTCTCTCTCAACCAATCAATCAAACCATCGATCCATCGACTTGGAGACGGCGCTAACGGCTAATCGCTGATCGCTATAACTTAAGCTTAATCCGAGTAAAAGTTCCTGTTCGAGGGTGCGCTGCAATACGACAGTTGGCACTCACTGTGCGCGGATTCCCCTCATTCTGCAATCCCTTGTTTTTAGTAGCGGCGTGGTGTGTGCAAGGCTCGCACATTGATGTGGCTCCTCACGAGGCGTTGGATGATTGGATCGTTCGCCCAGGTGCAACTGCAACTGCAAGCGGTGGGCGCCAGGGCCCAGGGCGTGTGCTCCGAATCCATTTCGTCAGCAGCATCTTTTTACTCCCGTGGGGTCAGATGTGCATGCATGCCCATTGCCCAGGTGCATCAAAGGTACGCCGGCATACCTGAACCGACACTTTTACTTTCAGCGTTGAGCATAAGTCTCTTTAGCACATCTCACAGGAATTATACATGCATCGTCTAGTATACCATATTTGTTAAAAAGGGTACCATTCTTACAAATTGGAACTTTTGGCTTTTTTTTTCCTGAGAACGCCATAATCATTGAATTGGGAATCCGTTGACTGTTTTCCAATGAAATGAGATATACATCATCCAAAAATATGCTCTTACTGGACAGAAAGTCTAGAATTTTGGACAGAAGTTCCGTTAAGCAGGTTTCAGGTGACCTCCTTAATAAATTAAGGGGGGCTTTCTGGATTCAGGTGAAAAACAAATGGAACCTATGGTTTTCCCCTTTTAACGAATATGGTGTTCTAGAGTCTAGACACTCCGTATGCAAAAAGGAAATGGCTTCAGTTGGGTAGATGGCCTAAAACCAACCACCAAATCAAACCGTTTTTTTTTACTGGCGCGTGTTTTCATTGATGAAGGTTTTAGGGTGTTGGATTTCAGAGTATAAACCCGTGCATTGAGTAGCTGAGACACATGTGTAGCTTGACAATGGTCTTCTTTGCCAAGGTTAAAGACATCTAATAAGTAGAACTTTAATTTTCTCTCAATGTTAATGGCTCCAGTAGTATAACTTCACTATTACTAAGTGATACCAAGCAATAAAAAAAAATTGACAATCGTGGTTGTATGTTAGTGAGGTCTAATTCCTTGGTCACATACAGGGGATTTGTGAAATAATACACACAGGTGGGGTCTTCACCGTCTTAGAATGACGTTTGAATGTCAAAAGTTACAGGAATCAAAGTCCAACTTTTGATAAGGTTTCTAAAATTTTTGCATCAGAGTCCTACTGTTGAATGTCTTGCAAAGACTATTCATATATTGACAAGGTACATTGGTATTGTGTACTTGGTCGCTTTTGCCTTGTCTTTAAATGTGGGGAACGTCACATCGTAACTTAACCATGCTAGAACTAAAGCTATTATAATACTAGGCAGCACTCTGTGTACTTGCAGTAAGTGTTATTAGCAAAGTGAACATGGTCTAAAGTTGCGGTGAGATTAATCACACCAAATGAGACCAATACCGGAAGAAGTGTTCTATCGGTCACAGTAAGTTATGGTGAGGAAAATGGTAACGTGCTGGATCAAGCTAGCACGTGATGCCTAGAGTGTATCAGATGGCAGTTGTTCCGTGGTTGTCTGTTTTGTTCACCGCTCTGCTAGCTAGTACCAGAAGCGGGATTTGGGGAGTATGATGCAAGAGCGTGGCAGCGAGTGTTAGATTGCCACAAATGGGAGTGTCGGATTCATCATGTTGTCGACGCCGCCGCAAAGTGAATGGGATTGTGGTGGGGTTGGATTGGAAGACTCGTATCGTATCGCCCCTGTAGCCTGGGCAGTTAATCGAACCCTGTCGAGCGTAGCTCACAGATAGAGCTCGATCTTCATGCATGCACGCATTTCAGCCTTTGATCTGAGTCCTCATCGTTCGTGTTCGTTGAGAAAGGATCTCTGCTTGTGGCCGTTGTGGCGGCTGCGTCCGCGTCGGAGGTACTGCTTAGCTAGTCTTTGAAAATGAGCCTGGGTGCATGCTACTGAAGATTGACTGCCAACCAGTACCAGCTCTGGGGTGACCAGGCCACTCTCTCTTTGGCCGGCGAGAGAACGGATCCAGTGTTCGGGGAGGAAGTTCAGCTCTGCCGGCTAATTTCGGCTGTTTGGTGGATTTAACCAGACTCTTCAAGCATTGGCTGGTTTTAGCCGTAATCCCCCAAGATCTTCGGTTCATTTTTGGTTTTAGCCGTAATCCTCCAAGATCTTCTGTTCATTTTTTTAATTGAAAAGTATAGGAAGATCTCCGAGCAAAGCAGTACACTAATAATGGTATTTAGTGTTATGTTATCAATAGTGTAACCTGTACTTTTACTTCACTCAACGTCATATTAGGTAAATTGGGCCAAAGAGTATATTTTGGGACTTCTGAAGGTTAACCGACCTTTAGCATTTTTTTTTTTGGTACACGTGCCCTCACTTGAGAGGAGGAATTTGTGAGGGAAAAAAATTTAGTGTCTCATACTGAATCTGATACTTCTGAATCTGGTTTGAGGTAACTTTTTAGGTCGAAGGTGGAGTACAAAATGGTACTTTTGTTTTTCCCAATTTACCTAATATGACGTTACTCACTCTAAATCTCAACTAGTTTGCATTTAGAGTTGCCTTCATTTTGTGCACATCACTCTTTGTTGCCTCCTCTTCTTGTCCTAAATCCCTTGTAGATTAGGATATTGGTTATAAAAATGGAAATATGAGTTAGTTGTCTAGATATTAACTCATAAATTTAATTTATATTTTTTTGTTGTAATAAAAATGAACTGATTTCTAACACTAAATGTAAACTTGTAAAAAAAATATTTTCCCAAAAATTACTATAACATGATATTCATTAATTTGGGAAACGGCAATTCCCAATTTGTATGTCTCCTTAATTTGAAACTCTCATCTTAATCTTGTTTGGCACGCCTATGAGAAAACAACTAATACTTTATAGATACTTCACAAATGACAGACGTCTAGATCCGAATTAATCATGAAGAAGTGGAAATAAAATGGGAGAGACATGAAATGAAAATGTGGCCAGAAGTCCCAAAATGTGCTAGAATTCCCAAATTAATGAATATTGCGTTCTATAGTAGACAAATACTGTATACGTTGACATTTAGTATTGATAACATTAAGAGGATTGTTGACATTTAGTGTTGGGGTTTGTAATTAGTGTTGCCAACACTAAATATCATTATTAGTGTTATACATGGATTACTCAAATTACTCAAATGTGTAAACATAGAAGTGAAAGATCAAATGTGTTTAAGCATACAGGTGAAAGAGATGGAATGCTCTTCCTCACTCCTAGTTATATAGTCTCCCTCCTAGTCATTAGGAAAAATTTTGAGCCCTCTAGAAGGCCCTTACGAGATGTGCATATAGAGAAATTTCTGACCAATTTCAGAGGTCAGATCTAACCTTTGTCACCCGGTTAGATCATATGACACACTGTATGAACCACTTTTATAAAAAAAATTACTATTTTTTTTACCTCCGTTATGTAGCGGGCACGCATTCATAAGGGCCTTCTAGAGGGCTTAGAATTTTGCCAATGTAACCTTTTCCTTCATGTTAAACTTTCTCTCAAGGCTAACCCTCCTCTCGAGGCTAACCTTGTTCTCCATACTAACCTTCCTCTCCAAGCTAACCCTCCCATGGGGAGGTCACTCAATGTATTCTTTGGAGGTCACGTGCGATCAAGTAATTTTTCCACCTCTATTTACTTTTTAATAAAATTTGATTTAGCTCCAAAATTTTGGGCAGTCTCATAAAATCATTACATCTTTTATGAGAAATTTTTTTGGGTTCAAATGAATTAAACAAGATATCTAAACACGCAATCAAGAATTGCACTAAAATGGCTGAATTCTCACTTCAAATATTTATCAAGATTGCTTTTGATTGACAAATGTCTCCAGTTTTTAATATACACAAACTATAACCAAGCCTTTGTTTATTGGCAATTTAAAAATATTTTTTACCACATAATGTAGGAGGTTGAATTTTTTTTAGCTATACAATGTATTTATTTTCTTCCAAAATTTGTAAGTAATTATTTAGAATAAATAAAATTTTCTATAGTTCACAATGTAAGCTTTCAATAGAGAAGAACACACTATAATTTTTTCAAATTATTTAATTAATTTCTTTCATTATAAAGATAGGGGTCAAAGATTTTGATTGCACGTGTACCACAAAAAAATGAGGAGTGCACCCCCGACTAGAAGAAAAACACGAATAAATGACTGCCACAAATTGCAATGACTAGGTCACCATAACTGCCTTGCAATTGCACAAACAACTACACAACAACTACACAACAACTGCACAACAACTGCACAACATTTACACAATTACAATCTAGTCGTGCAGTTGTTGTACAATTGTTTGTGCAGTTGCAATGCAGTTATGTAAACCTAATTGTTGCAATTTGTGGCAATTGTTTATCCTTGTTTTTCTTCTAGTGCCTCGTGAACCCTCCTCTCCAGGCTAACCCTCCTCTCCAAGCTAACCCTCCTTTTCAGGCTAACAAGTCTTCTCCCGACTTTGGCCTACATAAAACTCTAGAACCCTATTCTAGACTTTCAACATTTTTCTCCTACATTTTGAAACAAACTAATTTACTTTGTCTTCAAGCATTTACAATGTTGTGCTTCAAATTTGACACTTCAAGATATTACTTTTTTTTTTAAGGGTCCTTTAAATTCTTTCTCCATAGCCTTGCACTTCAAGCATTGCTCTTGCACTTCAAGTTCGTTGCATAAATAGTTGTTTAACCATTCACCAAGGAGGATATAGGATAAAGCTCACTAAATTTTAGATAAATAGTGTTTTGAAGAGTCAAACGTCATATTTGTTAATTTGGGAAGAGACCCTAATTTTGGGAACAAACTAAGTTTAAGGTGATCACCTTAAACCGAGCTCTAGGTTTAAGCAACGTTTTTTTTGGTACTCGTGCCCTCACCTAAGAGGAGGAATTTGCATGGGACAAAATCTCAGTGGCTTAAACCTAATTTAATACCTTCAAAACTGGTGTTTAAATGCCAAAAAGAAAAATGTTGGGTTTAAGGTGAAGTACAACTTGGGAATTTAATTTTCCCAACTTACTAAATATGGCATTGTTATTAATTTGACGTACTAGGATAGAGTGACAAGAGAAAAATTTTGAGGGGCCTGAAACACCTATCATCCATGCTTGCAGCATGTCAAACCCTAAGAGGGCAACTCTAGAGATGCTATTAATACATTCATTCAATTTTGTTTTGTGAAAATTAGCAATTGTCAAAAGAACAATTAGCTTATGATCAATTAATTTGTAGCGTTGGTAGTTGGCAAGATTTGAACTTAACGTAATCTTTCACCATGAAAAGGTCAACGATTCTCCCAACTCTAAAAATGGAGATGGGATTGAAACAAAAATAACATGTAATAAATCAATGTAAATGTTAGAGTTTAAAATTATTGCTTTCATTAAATGAAAATTTCTAAACTTCTTCTAAGATATTTTTCAAGGTATGTAACTAAATATTGAAATTTTGTTGCGTTTTTCCACAAAAAAATTGCATCAATGAAAGTATTGAAGTAGTGACAATTCCTCTATAACTGCATAGCACTTTTCTAAAGTTGGAATAATCATGCAATTGCATTGTTTTTTACTAACATTGTTTTGCACAAAGAAAACCCTTTCACATGTGGCTACATTCACAAGTTTACATCTAACTATTTTAGAAATATTAAGAAAATTAGAATACTTCAAAAAATTTAACCTTTTTATTGACCAATTGTTTATTATCAAATTGGCATGTATCTTGTACTTCAGGAAATGAACAAGAAAAAATTCCCTTTTCACAATATTAGCCAAGTAATTTTTCTGCAATTTTTTCTTTTACCAAAATGACTTCCAATATTTATACATTTCTTTCCAATTATACAACCTATAAATATCTAGTTGGCTTGACAGTGATTGAGCTCAATGAGCCCAAATTTTGACATCTAATAAGAACCTGATGTGCTGGGTGAATTGGTAGTTAGTGTGTTGTTGGCTGGTGAAGGTGCAAAAAAAAATTGGTTAAACTTTGGAATTGGAAAAATGTTGGTCAAATTATCACACTTTTTGTAATCATTCTATAAATATTTATAAGGAATGTTTAGTGCATGCTTGAGAAGAACCCGTTGAAAATGGAAAATGCTATATATTAATTGGCAAAGCTCCAAAATCTCCTTAAACATTGCTTGAATTAACCAAGCTCCTAATTAAGTTGGTTGCAATCTCTATTTCCTAATTTGAACCAACCAAAGATGTTTAATAATTTAATCCAAACTTCAATTAGCTGAAAACTTTTATTTCCTACAACATTTTTTCTTTTAATTTCCATAACTACCAAAAACCTAGGCACTCATAAATAATTGGTTAATGTTGAGGTTGCTGTATCTCTGTTATAAAAAGAAAACGTGTCTGTTTATCATGAGGAATTTAAAATTATTTATTAACACCAAATACTCAAAATCGTCTATTATAAATCATCTCAAGCATATGGGTGTGTGTCAATAATCAAAAGTTTGAAATTTAAAAGGAGAGGGAAAAGAAAAGGCAAGGAAAGAGAGGACAAAAAGTCATTAGAAAGTAAGAGAGATGGCACAAAACAAGAACGTGACATACTAGTTGTAATAATGCACCAAAAAAGGGCAGCTTAGCTCTCCAACAATTCAAAGGCATGGAAAGTATTGGAATTGTGTATGAAAGAGATCTAAGCATTCAACAAATAGTTGATATAACACCATATTTGTTATAATGAGAGAATGGAGACCTCTCAAAACAAGCATGTTGATTTCAACCAAAATCACCAATTTCCATTAATATGAGAGTTTTGAGCTTGAATCAAGCTAAATTGACATAAAACCTTTTGTCAAATTGACCTATTTTTATTTGAATTTTGGTTAAATTACCTCTCAATTCACTTGAAAACTCTCATTATAACAAATAGGGTGTATTATTTGCTACGGCAATGATTCTTCTTGTCAATGTTACTTGGTAAAAACGTAAGAGTAAAATTCACCTTAATAAATTGGTGTTCAAGAATTTTGTTTATATATTAGTCTCTACTTAGACATTTGAATTGGCCACTTTGTGAAGATCAATTGGTTGACAGTTACACTAATTAATGTTGGTTCTTTCTAGACATTGCCTTCACAAAACTCATTTTTGTACCAATGGCAGGTGCTCAGTGGATATGGCAAGGCATGCAAGTCATTGTTAGTAAGATAAGGTTGCTTTAGCATTAAAGTGTCCATAACCCACGCCATAACCTCCAAGGAACATTTTCTTTTTTGGCAATTTTTTCATAACATGTGAGCTACAACACAATAATAGCGTGTTTCTTTTGAAAACCCTTGATTGAATATTATAAAAATTTCTAAAAATTACAATAAGATAGTTGATAGAAAAAAAAAGACTAACTATAAGGTGCTAGCAATAAAAATTTGATCACAATGTAATAGGTTACCCAAATTAACCAATCCCTATATATAAAATCAAAAATCCATTAACAAAGAAAGCTCTAGATGTCTACTATGTACAACAAGCATGATTGAACAATGATTGAGCATAGTTCAACCATTGAGGATATGTGGGGTGATCTTGAAGTACAACTTATATTGATAATGACATTTATTGTCACTCCCTTGATTGACTCAACATATTATTTCTCATTATGAGAATCTTCTTTCAAGTCACCTAATTCCTAAACCTCACCAATATCTAGGGAGATTTTGAGCTTCCTTAGGTAAAAAATTTGACATTTCTCATTTTCAACCAATTTTTTAGTGCATGCACCAAATATTGCCTATACAATTATACTGTGATTGTGATATGAAAATCTATCCAGGTTTCATGCAGTTGATCCAAATTACGACTAGTTTTTTTGACATTTTATTTAGCTTTTTTATCTCCCCCGCTCATTGACCCTCACTGAAAATTGCAAACCAATTGCAAGCTACTTACCTCCTTGGATCACAAAAAACCTTCTAACTGAAAGATAAGTTGGATGCAGTTATGCAAATTTAGTTTGGATTTGCAAGATCAAATGGATACTTAATTTTTGTAGATAACCTCTTCAAGCTCGACTAAAAATGGTAAAAACCCCATGCATCCCCAAATGAAACAGGTGAGCTGATGAAAAAAAGATGACATTTTAATACTCTCAATTTATTTAAATGCTAGTTCGGCCCAAATCAAATCGGGTTCATTCAACAGCAGCAAATCGAGACATCCAGATTTTCCAACACGGTAAAACAGTGGTTGAAGAGATCATGCACACTGTTGAAGAAATGACAGGTGGACAGTTGGGTGGATTCCCCTCTTGGCTGGACCAGATCATGTTTTTTACAGGCACAGTTTTTTTGAGTTTAATTTTCTCTTTTTGCGTAGAACTCATTGTCAAGTACAAGCCATTGTGTGCGTCAAATTTTTTCATATTTAACATTGGATGGTTAAAAAAAACATTGGATGGTTAAAGGAAACATTGGATGGTTAACCCCTTAGGGCCGGAGGAGGCATAAACTGCCTTCTTAGGTTTGGAAATGAAATTTAGGGTATGTTAGCAATTTTGGATCATGGGTTGACTAGTTACAAACATGTAAGGAATGAAGTTTATTTTCACCGGTACTTGTTCAATCAAAGTTTGGAAGTATATTTTGTTGTAGAGAGAGTGATTCATCAGAAGGGGTATTAGAAAATTTGAGTGTTTAGTACAAATCACTCATTGAAACACCAACAAGAGGATGACGTCACCTGATGTCTTTAGAGACCAAATAAATTATGCCATCTAGTTATTATGTGGCTTTGTACCCCCTACTTGAGCATTTCAATCCAATGAGCGTTGCACGGTCAAAATCACTTATCTATTGTCACGCTTCTTTTGAAAAAACATATGGTTGTAGATCAATACTATTCAAACAACTTGTCCGGTTGGATTTTCTAACCATGCAAATCTCATTTTTCTAAAAATGATAAAAATTTCATGATCTTTTCCACAATTTTTGCACCCTAACCACCCTTGCCTTTCCTTCATTGAATACAGCAAATGGTACGACTTTTCCCCAAAACCCTAAGTCCAAGCCCTTCAACATATCACATATAAGAAAAGTGCACAATTTCAAAATCTAATTTCACGACAGTTGCTTGTAGGAGCCATTCATTCAACTTGTACAATCCAAATTTAATATGATGCACCACCTTTCACTTAACCAATGCAACACATATCATAAGCATATAGTCCAAAAAATTTACATGCTCATCTTCCAAGACCGCAGTTTACATTGGTATGGTTAGATTGTGCTTTTTACATATGAATTAATTGCTAAAAACTTTGAAGCAATTAGTTTTTCCAAAAGAATGACCAGCTTGGAAAGCAGGCGGCCCTAAAGGGTTAAAAGAAAGATGCATTGTTTACATTCTAAGATTATGTGCCTTACAATATTCAGATAAATTGAGCTTGTACAAGATATAAGGTAGAAGCTTCTAAAATGGTGCCATGAATGGTGCATGCTCTAAAATGGTGCACCTCCTCAAATGTACGTACTTTTGTACATATTGTTTTTCATAACCCTTCAACAATGTACATGCAATGTACATTTGAAGAGGTGCACCACTTTAGAGACCTATGGCCTTTCCACTTCAAAATATCATAACTAATTATGCAAAGCTTCAAAAAAATATGAAATAACTTAGGTTAGATGCCAATTCCTCTTGTCTTTCAAAGAATATTTACTAAAAAAATATTTCAGGAAGTTTCTCCTCCTCAAAATTCAGTTTCAGCCCTTAAATGCTCCATTTTGGAACCTCCTACCTTACACTAGAACCTCGGTATCCCCACCCTCTCACCCATAATTAAGTTGGATGAGCAATCACCTTGTTATGGAAATATGAGTGTACACGAGCTTGGGAAATAAACTATCAGTTGGCTGAGGCAGCATATTGGCGAAGTCTGATGGCAAAGTGACTTTTGCTTAATTAACCAATAATCCAACTAGGGCAGCTTAGTTTCTTAACCTCTGAAGGGCCCTTGGGTTCTGGAGATACGGTACCAAATTCGGTCGCAACCAATATTCAGAAGTTTGAATTAACTGGAAATTAAATGTTACAACCATACATATTGAAGGGTAGTATGATGGTGGGTGCATAAAAAAATTAGAAAGCCCTTAGAGCAGCTCAAATACGTCTATACATACAGTTGCAAAGGGCTTTTGGACAATTCAGGGGTTAAGTAATTGTCCTTGTAATCCAGTATGCCAAGTGTTAGTCCTATTTTGCACAATGTTCTTTTACATTGTTCCTTGCTCTCACAATGTTTTCACAATATTCAATGAAGTTTGTTTTGTTGCGGTACATTATGTAAGGTTATGTTACTTTCCATTTTCAATGTGTTATGAGGTATTCGGGGCCGTTACGGCAATTAAGCAAGTTGCATAAATTGAAAGTGAATTTGGACAAGTATTGCTTTTATACATGAAGCTTTTTATTTATGGAAAAAGGTTGATCCACTTCAATGACCTTACCCTTTATGCTGGGATTTTTCACTGATCTTAAAGTGTTGGGAAGAAAATACATAAATATTGTTACTTTAAGCTTCTCTTCATGTTAACATTGCAATATTGTTTACTAGATTATTCATATGAATTACTCCTACTACTTTTCACACGTGCTGTCATGACCAAAGGGTAGTTTGTAGTCATTTGAGCTAAATGAAGTGATCATGGTTTACTCTGTATTCTTGGGCTCCAAGATCTTATGTACACAATGGAATTTGAAAGATTAAACATAGTTAAGCATATGTTGCATCGACCTAATTTTGCAGCAAATAAGCTTAACCCCTAAACGTAGAGGCGGATGAAAAACGTCTGCACGCTTTGAAAAAAGATTCTGAGTTACAAAAAAAATCGTTTTTCATCTGATTCTTTTCAGAAGTGATTGTAAACACATGATCCATCATGGAATGCAAAAAATTATCTCATTAGATGTACTCATATTTTTAGGTAACTCAAATTGTGAGAAGATACAAAAATATGATGTTAGGTCCCAAGTTGTCCTTCTTGCAACTTTCATGAGGACAGACACCATGCACTGTTGACTTTTGCAACTTTAGGAAACAATCCTATAGGCTAGGCACTTGCTGCTAGTACTGGTGATAGAACTGTACCGGGCTGGTCACGGTGACCAGCCCGGCGTTTAAGGGTTAATACCAAAAGTACTTACAATAGGTATTTCGATGGTCCCGAAGACAACAAACGAAGCTTGCTCTGGAGCACCTTCACAAGAGAATTAACTAAGATGAAGGTATCAAATACTATTTCATTCAACCATTCTTTCACCCCTAAGAGTGCAAGGATGGGCAGCATGTAGATCTGGAGCTTTTGAGGCAAAATGTATGAATGTCTACGGAGATTTTTAGAAACAATATCTACAATTTATTTTCTTCCATTCGTTCTTATATGAATTGATTCAGAACCTTACACAAAAATCATGAAGCATCCGATAACAAAACTAGTCATAGAGTTGAAGCATAGACAAAAATTGTTTCTAAACATCCTTGGATATATTTCATTCACGCAACTCCTATATTAAGCATATATTTCATTCACGCAACTGCTATAATAAGCATTTGAAATCATTCATTGTCCACATATCGGATCCACCTAAAAGAGTTACACAAATGTCAAACTCAAGTACAAAAACCAACAAACATGAAGGGAAGCCGTTTAGTGAAATGTCATTCTAGGCCCATCATTGTGGATTAACTTTGGCTACTGATTGACAACATTAGTCGGTTTCATCTTTAGTGTTTTTAGCTCTAACCGTAACGTTTGTTCTATCATCCAATATTATTGAATTCTCCAGAACCTTCTTAAGCATATGCTGAACGGAAAAAATTAATCAGATTTGGAGGGATGTAAGAGTGTAACTTAATATTCAAAAGGTTATGTTGCAAGGAAACGACTTCTAACATTGCTTCTCCAAAAAAATAGAATACGCAATTAAAATTTCTTCATTTCGTATAATTCTATGCCTGTAGTGTCTCACTACCAGTAAAGAACTTTTGATTCATCGTCTAATACATAAGAAACGAATCACTGAATCCTTGCCACAAATGTCATGGATTGGAATTCTTACTTCAGAAGGTACGTATTCGGAAGAAGTGAAGACCCAGATATAAATGAGCTTTTCTGCAATCCACTGACTAAGAAATGCCGTCAGTTGCAAGATGTGCCCCAGTTTTACGACAAAAATTGTCCAAGGGTCCACTACATTGGAGTAGGCTACGCAATGAATTGTGCAAAATCATCATTGTTCAGAAATCATCAGGTCCTGTTGATTTACAGAACGCTAAAATACAAGAATCTACTGAAGAATCCCAGTCCTTGCCGTTGGTATAAACATATCTGAGTCTGAGTGTAATCTAACCTCATAGTTGTAGTGATGCACAAAAGATTGAGCTCCAAGCACTCCTCTTCCACATGTCCAAACTGTTAACGTGATGACGCATCAAGAAGAAATCGTCACACGTGTCGTAGTTGGATCGACCTTCTCAAATTGAAATTGTTTCCGACAGACGTGAACGCAATGTCATGTTTTCCACATACGGACAGTGCCATCAACAGAGGATGTAAGCATGCAGCTCTCTGTGGGATGGTAAGACACAGCTGTCACCTGCCAGTTGAACAAACTGAACTTATAAGTACAAAGGTAGAAATAGCTCCTAATGAAAAAATCCTACTCCAGCGAGTGTTCAGACTGTTCACCTGGGAGCAGGAGTTCTTCGTATGATCATCTAAGAGTCTTTCAAGTATGGAAAAAAAAGAAGTGCGTTCCGGTGGAGCACAAAGCAAGTGGAATTCAGTCATCAAACTTGCTTTACCCCTAATCCTAATCTGCCAAGTTATTGGAGTTGTAAGGTACAGCATTTCACTAACGAACCCCTCTTTGTAGGAAAATTATCAGAGGAAGTATGAAAAACGTACCACAGCCTGATGTGCTTTGAAAGAAATGACGACCGAACCATCCACAAGGTCCCAGAAGAACACACGACCGTCTTCGGACCCGCTTACTACATGGGCGTCTGTATTCGTTAGGCAGCTATCCATCTTGTATGCCTGTTCGTGATCAAGGCAACCTTACCGAGTTAGCTGGTAGTGGCTACGCTAGGACATAAGCTCGCGAGGACAATACTTTACAAATTCTGGAAAAAAAAAAAATCCTCAGAAGGTTATACCTTGTTTTCATGTCCCTTATATTCTTGCAATTGCTCCCCAGACGACCTGCGTCATAACAAGCATTTTACCGTTGAGACAATGTTCTAATGAAAAGAAATCTACGAACAATACAGTCTTTTGGATTTCATAAGCCAATCCTACTGCCGATGATCACAATGTCGTTGCACACGCTTAATACTAGAGCTGATAGAAAACCAATTGTCGCCAGAAGACCATGACCGTTCCAAAGAGGAGGAAACAGGAACCTGTCAAGAAGCCGTATGGTAGAATCAATGCAACTTGCCAGCACACAATTTTCATCATTTGATAAGGCCACACAATTCACAGCTTGCCCCAGGTCATCAACAATCTCCCTGCAATGACAAAGACCAGCCAAGGGTTGTAAAGCTTCCTACCCTTTGCCATTGATCTCAAACAAACCCTACATCCAAGCGTAAAAGTCCATGACGACCAGCCATTATAAGACGGCAACCTTGAATCAAAGGATAACCAAACACTATCATGTGCTGAACCCTAAAAACAGCGCATCACAACCTAAAAACTTTGCAGATAAAACAAAAAACTTGATGCTAAGATTTACTTCTATAAGAGCGCAGCCTAACGTATACGTTACTGCTGTACGGTAGCAAAGACTTTCTCGTCCACGAGTTGAAAATTTTACCTGCCATTTCGAATATCAAAAGTTCGAACAGTTCCATCGACAGAGCCGGCGATAATCTCTGTCTTCGTCAACACAAGTGATGTCACGCTGTCACTGAACGTGTCAATAATCTGTCACGAATGAAAATGATGTCAGAACTAGCTCCTCAGCGTGTCAATTTTCAATATTTAAGGCCGTCTTCTTCAAGGAATGCAAGATCCCCATTATCATTTCTAGATATAAAAGCAGTACGTGCACAAGTTTCAAATTCAATGAGGAAAATGCAAGAACTTCAGTTCAAATAACACAAAATACTGCCTACAGTTTAGGATGGACTACCAATTATGAATTTTTCAAAAAACTATCTTACAATTTACCCAAGCGGGCACACCTGAACAGGATCAAATCTGTTGGAGCGACAATCCCATGCCCGAACACTGCGGTCGTATCCCCCCGAAACAAGGGCTGCTGAATATTCGTTAAACTTTACAGCATTGATCTGAAGACAATTAGCAAGCGCTTTTCAGTGACAACACCGCATCTCCCTGTCAAACAAGACGACGACTCTAAGTCGCTAGACTGGACTCAACGGATTTCACCAGAAGTGAACGAAGACATAGTGCTTAATGCCTGAAGACCAGACTGGGCATTTTTAGCAGTTTTGAGTAGGCTAAGCATGCACTTGCTTTTATTGAATTTTTATTCCCTGTCTGACAAACACATACATGCAATATTATTTACCAATTACAGTAATAGTAAAAAAACTCACTCAATCTAAAGTACCCTTCTCACAAAATGATCAAACACACTGATCATTTTAAAACCATGAATAATTGGTCCTCTAAGGGTTAATACTGATGTATAAACATATATAAACGGGATTATTCATAGAATTTAGAGCCGAATGAGCTCAGGAACAAGCCTACAATAAGCTCATTGCAAAAGCATCAGTAGTCAAACCTCGCTATCGTGACCTTGGAACTTGCGAATGATACGACCGGTAGGAACATCCCAATACAGGAGCTGTCGATCTCCTCCACATGAGCTCAGCTTCGAATTGTCACTGCCAAGCCAATCCACATGACCGCTTCAGTCTACCGTGCACCCTCACATGTGCTACATTTTGCCACCATCTATCGCTGCTACATTGCTAAGCGTAATAAGGTAGCGATGCCTATTTCCGTTACCCTGCTCAAGTCTGACATACAGGGGCTTTTGAAGTGTGACCGATACGACCTGACCATAACAGTGGATATCTTCAAGAGTATGGCGCAACATGGTAATAAGAAAATAAGGTAATCGAACTTCTACTAAACAAACTTAGGTCCATTGAAGACTACCCAAAGATGCACAAGAGATTTAAATGCACCTTATATGACATTTTGAACCCAAAGTATGTACCCCCAAACTTGTGCAAATGGGTCGCATGCTTGTCCCTAAACCCTAAACCATGATTGGCACCCTTCCACCGGTGTACTCCGCGTTCCAGAGAGACTACATAGTTAACACGGGAGGCTAAGTTTTAAGAGCCTCTACAAGTCCAAAGATGTAAACTCACCGAAAATGTTAACTGTTTCAAACAACTAACCTAATATTTATGAACATGTATTCTCCACGTGCCAGCAAGTGGAAAAAAACCTCAATTAAACGGGCGACTGATTATGTGAACATCATCTACAGGTACCGAAATCGAAACACGGTTGAACATGTATTTGATTCATGGGAAAATTTCATGGATACCCCTGCTTTTTCAGAAATATCACAACTACCCTTGGACCAAACTTTTTAGGCGTTTATTTTGTTGTACATGCCACTTCCCTTCTTCCTTTGTGCACATGCATAACAAGAAAGAAGTAGTGTGCGCACAAAAGGAGAAGTAAGTGACATGCATAACAAAACAAACGCCTAAAAAGTTTGGTCCAAGTAGTTGTGATATTTCTGAAAAAGCAGGGGTATCTATGAAAATATTGCAAACTTCAGGGGTATCCATGAAATTTTCCCTTGATTCATTAATCCGAGATATAACCAAAACAACTCGCACCTTGAGCAGGCCACATCGCGAACATCGCGCGAATGCCCATTATATGTCTTGATGTGGACTCCTTTGTGCGGATTCCAAAGGCGCAGACTCCGATCCTTCCCGCAGGTCAGGCAGTACTTGCCGTCCTTGTTGAAACGAACAGCAAGGACAGCCCCTTCATGCCCCTTCAGTACCACTGCCTCCTGACTCGGAAGCCTCGTCTCTACTTTACGTGCCATAATGTTCCAATATCTCCTTCAAAATCCACAAACCTGTCCAATCTCACCTACTTCAGCATCCCTCAGAGGATATGTCCCAGCAGCAGCTCATCAACCTGCACACCCCGTTCACACATTCCACATTTACTCCAACCATCCTTCCTTCACAACACAACGCCTCACGAAACACACGCTTCCTCAACTCGCTCAACGCCGTCAACACCACCACCTTCGGACACTCTCGTCCACGTGGATTCAAAACAAATTCGCCTCTTCCTGGCATACATGCCCGACTCCGAACCTCACAATCATCGCCACTCCCGGATTTCCAAGAGCCTTGGCACGCACATTCTACACCACAACCTCGTCAACTCGAAAACGGTCCACTCGTGAACTCTCACCAAAACGCTAATGCCTGCGCCTAATCAATCCCGTCTCGCTTCCTACGCCGCAATTCCTGCGTTCTGCACATGCGACTTCGCGTGCAACCTAATCGTCTCCTCAACTCTTCCAACTCCACGTCGCTCACTACCGGCTTCTGCTGATTCGTCATCCAGAAGCCGAAGCTCATGATCACGAATCGTAAGGGCTACAGCTGAATCCAGGAAAGGAACCTTGTCGAGTTCGAGCATACCAATGCGTAGACCAATGTCCGCTCTACAACTCGGTAGCATCACAAGGACAATTTGAAACACCAACCTCCTTTCACGAGGTTTCAAAGTCGAAGAAAAGTCGACACGCCCGAACCGCATCCGCAATCAACGCGGGGGACTGACCGCGCCCGTCGGGAACATCAATCTGCTCTCCACGGAGCTTCCAAAAGGATTAAACCTAACCGCGAATGCCCATCCACGCCCTCCAATCCCACGCACCGACTGTGCCTCTGTTCCCGAACTCCCCTGCCGCACCTAAATTCCGTCGCCGCACCACCACGCAGCCTCCAAAACTGTCTCTCGATCATACTCGCCCGAACGACAGCACTATCACGACAACAAAAAACCTCGCTCAACACACAATTGCAAGGGCTACCGATCACCCCCGCCATCACTCACACCGACCGACTGCTGCAAATCCAAATCACCGCACGCGCCACACTCGGCCTTACCAATCCGAGCTACATCCTCCGGCGCCGCGATGCTAGCTCGAATGCCACTCCCTCGCCTTCTCCTCGTCTTCCACCGCTTCTACCTACAGCACCTGGCGTCAGAAAACGAACCATAACCGCGCCAGAATATGAAGTAAAGGCCTCGAGAGATAGCGCATACGAAAGGCAATCTCCGAGTTCACCCGGAGATGTCGCGCCGAACTCTGAAAGAGCGCTAATCAGGTCGCGCGTGAAGCTCCCGGGCGAGCGTTTGTGCGCCTTCGACGTCTCGCCTCGCACGCTCTGCCCTTGTCGTCGACGTAGGTCTGCTGAATTGCATGAGTCCATGTCCATGCCCATGCCCATTGATGCCCATGATGGATAAATGTCCATGTCCATGGTGCCCTCATGAAAATTGCAAGAAGGACAGCTTTGAACCTAACATCGTGACTCTGAATCTTCTCTCAACACAATTTGGGTTATTTATTAAAATTATGAGGAGTGCATGTAATGAGATAATGTTTTTACCTTCCATGATGGATCATGCATTTATAATCACTTTTGAAAAGAGCAAATGAAAAACATATTTTTTAAATATAGAATCTTTTTCTAGACGATGAAAAACATCTTCTTTGTTTAAGGGTTAATAATTTGCGCATCCTAATTTCTCTTCTATAACATTTTAGACAACATCAACCTGCATCCATGTTGAAACCAACAGAATTCTTCTTATCACAACCTCTTTACATTGGCACCAAAGTAGCAATGATAGGCAAAAATAAATATAAGCTTAGTGGAATCTGTCATTCAACGAGCATAGGCGGACGGATACATAACTGATACCACGGGCATGTCTGCGCATGGACATCCATCCATCACGGGGCATGGATGGGCATGGATGGGCATG